>OV816025.1:563124-1163124 GCA_929113105.1 Agrypnus murinus | reverse complement strand
TTTTCAACTATTTTATCTGTTTTTCTCCTTTTATTAAAATACTCCCTATCTTTGGTAATTCTTTCAGTTTTCTTATAAACAATGTCTATAACCATAGAAGTGAATGAGACCTTATTATTGAAGTACAGGGAGAATTTTATATGTGCAATAGAAAATCAATATACCTTTAAACTATTACATGATTTTTAATTTTCAGTTTGACTTATGGCTAGGATATCCTTTCCTTTTATTATCCTTGTTAATTTTAATATTGTATCAAAATACCACAATAAATATATGCTATTACATTCTCTTTCATTGTTTTACAAATATATACTAAATTTTTGTATTCTTGGGATATCATTATGACTTTGTATGTAAGTTTATCTGTTTTTATTTATTGATCCTTAATAACCACATCTGTGCAATAATGATTTTCAAAAATTATCTATTCTTATGTATATGCTCATATTAAATTTTCTACCACATATAAACGTGAACGTCACAATATATATGTATTGTATATTTTAGCTAACTAAAATTACTCAAATGCTCCGGCTGAGTTACACAGAACAAGACTACAGGCTCTATCAGGGTCTTTTAAAATTGTAAGGGTACGACAAATCAAATTACTGGTCTGCAACACCTATGTAATAACTACAGCTTACACAATTAAATAATTTTATTTATTTCTTCGCTTTGGAGACACCAAAAATAAAAAATATGGTACAGATCATTGACTACTTACATTTGCTGGCTTAAAAACGTCCCTGCTTATCAACACCTCTGCATACACTGCATTCAACGATGGCTCCAGGATGATCCCCTTTTTGGTAAGTATTCTTAATTTTATTTTAGTGTCACTTATCCAGGATTTCTAAATACAATAACGAACCTATTAAACAATGGAAATTAATTTTTTATTTAACGTTACGACTTTTCACAAACAAAATAATCTTCTATGAAAAAAATAATTCAAAATTTTTATAAAATACCAGTTTTCAATTTTATCATTGAACCATTCTTAATTCTTATGTATCAAAACTTAAAAATCAATTACAAATTGATCTAAGAAATAAACATTTACTTTCTGCATTCAATCACCATTAGCACTGTTTATCTTCATTAACTTAAGAGGAATCCGTACGATAGTCGGCCTTCAGATTCGTTATACTATCCCCACTGTAATTTTTAATAAAGGGAATGGTGGAGAAATAACGAATCACCATTAACTTTCTTTTAGTACAGAAGTCCGACCACCTTAACACCAGGAGGTTTCTCGATTCGTTAGCAAAGGGGAAGTTTTGTATCGGTATTGGGGTGCACGATGTTCTGAAAATATGTTTGCAGAATATTACTGGATTTAACGTAGCAGTAGATAACAAATGGGCTTAGTGGAGCCACACAACCTTGAACTCTCATTTGACCTCCTTTCACTTTTTAAGCCCCTCTCATTTAGAAGCCACTTCCCCCTCTCCAGACCCCTCCCTTCATAAGCCACGCCTTCCTCTGCTTTCCCTCTCTTTACTTGCCTCACTTGTTGTCAAGACCCCCCCCCCCCGGTTGGTAAGCTATACCCTTTTATAGACCACTTCTCATAGACAGCACCCCCTTAGCTCTAGACAGTTAAAATTACATTAATATCTCCAAATATATTAGTAGGATGTAAAAAAAGGTATAGCCAAATGAAGTTTGGATAATAAGAAATTCGTATCAAGTACATCTCCTTTATTCAATCGTTCGAAACTAGTGTGCTACGAAACAGGAAAGTGTGGTACAATATAAAACATTATACAATCACATTAGTATCTCCAAATATATTAATAGGATGTAAAAACGGTATGGTCAAATGAGTTTGGATAATAAGAAAATCGTATCAAGTACATCTCCTTTATTCAATCGTTCGAAACTAGTGTGCTACGAAACAGGAAAGTGTGGTACAATCTAAAACATTATACAATCACATTAGTATCTCCAAATATATTAATAGGATGTAAAAACGGTATGGTCAAATGAAGTTTGGATAATAAGAAAATCGTATCAAGTACATCATCTTTATTCAATTGTTCGAAGTTAGTGTTTAATTATTATCATAATTATCATTATCATGGCATTTCCACCATTAATAAGAAAAAGCATATCATATAATAAAAAATATATTTATTAAAAACTATTTACTATTATATTAATCACTATTTATTACAAATATTGTTTAACTAAACTATATACTATATTATAATTACTGGGGTCGAATACGAAAATTGTTGCGGCTGTTGTACAGCCATGTCTCCATTTCATATTGATTGAATGGTCTAGACTCCACGGCACCATTCAAACCGGAGGAACCAAAGCCGTTCGTATTTCGATCTGTAGGAGTCAGCTGGAACACTTCATACGCTGCCGGATAGTAAATCTTCTCACATATTAGTTGGGCAATTCCATCACCGGCCCTAACAGTGTAGGAATGACAGGAATGGTTGAACAGCAACACAAAAATTGTTCCTCTGTAGTCTTCGTAGATAACGCCTCCACCAACGTCCAAAAAATGATAATGTGCCAATCCAGAACGTGGTGCGATACGGCCATATGACCCTTTTTGGCAATTTTACTTGCAGCCCCGTATTAAACAACCTCTTATCCCGAGGGTGAATAATGCCAGTTTCGACACTGCACAAGTCAAAACCGGCAGAAAGCGGCGTAGCTCGTGTTGGTGCCACAGCATCTGGATGAGCTTTCTTAAAAAACAACAACGGCTGGTCTGCATCTGGTGGAAATGCCATGATAATGATAATTCAACACTCACTTCGAACGATTGAATGAAAGGCAAGAATTAAATTTGTATATATATGATTTGGCCCTTCTCCACCCCAAGAAAAGAGGGCAGGCCGTTGGCTCCAGGGGGGCGTTGCCCCCCCCCACCAGGAGGGCTCCAGCCGCCCCCTCCGGGACCTCCCCTCCCCAGAACAAAGAGGAACCAGCTCCAAAGTATTTTAAGCACCAAATAACTTTATGCTCCAAACCGCTTATAATCCCCAAACAGCTTCTAAGCACCAAACAACTTATAATCCCCAAACAACTTTAGATCCCCAAACAACTTATATGCCCCAAACAACTTATAAGCCTCAAACAACTTATAAGCCCCAAACAACTAATAAGCCCCAAACAACTTATATGCCCCAAACAACTTATAAGCCTCAAACAACTTATAAGCACCAAACAACTTATATGCCCCAAACAACTTATAAGCCTCAAACAACTTATAAGCACCAAACAACTTTAGACCCCAAACAGCTTATAAGCACCAAACAACCTATAAGCCTCAAACAACTTATAAGCCCCAAACAACTAATAAGCCCCAAACAACTTATAAGCACCAAACAACTTATAAGCACCAAACAATTTTAGACCCCAAACAGCTTATAAGCACCAAACAACTTATAAGCCTCAAACAACTTATAAGCCCCAAACAACTAATAAGCCCCAAACAACTAATAAGCCCCAAACAACTTATAAGCCTCAAACAACTTATAAGCCCCAAACAACTAATAAGCCCCAAACAACTTATAAGCCTCAAACAACTTATAAGCATCTTTTTTTTTGGTGGTTGTTTTTTACCCCCCTCCCCACCCCCGCAAGTCTCACCCCGCTGAGGCCAACAAGCTCCACGTTTTGACTGTCTGGAAACCACATTCCTAAACCTGTCTCGGGACATTCTTAAGACCCTTTATAAACAGAAGGTAGGCGACCCGATCATTTATTTGCAATCCACGTCACGAGAAGTTTCTCAGAGAGGTGTATCGTGCAATTGTTATTTGTGTTGTGTTAGTTTGAAAGAGTGTTTTGAACGTAAGTTTCTGGTTTGTTTTGTTTGTTTGATTTATTTGATAGTAGATTAATAGATTGAATGATGGGAAGTTATCGGAATGTGTTTGTGAATGGTTTTGACGAATTGCATGAAGAATTGAATGTGTTAATAGCAAGAGAAAACGTTCCTAGAGCAGGCAGGGAATTCTACAGGATGTATTTTTAATTCCTGCAATTGCTGTTGGAGATGTGAATGGCGTAATTGAAATATCTGATAGCGAGAATGAATTAGTGATTGATTTAACCACACCTCCAGCTGTGGATGCAGGACGTTTCGATATTGACATGGATGTGGGTGGTTTACCCACACCAATGTCGTTGAATAATTTGGAAACTAATATTGTTTTAGATGATTTAGAAATGGATTCAAATGTTATTGTACAAGATTTGGTTCAACAATATTATGTAAATTTTAGTGCACAAAATTTAGAGAATTTAGACGAACAAATTTTAAATGTGTCGGTTGAAAATAATGAAGTAGATGATTTCGTTTTAGAAAATGAATCTGATTTATTCGAACGAATTGTTAATGAGTCAGTTGAAAATAATGAAGTATATGATTTCGTTTTAGAAAATTTACCTGATGTTGTTGAACAAAATGTTGTTGCAAATGTGGAAGAGCAAAATTTAGTTGATCAAAATTTGAATAATGTTGTTGAAAATTTAGTTGAATAAAATTTTGAGGAACAAAATTTGGAGGTTGAAAATTTGAATGAACAAAATTTTGAAAATGTGTCTGAAGAGGCTGTGGAAGATGTCTGCTCTAGGGGGGTGTTTGAGAATTTGGAGAACTTGTTGCGTGAGCATGCGAGGAATGAACGGTCTAAATTTAGAGTGAGGCGAATGTTTGCGAATGAAGAGCATGAGAGGATTGAAAATGGACTTCCTTCGTCGCCTCTTCCGAATGAAGTCCATATGCGAGAGTGTGCGCAAATTATAGATGTGAACGATCCGTTTTTGTATGAGGATATAAGAGTTCCTGTCGCTGTTCCTCCGGTGTCGTGGTCACCAATTTCGTCGCTTGCATCTGCGCGGACGCCTCCCGGTTTGGATGTGGTGCAAGAAAGAGAGCTATCGCCCCGTCCTTCAACATCCAAAATGGATGTTGAGAACAGAGCGGTATCGCCCCGTCCGTCCACATCCAAAATAGGGGTGGATGAAGGTGACGATGATGAGGAATGGAAGCGAAAGTGCCCCGCTACCCCTGCCAGCTGGAAAGGTGTAGGATCCTGCTCTGGCTTGGTCGAGGAAGGCGCGCTCGACCAAGCAACTTTGGACAACATTAAAAAAAACAACGCAGAGCAAAGATCCTTAAGACCCGTAACAAGATCAGAGAGCTGAGAGAGGTAGCGAAGAAGTATGAATGGCAATTTGAGAATGTTTGGTTTGATGATGTGCATGAGTATCTAAGGAGAGATTTGCATGAAAAGTGTATGAAAGAGTGTTTGAAAGTTCTTAGAGAGTTAGAGGAATGAATGTAAAGGTTGGTGTGTGTGTGTGTGTCGATGCACTTTCTCGTCGAGTAACGTTCTCAATGTATTAGATGAAGTGCGATAAGTGCAATAAATCTTTCTCGAGAAAAGATGCTCTCAAACGCCACTTACAAAAATATTGTAAGGATACCACTGGGGAAGGTTCAGCCCAAAACGAACACGGGTGGTTCCACCTGCAGGTAAGGTTTTTTGATAAATAGTCTTTGGGATTTTTTGTGCTGAGTATGATATCTTTTAGATCTGGTCTTCTGTGAGCCGTGCAGGGAAAATATGCTGCGTTCCAGCTATGCAGCGCATACGCGAACTAATGATCACAAGAAAAAAGCTGCCCGAGCATTAGATGGGGAAGAGGGGATAGCTGTTATGGAGTCTGCATTCAAGTCTCGTATTGCTAGCTACAGAGTCTCCGCTAATGAACATCATGTGGATACGTCGGAGTTTATGGAGGATATTAAAGCTAAGGTGTTCAAAGTTCTAAGTAATGAGGTGAACAAGCATACCTCGATAAAACTAAATGTGGAGTTATTTGGATATTACGTTCTCGAAGCCAAGGGTTTGGAAGATATCAAGTCCTTCAACACAAAGAATTCTGTTTTCAGTCCAGGTTCTGATCTAGAGGGATATTACGAAAATATCACTGAAATATTGGCAACTAAGTCTGAGGAATTTGCAGAGCGAGAATCAGGTATGACATTTAAAACGGTGTGGAAGAGAAAACTTATGTGTTTTTATGTTTCCAGGTTGGACGTTAGTCAGATTGCTGTTTTTAGAAGTAAACGTTAATAAGTTTAACCCTCTACGTGCTTCTTCTTACATCCCCCTACCCCCGCAGATGCGAACAAAGGGAGCTGTCATTAACGTGCAGAGCAATGATGAACGATGCTTCGCTTGGGGTTTGGTATCCGCTCTTGTGCCCCCTAACGGAAGTGCTCACAGATGTAACTCGTATCCGGACCCCAACGAGGTATTGAACTTGACGAATGTGGAGTTTCCTGTAAAAGTAAAAAAATAGATAAGTTTTTGAACGATAATCCTCGAATTTCCGTGAACGTTTACGGTTTGGAAGAGATTTTTGAGAATAACGTTCTAAAGTATGAGGTAGTTGGACCTTTGTATTTTTCGGAAATTAAAAGAGAAGTACATGTAAATCTCTTATTGGTAGAAGACGATCACGGAAATGGGCATTATTGTTGGATTAAGAATTTTTCTAGGTTATTACACAAACAAATTAACAAGCACCATGGAACTAAATATTTTTGTGATGGTTGTTTGCAATATTTCGCGACGCCTGCAAAATTAATGAGACACACGCAAAATGATTGTAATCATGTTTATGCTAAATTACCAAGCACTGGTTTGATTAAAGATAAGGTAAGAAGAGAAATTCCGGAGAATATTTTGAAGTTCAAAAATTTGTCTAAGCAGTTAAAATTACCGTTTGTCATATATTGCGATTTTGAGTCAATGTTAGTGCCTGTTCATACTATGGTGCCTGATGATGGCCAAGCATTTACCGTTCGCACACAGCACCATATCCCGTATTCTTTTTCGTTTTATATAAAATGTTCCTTCGATGACTCGCTTTCGAAATTTTATATTTACAGGAGGGGTGATGCTGCAAAAGAGTTCACTAGAAAATTAGATGAGGAAGTTAAACGTATTTATCACGATTATCTAAAACCGAAACAACCTTTGGCTTTAACGGGGGAGGAAGAAAACAAATTTAAAGCTGCTACCACCTGCCATATATGTAAAGGGTCGGTTGAAAATGATGTTAAAGTTAGAGACCACTGCCACGTTAGTGGTAGCTTTCGCGGGGCTGCCCATATAACTTGCAATCTTCATTATCAAATTCCAAAGTTTATACCCATCTTTTTTCATAATTTGAGTGGATACGATTTGCATTTGTTTATCAAACAGTTAGCCTTAGAAAAAGAGGAGATACAAGTCATTGCGCAAAACAAAGAAAAATACATTTCGTTTACTAAAGTCGTGCAAGTTGATGAGGTAAGAGATGCGAAAGATAAATTGCAGAAAGTGTTTTTTCGTTTAAGGTTTCTGGACAGTTTTAAATTTATGAGTTCGAGTTTAGACAAATTAGGAAAAAATTTATCCGATGAACAGTGTGTAGAAATTAGAAGAAAATTTGGTTTTGGTGAACTGTTTCGACAAATGCGAAAAAAAGGTGTTTTCCTTATGCATATGTTGACGACTTTTCAAAATTAGATGAAACGCAACTACCGACTCGTGACAATTTTTATGATCAACTTCGAAATGAAAATGTAAGCGAAGAAGATTATAAACGCGCGTCCGATGTGTGGAAGTTATTTGAATGTAAAACGTTGGGTGAATATTCTGATATATACCTAACGTGTGATGTGTTACTACTGACGGATATTTTTGAGAATTTTCGATCGGTGTGTCTTGAATACTATAATCTTGATCCGGCACAATATTTCACGGCACCGGGTTTGAGTTGGGAGGCTATGTTAAAACATACGGGTGTAGAGCTTGAGTTGTTAACCGATATTGACATGTTACACTTTTTTAAAAAAGGAATACGAGGAGGGGTGAGTGTGTGTTGGACTCAAAGCTATTGCAAATAACAAATTTCTTCCAAATTATGATCCCTCACGACCCAGCTCCTTCATAATGTATCTAGATGCCACGAATCTTTACGGATTTGCGATGCGACAATTCTTACCTCGTGGTAACTTTACGTGGCTGTCAGAGCGAGAAATTGAAGATTTCGACGTCATACAAATTACAGACAAATCCCCCCCAAGGTTTTGTCCTGGAAGTGGATTTGAAAATTAGTGAAAATTTACATCATGCGCAGAATGAATTTCCCTTTTGTCCCGAGATAATGGCTCCACCGGGAAAAAAAAACAAAAAACTCATCCCCAATTTGTATAATAAATCCAATTACGTAATTCATTATCGTAATCTAAAACAGTGTTTGGAACACGGTTTAGTATTAACAAAAATTTATAGGATTCTAAAATTTGATCAATCGCCTTGGTTGAGGTCTTATATAGATTTAAATACCCGTTTACGAAACTTAGCTAAAAACAGTTTACAAAAGATTTTTTTAAATTGATGAATAACAGTGTCTTTGGACGATGGAAAAGGTTGAAAACAGAGTGGACATAAAGTTATTGTCTCATTTTGAAAATTTTGGAAAGAAACGTGGTGCTGAATCCTATATTGCTAAAGCTAATTTTAAAAGTGCTGCTGTTTTTACGGAGAATTTGGTAGCCGTGGAAATGGAACGAGTTTTAGTGCTTTACGACAAACCGGTTTATGTTGGTTTTAGTATTTTAGACATTTCGAAAACTGTGATGTATGATTTTTACTATAATTTTCTAAAACGTTTGTATGGCGATCGAGTTTCCTTACTTTATACGGACACAGACAGTCTAATAATTGAGGTATTCACGGAAAATTTTTAGAAAGACATGAAACTGCACTTGGATAGATTTGATACTTCAAATTTTAAAAATGATAACTTGCACGAAATTCCACCAAACCAATCGGTGCTTGGTAAATTTAAAGATGAATATATAGGCATTCCCCTAAGAGGTTTTTGGGGTGCTAGCGCGAAAGCATATTGTTGCGAAACGATAAATGATGTGTGTAAAAAAGCGAAAGGAATTAAAAAAAATGTTATAGAAAATGTATTAAAGCGCGAAGATTATGAAAATATCGTTGAGAATAAAGTCAGCGTTATTTTCTGTAAAATGTTTATCTTTAAGACAGAACGTCATAACATATATACGGAAATGAAAAACAAGATTGCACTTTCCGCCGTAGATGATAAACGGTATTTCATTCCTGGCACCACAAAAACCTTAGCTTGGGGGCACGTTGATATTGTTCCAGAAATGGTAAATGAAAATCTAGATATGCTTATGGAAATTATTGATGACGATTTACAAAGACAAGATTTAAGTCGCTTGATAGAATTGCTAGAGAATGAATTGTAATTTTGTTTTTATTTAATTTCTATTTAATTTTATCACGACCTTCTAGATTTCACAAGACGAAGTCTCTTATCCGGCCTGGGCACTTTTACGATTTCCCATATAAACTTTGTTTCTGAGAAAACGCAAAATCTCGCCGTTTTGGCGCTAGCTGACACGCTGATCTTTATTTGTCACTTGAAGATATTTAGGTTAGATAACCCTTACAAATGTCAAGCATTGCATGTTTACGTAAATATTTTGCGAATTAATTAAATAAATTTATATAATTAAGGGCCGATCTTTCCACTTCCTTGTAAATTTATCTGGCTGTTAATTGTCGTAGCTACGATTGTAGAAACAATTGTAACCATAGCAATTAACTTCCAGATAAATTTAAGAGCAGATAAAAAGATCGGCCCTAAATTAATTATGTTATTAAAATTAATTACATTAATTTACAAGTTCAATAACATTATTGAAATTACAATTTTATAACTTCCCGTGAGCTGGATTTAGGATATAGAGATAGTGAGCAGTAAGTACATTATCTGTTCACGTTTTGCAATGTTTCTGTTTGCCAAACAAGGTTTTAGCAATTTTTAAAGAATTATATTACTAAGTTCCTGCTTGTGGTCGTGGCAAACCAAAAACTGTGAAAAAGCAATTGGAGTTAGAAATACCTAGTGATGTTAGACGGATTACATTCTCCAGGTAAATGTTCTACAATATGTATTACAAGTTCGATTATTTGGTTGATTAAAAGTGTAAATCTTCTAGTGGAGTATTTTAAGGCACCTCTGTTTTGAAGATTTACAAATCCTATCAGTGAATTTGAACACGAGGCAGCTAACAGAGAATCTAATAGGCTATTGACATTCAATCCTTTCTTCAGTTTTTTTGCAATGTATCCTGCCAGAAGGGCTACAGATGCTGAAAGAATTCGCAATCGAGATGCATAGATAAGGTTTGGAGTTCTTTTATTAATTCTGTTATATTTTTAGGAAGTTCGATGTAGAAATTGACTCTTTCAGGTATCTGTAATTGTTGATCTGTCGAAATAAAGAAGTATATATTATTTTGCTGTTGAGTGTTGGTGTCCATAACCCCAACGTAAGATTTGAAACCATTTTTCTCGTAAGGTAGGTATAATTTGAAGGAAATTCGTGAAATGATCTTGTAGGATCAGTACTATTACACATTGCATTGCGGCAGTTATACTTTTTTCTGCTAGTGTTTGCCATTACTAAAGTGAACGAGAAAACAGCAACAAAACTACGAAAATTTAAACAAATAAGGAAATAACGTAATTATATTAAAATATAAAGAAAACTGCCTTAAAAGATTAGGAAAATATAATTTATTGACGATACGCCCAAAAACCGACAAAAAGTATAAAAGCGCGCGAAGTTAGCGTAGTTTGAAATTGGCGTTTACGTGTTATATATCCGTTTCCGCATTTTCGTGTTTGGTGGCGCTAGCGGAGAAACACTTGAACTAATGGAGTGCGCAGGCCGGATAAGAGACTTCGTCTCGTGAAAATCTAGAAGGTCGTGAATTTTATTATTATTATTAATAAAATAAATGTAACATGTTAAAAGCGTGTGTCAATGTTTGTCTACTGTATATATAAATAATTATGTAAACGTGTGTTGATGTTTGTCTACTGTATATAAATTCAATATAACTAAATGTTGTATTATGTTGTATTAATTTTGTCTGCTGTATATAAATAATTATGTAAACTTCCCTAGTCTATAAAATCCGGGTGGGAATCATCAAAAGTGGTAGGGATGTAGCTTAAAAGCGTTGAACGTAACGTATTGCTCAGTGACAATCGAAATGGGTTCAATCAAAGTGGGCTGGCAACATCATTGGGCACTTGAAACCACAGAAAATGGTGAAATTGTGTTTTCTCGTTATAAGACTCACAATACTGGGTTGTTAATCGGAAGAGCTAGACTTCCGGATACTGTGGTTATACGAAGTCAAGATGATTTTTGATACACTTCCTGTGCAGGTATAGAAGTCCATTATTTGTTAAAAAATGGTAACCTCATAAATATGAAAAATTATGGATGTACAGAACATGGTTTGTTCCAACATCGTCATACTATTAACTTGTTGCCTGATAAATGTGATTTTGTTCTTTTCAAATGTAAGTGCTTTACATCATATAGTCAATGGCGTGCTGCAACTCAACGTGCACGTGGCAATCTTGCTGCCGGGTTCCCTGCTGGTTTGGTGCATTATCTGACTAGGGAAGTAAATGATAGTAATTGTTATATATTTAATTGTGAGTAATCATATGAGAGAGATAGCTATACTGTGACGTCACGTCTGTCTGCCTCAAGTGTCCCGGTGCGTTATCTGACTAGGGAAGTAAATGATAGTAATTGTTAAATGAAAATAATTGTGTAATGTTAAATTTTGTTTAATTGTGAGTAATCATGTATCAAAGATAAATTAGTTTGTAGTAACAATGAATAAATGCTGTAATTAATATTTTGTTTTTAATAAAACCATTAAAGAATTTAAAAAACTTTATTCTGAACAATCCATTACATGAGTTTTATGTAAGTAGTATACATTGCTTAATGCACAATAGCAGAGTGAATGACGATGATAAAAGCATGATGGAGGCATAGCTTGGAGAGCTGGTTCCTCTTCTAGCTCAACCACCTGTTGTGACACGAAACATCGAATGTAGTTGCTCTTTTCAGACCCCTTCACGTAAACGGTGTCCGTCTGCTGAGTCAAGCGTTGAAGAATTATGGAAAACATAAACGGAGGAGTGAATCCTTCATTCCAATCGAGACAATGATGATTATGCATCAACCAAGTAGCTTGTTGGCGAAACTTGGGAGGTAAGTTGAGAAAGGTAAACGGAGGTTTGAAGACGTAGTGAGACACGTGATGTCCATCAAACACGGCTAATTCCTTGGGTACAAAGTCTGTGTCGGAAGTCTTGAAACCTTGAACATCGACAAAGAGCATGGTCGATGCGTGCTGCTATACTAATAAATGTATATAATGATTTCGTTTATAGTTGTCGTACTTGCTTCGTCAATGCGTTATACGTAAATACTCGATCGTGCAAAATGAGACAGTAAGCAGTAGTGTTCGCTGGAATGCTTTTGTGGGTTTCGAAAGTAACTCGAAGAACGACAGCTTTCCCTAGCAAGGAATCTTTCTGTCGCGAACAGTCGATGACGATTAGAGGTGTAAGTGCCTTAAATCTATCAGGAGCCAGTAGTGGTTGGTTGGGTTTGTCATAGTACGATCGTTGAAAGTTAGCATACATTTCGTATAAAGTAGCAAATCGATTTTCGGCATAATTAATATTTAATTGATCGTAAGGATACCTTTCCGTATTTAAAAATACCGTCACGTTTTGAATATCGCAGGTGTCGAATGTGCTCATATCTTTCTGCAACTGGCCATCACGATCGGTTTGAAACCCTATGATAACGTAACGGGGAGTTTCCAGAGTGGTCGATGTTTTAATATACCAACTATGCTTATCCGTTTGCGGTACAGCGGGATAAATATGAGTTTCCCAGCTTCTAAATGCCACTTGAGTGTCAATATTTTTCCCAATATATTTTGTTAATGATAATTCTTCCGCCAATCCTGGTTGAATATGTGGAACTTTCCAATCTATTTTTTGCAAGTTAACCTTAAGCTTTTCATTAGCATCGGTGGATATTAGAACATCGACATCGGAATTGCTTCTAATTAATACCAATTCTTGGCGAATATTCATAATAATCTTTCCATAGTCTTCAAAAATCCCCAACAGTGTTGATAAAGGTATGCAGGCGCAAAAATTACCTTTACTATCTAGCAAGGTGCTAGTACCATCCGGAAACCAACCAGCGTTTTGTAACTTAACGCTTTCGTTCGAATTGTGGGAAAGGTAAGCTTTCATGGTGGTTTTTAGACCAACTTTTGCTACCGAATCCACCACAACTCCATTCATTTCGTACCGAATCTCACTAAAAAGATGTGCAATACCATTGTTTATAAATTTACCACTCGCTGATGGTTTACCATCTTCTTTCAGTACAGTACCTTCTACATATAGATAACTACGCGAAGGCAAAGTAGATATATCCTCTTGAATAGGTATTCGAATTTCGTCATTATTCTCAAAACGAGTGGTATAAGGTTGGTGAGTGTGAAATTCAGCTCCAACAATCGAGTTATCGACGAGCACTTTTTCGTTTACATTTAGTACATTCATTTTGGGATAATAAAACCTAAGGTTTGCAAGAATAAGCGGTTGCCCCTTGTCAATTGAGTAGTGACCGATGCTTGACTAACCAGTTTTCGCTTCGAACACGATCTTTTATAGCCAGATCGATCAGTGCAACATCGAGGAGTATTATATTTGAGCACCATCATCGACACTCTTCAAATGAAGTCCTATCGTCACGGTTTCCCCTTGGAAATTAACCAAGTCCCCGTCTTGATCCAATATTTTAAGGGTAATGTTTGAAATAGTGTTGACATTCATTGGTAAATAGGGTGCAGTCTCAGGTGCTTCTATTATTTTGAATCCAGGAGGAACACTGGGGAAAAATAAAAATAAAACCACCTTGTTTAGGAATAGGTATAATCCGCCCTTTGGGAGCAATGATACGTTTACGTTTCAAGGCCGCTAGGGCAAGACGAGCAGAACGTTTTAAAGATAGCTTTTTTACTTTACCACCAATACGTTTTCTAGCTAATTTGATGGCGTTGTTGAATGTTAAAATACCCCTTCTATTCACTTTAGATCGTCGAACACCCATACCTAATTTTCTTTTTCCAGACATAATGCCGCCCACAGTAAGCGCAGCCGCTCTCTCTCCAAAACGAGCGTCCTTAGAACGAAACCTCGTCCACGCCTTCTGTCCTAATATACGATCAGCTTTATGACGTTCACCAAGGTCGTTAGTTTTTGAATAGACTATGTCGTGCTCTTTACAAGCTTCATCCAACGGGTTTATTCCTTTGTCTCCACGAGAAAGCCTTTGATGTAAACGGGTGCCAGGTCCACAGTAGTTATACCCTGGTAAATGTAATTCTAACGGTAACTTATTAATGAGAGTGTTGATCACTCCCTTCCCCTTACGAGTTGATTGACGATTCTCCGATTTTCGCAGAGTACGTTTCATAACACATTACTCCTATCACAGGAGAAGAGTGACTGAAAGCTTGCTCCAACATCTTTATATATTTATACTCTTTACGCATATAAGCTCTTTCACAACGTGTCCTACATGGAGCAGTTAAAGTTGGTGCGTCAGAGACAGAGGTTGTCTATTATAAATCGGGATAATTGTTCACCGACGCCGCAAGTTTTTAAACATAGTGTATTGTTGGGGGCAGGATGCAAACGCGGTATAATAGTAGGCAGTTCCGGATGTGGTAAAACCAACCTAATGATAGGTTTACTAGAACGTCCAAACGGATTACGCATCGAAAACGTATATGTCTATAGTAAATCTCTTTATCAACCGAAATACGCATATCTGCGCGAGCTGTTTCGATCATTACCCATCGGTTATTTCGAATACGATTCTTCTGAAACTATATTACCACCTAAGGATGCAAACCAAAACTCAGTTATTATCTTCGACGATGTAGTTTGCGATAGTCAAAGCACCATACGTGATTATTTCTGCTTCGGTAGACATAAACACATCGATTGTTTTTATTTATGTCAGACATACTCTGCAATACCTAAACAACTCGTAAGAGATAATTCAAATCTCATTGTCGTTTTTAAGCAGGATAATACTAACTTAAAACACATATTTAACGATCATGTTAGCGGGGATATGACTTTCGAAGCGTTTAAACACTTGTGTTTAAACTGTTGGAAGGAGAAATATGGCTTTTTAGTAATCGACAAAGATTATCCACTTAATGGAGGACGTTATCGAAAAGGTTTCGACTGTTACTTCATCATAAATACCGAAGATACGAACTAAACGTTTTAGTAAACATGGACAAGCGTGTAGCAGAAGACTTGGTTAAAGCACGACGTCATGTTAAACAGAAATACAAAAGTCTCAAGTCTTGAATTGCACGGTCAGAAGTGGAACTACAACGCCGCTATCAACCTATCACTCAACCATTGCGTGAGTTTATAACCGGAGTTAAAACGGAATTATTAACTCCGAAAGAAGAACCCTTAAAAACGGAAGTGTCTTCTCCCATACCTACCTCGACTCCAAAAAAATTTTATAAACGACTTCCACCCGCAAGACGAATAGGTATGCCTCGCGAACCATCACCTATCGCCCAAAGAATGCGCACGACTAGCGTTCCCTCACCTGATATCTCGGTTTTTGAAACAGAAGTCCTGGAAGAATCTGGGATCCCAACATTGGATCAATTGAAAGAACAACTTGCTGCTGTTGGGTTCAGCCCGGAATTCCAAACTTACATAGATGAGACCTTTTCTGGTAGAGCTAAAATGTATATGGAAAACATGTTCAAGGATACTAAGAACGAGTTCGATCATCATTATGGAGTACGATTCCATCCGGAATCTCACCAGTACCTAATCGGAGACGCCGTACTCACTTTTGACGAGAACGACTTTATTATTAAAAAACCCTCAGGCACAATTTTTAAATATACAGGCACTCCTGGTTTTTACGAATTAGTATTTAAAAAAGCACCTATTGGATACACCCAATCAGACTTGCAGAAGTATAAGGACCTTCTTACACGTACCAATGCTACCAGAAGAGGTTACATTGAGGGTGCACAGCTACACGGAACCGGAAAGAAATATTCAAATATAATTAGACCCCTTCTAACTACTCCTGGGGCAAGATTCCGAAGCGAGCCTACACCTACTACACCGGTCACGCGATCGAAAACTCGCACATTACCAAAACGTGGCGGTGGTGATATGCGCGTTCTCAACTATAATAATAAACAGGTGGAATTTATACCTTGGAAAGATCCTAATAAATTAGTGGACAGATTGAGACTCCTTTTAAGTTCAAAATCGGCTGGTCACACCGGTCACAGTAATGAAATCATATATATTATCGATGAATTGAGAGCTGCTAAAATTATCGAATAAATCATCACACGCGTATCGATCCGTTTCATAATATTGCTAACGTTAGTGCAATCATGACGCTCAATAAATTCGGTAAACATCTTCACAAAACCACTGTCCGAGTGAAACTCGACACTCGTTCGAAAGTGTACCTATTAGACGATTACAAAATGTAAGGTACACAACAATGATGTATATATGGGCGTACTCCGAGCCTGGGTGGACTCCGAGCAAATTAACTGGTGTATACACAAGTCCACCGAAATATTACAATTTGAGAGGTAGCAACAGTAAACGGGAATACACAATACCGTTTACAGAAGGGATTGTACAAGCAGTTTGCAGCTCACCACTAAGCTTTATGTTTGTAAACAGTGAGCCAGTTGGTGCTGCTACCAACTTAATTGGGAAACGATTGAGTAAAGGCGATAAGATTACGGTGAGAAGTACGTCGATAGATCCGTCTGCAACCGGTCCATTTTACTTCGAAGCTGTTATTAGTCATCCATATCACCATATATCCTCATTACCTCAAGACGATGACTCTGGATAAGTTCGGTAAACATCTTCACAAAACTCCTGTCCGAGTTAAACTCGACGCTCGTGCAAAAGTATTCCTATTAGAAGATATACAAAATGTAAGGTACACAACAACGATGTATATGTGGGCGGACCCCGAACCTGCGTCGAACGATCCTACTATTTCAGACCTATCGGACTATTACAATTTGAAAGGTAGCAACAGTCAACGGGAATACACAATACCGTTTACAGAAGGGATTGTACAAGCAGTTTGCAGCTCACCACCATGCTATATGTTTGTAAACGGTGAGTTAGTTGGTTCTGCTGTCCACTTAAGCGGGAGACATTTGAGAAAAGGCGATACGATTAAGGCGAAAGGTTTGCTATATCCGTCTACAACCGTCCCACTTTACTTCGAAGCTGTTATTAGTCAGCCATATCTTCATATATCATCATTACCTCACGACGATGACTCTGGATAAGTTCGGTAAACATCTTCACAAAACTCCTGTCCGAGTTAAACTCGACGCTCGTGCGAAAGTATTCTTTTTAGAAGACGTGTCTAATTTGCACTACGAGACAATAATAATAATAATAATAATAATTACTACAACCCATAACCTAAACCAAGGCCCCAGAAGCTATAAGCTTGTGCGGGAGGGAGGGGGCGATTATTATTATTATGTAGGCCCAATGTGCGGCTGCAGCCGACTTATAGATGGAACAGCGCAAATCCCACATTTGTGTTACAGCTAAGGGAAACTGCAGAAAACCTTAACCAGATCTGCCAGCACCAGGAGTCGAACCCGGGCCGCTTGGGTGAAAGTCCGGCACGCCAGACATTACACTACCAAGGCTGTTTTGCATTGTTGTATGTGATGGGAATATACAACCATGAAAATGGTTATGCACTTTTGAACTCCACCAACTTCGAGTATGTCGTTCCTCTAACAAAAGGTAGCATTAAACAAATCAAATACTATCCCACAGATGCGCAAATCTTTTTAAACGATACGTTATACGATGCCGAATCACTCATCGGAGTGTCATTGAAGAAAGGGGATAAGTTTAAGGCGAAGAAGCCTGGATCAAAGGACATATTTATTTTTGAAGCTGTTATTAGTGTTCCAGCATTTTCTAAATGAGTATAAAACGTCAAATAATTGAAGAATTGCATAAACCTGCTCGTAAACGATTTCGAAGAAGACGCATAATCGTAAAAGGCTTGAATGATTTGTACATGGCGGATCTTGTGGAAATGATTCCCTATGCTAAAATAAATAAAGGTTTTCGATATATTTTAGTATTGTTGAATATGTTTAGCAAGCGTGCTTGGGCGTGTCCACTTAAACGAAAAACCGGTGAAGACGTCACGAAAGCAATGAAAAAATTATTAACATCAACAGGAGGTACTCCGGACAATTTACAAACGGATATGGGGAAGGAATTTTACAACCAGCATTTTCGTAAGCTAATGCAAACTTTCAACATTAATCATTACAGCACGTTCTCTAGTATGAAAGCAAGCCCCGTGGAACGTGTAAATCGAACCCTCAAAAATAAGATGTGGAAAGAATTTTCAATGCAAGGGTCATATAAGTGGTTACAGTTATTACCTCAAGTAGTTGCGAAGTATAACTCAACAGTACATGGAACCACTGGGTTTAAACCTATTAATGTTAGTCGGAAAAACGCTAAGAAAATTTTACAGACAGTCTTTAAATTTCCAAAGACCATAGATCCGCGAAGTCCTAAATTTAAAGTTGGTGATCACGTGCGAATCAGTAAGCACCGGGAAGCTTTCGCAAAAGGCTACACTCCAAGCTGGAGTACAGAAATTTTTAAGATTAAAAAGGTTCGACTAACAAACCCTACAACGTATACTTTGGAAGACAGTTAAAGGTGAAGAAATTCGCGGCGGATTCTACACGGAGGAATTACAGATAGCTAAACATCCAGATATATTTTTAGTGGAACAGGTCTTAAAAAAAAGTCGGGATCGCGTTCTGGTCAAGTGGTTGAGCTTTGATAACACCCATAACTCGTATATAGCAGCACGTAATATAGTAAATTAAGTAGTATAGATGCATTACTTTACCTGTGCAAGAACATGCTTAAATTATTCTAAATATCCTTGTATGTTTTATGTTTATTTTTATAATAAGTTATATAATATACGTTTTTTTCTCAATATGTTATTTTATTTATAGTATATAAGATACAAAAACCAGCTTATAATATGCATTACAATCAAACCTTACTAAAGCGATCAATATAAATTCTATTTCTATGTTCTATATCTAAAATTCTATTTAACACTACACCGCATTTCTCGATACGTCTTTGAAACCGACACCGATCTACAACACTTTCCATCCACAATGATATTCGTGCTTGTCTGTAGGCGTAATTCCACGTAAATAAATAATGTATTTTATTATTCTCCTCCTTCATCGTATCGCGTTTCTTTTGGTTGTTCATTTTTGTTGTCTACAAACTCTTCTATTGTAGACGTAAATGATTCCAAACCTTCCTTATTTAATTTATCCAACAAGCAATCTATACAGATATTTCCTTCTAAATACGATTCACACTAGTCTACCCCTTTTTGAAGCTTTAGAACTCTTTCTTTACACTCTTCATCGGTATAATATTTACCCAATCCATAGACTGCTTCGTGATCAGCATCAAAGCGTAGTCGCGTAACTCTTCCTGCACTCTCTGTACTGCACTTTTAAGATCAATAGCCTTAGGCCACGATTGTGAACTATAACACATCCACATCTTTATACAAGAACGTTCTGCAAGTGAATGTCACACTGAATTCTTTCCGGGTACAATGCCACCAGTTACAAAGCACACACAACGTTCTCGGACGGTGGTAAAGCAGATAACACTTATTTAACGTTTTCGGTGGAATCCCCGCTTAATACACTCGATCCTTTTAATAAAGCTTGATAAAATTGAACAAAATCTTGCTCTACAAGGATTTTTAAACGGATTTCTAGCAGAGGAAGTAGTTCTAGAAGCTGAATGACGCTTTCAAATTCCAACCACACTTCCGACCCATCAATACGTTCGCGAAATCTAAACACATTCTTTTCTTCGATATTTTGTACGATAATAGTCTTACACGTTGATACAGTTACTGGATTGGTCGGTATTTCACTGCTGTACAACAAACTTTTTATAAACGATTGTTGTTGAACTACATCAAGCCATTCCTCGAGCGTAAAAGTAACTAAACCAGTCCTGACTCCGAAGATTCTCACTCGTGGTAAAAGGTCTACGGGACACAATCCAATAGTTACCGCTTTACATTTAGATTTATTCAAATAGTAAAGTCGCCCTTCTAATAAAGGTAGGCTCTGTGACAATTTTGCTTTGCTGTCCGGTGATGACGATGAACTTGAAGATGCATTTGATACTCGTCCACTCGCAACGTTCTTGACGACTTCAAACGCTTTAACCAAATTTTCCATTTTACAGAGATAGTAATATAATTTACAATGCACTTACTTATGTAAATAGTGACGCACTTCTTGAATGCTTACTGATAGATTAAGCTCACTTAATGTTGCAATTGGTAAGATCCTATTTTTATATGGATCAATTCATGGTGGGGAGAATTAAAGGGGGGTTTAAACGTAGTGGGGGAAGTCTATCAAGAGTTCTTTTAGTCTACTTCGTGCTGCAAACATGGGTGCTTTACCTATAAAACTCTTAATAGTGCTAACCGCCGTTTATGATGGTGTTATGTACATCGCACGACCGTCGGAGTCCATTTCCGGGTCAATAGTGTTCTCCCAAGATCCAACGCGTTACAACTTAAAAAGTGATGTTCTGCATGGACTAAACATTTACAGTGTTTCATTAAGTAATGTTACACGTGTACCTTCATCATTCAAAGTGAAATTTCATTATCCGTCACATGACATCGAGACCAGCTGGCAAACAATTGGTCATGATCCGCACATTTGCAAACTGCCTGATTCACCAACGCCTGTTAGCTGTATAGTTGTCGTCTCAGTGGCGATCTTTGTATTGGTTATATTTGCCATATTTTTGATTGTTTACGTGGTTATTTATTTGCTTAACCTTAAAGTTTAATAATGTGCATAATACAACATATTGTATTAAACTTTGTATTTGTACTGCAACCGTTTTTTAATAAAACCAATTGTTAATAAAAGTCTTTTATTTTTTGTTATAACATTGTATACAATCTAAACAATTATAATAAACCTTTTTGTAATTTGTCAGTAATTTATCAGATTTTTTTTACAGGCTCACGTTTAATATAGTTAAGTACATAACAGTTATTCGGATTACAGTCCGCAGGAATATACCTCTCCGGAACTTTAAAATCACTATTATGCACCTCAGGTATATGTGGGTTACGTTCTTTTGAATATCTAGTGAAGTTGAGAGTCCTTTCCTTGTGAAATTCTTCTTCAGTCATCCACTTAAACGGTCTATGTTTACTATTATGCAACCATGAGCTATTAAACCAAATGTTGCGTTCTATATTATCCATCCACACATCAGAAATTTCGCTATCCCACGTGCGGCATACACATTTGAAAAGTACGAACGGACAAGTGTCCCCAAAAGATATATTTCGTGAATATGTTCTCTGCCCGATTTCGTGATTTTATTCTTTGTGAATTTATTGGATTACCATCTTCATTTAAGTATAAAATTTCTATATATGAACAAACAGTGTGACCTATATCTTCAATGCTTCTTAATTCTACAATATTGGGCAGTTTATATGATTCAATTAACAACCCCGTATTGTGAGTTTTAAAACGAGAAAACTTAATTGCGCCAGTCTTTCGTTCAATCGACCATTGATGTTCCCAACACATTTTATACTAGATAAATAACTAGTGGACACAGATATTGAAGTTATGTAGAAATTGAGGTGCGGTTTGGGGACAAGAATGGCAAGTAGGGAGGGGCGTGGTTGTAACTGTCTAGAGGTAGCTTACCAAGCGGCGGGGGGGGTCTTGAAAACAAGTGAGGCAAGTAAAGAGAGGGAAAGCAGAGGAAGGCGTGGCTTATAAAGGGAGGGGTCTGGAGAGGGGGAAGTGGCTTCTAAATGGGAGGGGCTTAAAAAGTGAAAGGAGGTCAAATGAGAGTTCAAGGTTGTGTGGCTCCACTAAGCCCATTTGTTATCTACTCGTAGCTCTTACATATTTTGTCTTACAATGACGAATTTTGACAGAAATATAGTTGAAGGCTTAAGATTTGGTCAGACTCTTTTCTCTAATACATACACTAATTCCATAGCACAATTATATCTTCGCCACTACATTATGTACTAGTAAAATTACTTCTTACATAAACTAATCATCATTATTTTTAATTTATAAATTCAAACAAATAGTTTTATTACTACAATTTACGGGCATGTCCTTTCTATTTGACGTGCACCGCCTATCTCCTCCACTATCTTTTCAACTCTTTCCAAACATTTTTATAGGTCAACAGCCAAATTATATAGAAGAAATTACACAACGTAAAACAATGTAAAAAATTCCTTTTTTACATAAAATAATGTAATCAATAACCATATACTCTCTACAAAACTATTTAAACTAAATATAATTTCTTAAATTTTTATTAAAATAAAAATGTTACCAGAGTTAACATTTAATCATTATTCAAGCCAAGTGTGACCTAATTAAATGTATTCGAGATAAACGCCTTGCAGCGGAGCGCCCACGAAGCAGGTGCAGTATCACACCCACGGCCACGTGTGTGCATAGCAAGCAGCTGCAATACTCAGAACTGTATCTAATGCATTTTCTATGAATTCCTAGAGGAAGTAGAATGCTATCATCACGTAGGCACAGCCCACGGCCACGTGTGGTCACTTGGAGGACTTCACACCCACAGAAAGGGTATATAAAGACCAGCACTTGATGGGACAGTCCAGACTGAGTTACAACGAAGCTTGGAAGATAGAAACGTTAATTGATGTTTACCTTCTTTCAAGCAATACTCCCAGCTTTAGTTAAAATTGTATAATAGTATTTAAGTGATTATACAAGTGCATATTGTATAAATTCACTACGAATAAATATCCTATTGTACTTAACAATAAACTGTGTTTATTTTGTAACTTGGGCTTCGTCTTTTGCGTTTTTAAAATAAAGTACCATTTTTAAAAAACGCCCTTCAACGACAAGAAACGTTAATTGGCGCAGTCGGTAGATAGGCAAAAGGGCTCAAGACACCGTTTTTCGAAAATTAAAAGCACCGTCGAGTTCCTTGGCTATTAAGTCTTCATTTGCCTATCGAATCAGCATCTGGGAACCAGCGATTCAAAGGACAAACATCGCCTGAGACCGTAGCCGTTTCCAGAGCATCACCTGTACGTAGCAGCGCCGTTACCAAGGGACAAGCATCGCCCGAAGAACGCATCGCTGCTGCAGAAGCCTGACTATTGGAGTCATCTTAACGGCAAAATTCAAGCCAACAATGAAGATAGAGTAAGAAACTAACTATCAATTATTATTGTTAAAGGCGCATTGCGCAAACAAATATCAAACAAGATTAACAATTTATTAATTTTAAGTTTAATACATACTAAACCCTTTAGACTTAAGATCACGTTGCTTGTAGTAAGCGAGACGGATTGGTGTATCAACTAGTGATACTTAATTTACAGCCCACTTGCAAGCAATGGGTAGGCACCTTTAGATTTAAGATCACGTTGCTTGTAGTAAGCGAGACGGATTGGTGTATCAATTAGTGATACTTAATTTCCAGCCCACTTGCAAGCAATGGGTAGGCACCTTGAATAGGTCCTTACTAACATAAAACTCATTTTTGAATATTTCAAACTTTGTTAACAAATTTATAGAATTTTAAGTATTTATTTTTAAAGTGCAAACGATTTACTAATCGTTTTCATGATTAATACTGATACGTCATCAGATAGTGAAACTGAATTACCGATTAACAAAACTTTTGTAAGATCTGCACCACGACCGATAAGTTTACGTCCATCTAAATTATCGATCAGCAAGCAAAGCCATACTACAATGGCACAAGGTAATCAACCTCAAGCACAACCCCAAGTAACACCAGCCCCTATTGTCCAACAATGTGTAGGCTACCCACCTGGCTTTCATACAAGCCTTTTAAATGAAATTCCAACCTATGACGGAAACCCCGTCGAATTATCTGAATATATTCGAGCTGCAGAAGACATTTTCTGCCAATTTTGGGAACCACACGATCCAGTGGCTTATATCAACAGACTTTTTTTCCTCAGCACGCAACCGCTTAAAAGGCCCAGCCTTAGAGGTCGTAACTGGACAAGTATTTGATTCATGGTATTCTTTAAAAGACACCCTTCTTAGTAATTTTGGAGACCAACGATCGGAACTGAACATCCGGATCGATCTGTCTCGTATGCGACAATTATCACGAGAATCTCCCGTAGAATTCTATAATCGAATTAGATCCTTATTAGCCATACTAAATTCTAAAATTGCACTAGGCTCAGAAATACCAGAAATAAAAGAGTACCAAGCCCGAGATGCTAAAGATTTAGCTCTTAAGACCTATTTAGGAGGACTTTCCGAACCTTTTGGAAGTTTCCTTTGTAGTAGAGCACCAACATCGCTCGAAGTAGCCTTAACTTATATAAAAGAAGAACTGGACATACGATATTTTCAAAATACACAACAAAATAACTCACAACCTAAGTTTTTACCACAACCAGTTCCCCTAAGCAATTTCAATAAACCCCAACCAACTTTACAACCCCCTCAGTTTAAACCACGATCATACCAGAACGTATTGCCACAATTTAAGCCTAATTTTAATCCCACTCATCAATTCAAACCAAATATTAATACTACAAATCAATTTAAATTTAATCCAGTAACTCAGCAGTTTGGAAATAATTCCCGACCTAATGTGTTTGCACCCAAAAGAGATTTTCAACCACAAAATCGGCCAGAATCAATGCAAGCTAGTACCATTAAACCGAGACCGATACATCCTAATACATCCATGAGACCCCCTAATCCAAATTTCAATCGAAATAATAATCAACCCAATTTTAGTCGACCAAATCCCCAACCACGAACGTTCATTTCTGAAGAATTATATTCAACAGAATTTCAAGAAGAAATCCCACCTGTTAATCAAATTAACACTGACTTTGAATACGACCACTACGATGAGACCCACGGAGAAGAAATTAACGAAAATTTTCGCGAAGAAGCCTCGGAAAACCATTAAAATCTTTTACATTTAACCCTAAATCATCTACACCCTTTATAATTATACCCCAAACAAATGAAAAACTCTTACTAGACACAGGGAGTAGCAAAACTATCCTTTCACCCGAATTTGTTTATAAACATTACCCCGAATCCATTTTTGAATATCCTTTTGAAATTACAACCTCTTACGGTACAACGTATCACAATCAAGTAGCAACAGTTCCTATTTCCCTTTTACTCGATAAAATAGAAGGAAAACATTTAGTATACCTTCTTAATTTTCATTCCAATTACATTGGCATTCTTGGAAATGACTTGTTGAAGAAATTAGGAGCAAGAATCAATTTTCGTGGAAATTATATCCAACGAAACGGAAAAACCGTAGTACCATTCTTTTTCAACAAACCATCTCTTAAAGAAACTATATTAATACAACCATCCTATTTCGAAAATCCCGCTTCAAAGAAACCCAAAATTTTAAATACTTCAAACAACTTCACTCCGCAATTTGACCCAACATATATTAGTTTTAATCAACGTGAAAATAATTTTCCTTCACAAAATCTGTCGGAACAACATAAAAATGTTCAAGAAAAATCAACTTCAAACAATGCTTATTATAACGACTTTGAAAATATTTTCCAAAATTTTCTAACTCAACCAAATAGAGAAAACATTGTCCCGACGGTAACTCAAGAATCAAATCCGAAGGATCAATCAAATTTAAATGATACAGAAATCTTTATTTCAAAACCTATTCGAGTCAAAATCAATAACCTTGACAGCTATAAAAATCAAAATTTACGAAATAGACCCAAAAAACGCAAATTTTATGACGATAGCGAAACTTGACCCAAAGTCAAAACGGATTAAAAGCATACAGACCCCAATAAATAAACCACTCAAAAACAGTTTACGCAAAACGAAGAAAAATACGAAATCCAACAAAAATTCAAGTCGTATTAACAAGGCCTGGTTGAAAAGAAATAACCACCAACTAATGGAATACCTAAAATTTCAAGATCGAAATAAACAAATAATCCCTCTTAGAATAAATAATAGACGGTTTACATATTTAAAACCCAAAATAAAATAATCATCTGACAAACTAAATTTCAAGTAGATTAAAATGACTATTAACAGGCAAAGAATACTGAACAGGATTTAAATACCGAAACTAAAATACTTTTATTAAAGAGATTTCAATTAACAAAATTCCCTTCTGCAAAGTTAAAACTGCATATAGCGCAATGATAAGAGTACAGTAAATAGTATATACGCTAAATCTCGGAATGTGACCTTCAACAATTACATTCAGCGAAATCTATTTTTAAAACGAGACCACCTGTTAATCTCAAGTTACTAACTGATAAGGCGCACTACATTTCATCACACTTTTGCTGCAAGGAATTATTAAATTCAAATGCTTACTTTGATAAAATAAATAAAACTTTACAATTAACCATTTACTCTTTCAAATAATTTTAACAATTCAATTTACCCAATTTTATAAATATTTCTAACTCAATGTCAATTTCAGACAACTGTATTAACCCAAGAATATTTAAATGCATATAATAAACATACGTAATACATAAATTAATACCTTCTTCAACTTTGTTTTTAAAATAAAACTCATAAATTTTATGGTACTTAAAAATGATAGAAATTAAATCGAACCATACCTGAAAATAATTATTAGAACCATCAATGGAAAAACTTTCCTGGAAATCGTTTCCCAATAAAACAATTTTTATTTTAACATAAAAAGGACCAATTTCAACCTACAAATATTTATTTAAACTTTCTGAACTTCAAGCATTCATCTGTATAATATATTTTAACATCGCCATACGTAATAAAAATTTAGTTTACCGCTAATAAACCCCTTGATAATTAATGATGATACTATAAATATTGAAATAATCAAAAACTCCAGAACCTCATCCTAACCCTTACAATTTACAATGCTTTCTGAATACAAACTATTTTACCACGACAAATACATTCAGCCACTATTAATGGAAATAGATTAATATATGTTTTTAACCAACAAAATCAAAATAATAAATTTCATGAATTACTAACTGGAACATTGTTTACCACAGATTATCACTGCTTCTTTCCGAATGATTCTCTATATAAGGACTTTTCCCATTTTATACTGTCTATAGCAAATGAAAATACCTGCAAATTTCATAAGATGCTTTTCAAAATTTGATCAAACCTACTATTTAAAATTAAGTAACATCATAGAAGTTGTAGACCGCTTATTCCATTTCATTATAACCTATACCACGCCGAAAATATTAGTCGTTGACAGCGAATTCGATAAACAACCTCTAAAAAGTTTTGCTGAACTGCACAAAATTAAATTACACGTAACCACCCCCTATAACCATCAATCGAATGCTACAGTAGAACGTTTACATTCTACGCTTCTCGAACATTATAGACTATTAGAAAACACACCTGAAGAAAGACGAATTTATTATTGTATCCTAGCCTACAATCACTCAATTCATTCAAACCTAAAATATATCCCTTTTGAAATCTAACCTTGACGCTGACGACGGTCGACGTTATGAAGAACTTATCCAAAAATTGACAACATCTACCGATACTCAAAAAACAATCCTACAAGAACAAGCCCAAATTTTAAATAATACAATCAACACCTTCAAAACCAATATTGAAACCCTCGCACAGAACCAAAATCTTCTAAGTCAAAATCTCAATAAAATCATTCTCAATACCACTGTGAAAATTCGAGAAATCATTGGAACCCTAAATACGTTTACTGTATTAGATCAATCAGGCGGTTTTTAAACGATACGTTATACGATGCCGAATCACTCATCGGAGTGTCATTGAAGAAAGGGGATAAGTTTAAGGCGAAGAAGCCTGGATCAAAGGACATATTTATTTTTGAAGCTGTTATTAGTGTTCCAGCATTTTCTAAATGAGTATAAAACGTCAAATAATTGAAGAATTGCATAAACCTGCTCGTAAACGATTTCGAAGAAGACGCATAATCGTAAAAGGCTTGAATGATTTGTACATGGCGGATCTTGTGGAAATGATTCCCTATGCTAAAATAAATAAAGGTTTTCGATATATTTTAGTATTGTTGAATATGTTTAGCAAGCGTGCTTGGGCGTGTCCACTTAAACGAAAAACCGGTGAAGACGTCACGAAAGCAATGAAAAAATTATTAACATCAACAGGAGGTACTCCGGACAATTTACAAACGGATATGGGGAAGGAATTTTACAACCAGCATTTTCGTAAGCTAATGCAAACTTTCAACATTAATCATTACAGCACGTTCTCTAGTATGAAAGCAAGCCCCGTGGAACGTGTAAATCGAACCCTCAAAAATAAGATGTGGAAAGAATTTTCAATGCAAGGGTCATATAAGTGGTTACAGTTATTACCTCAAGTAGTTGCGAAGTATAACTCAACAGTACATGGAACCACTGGGTTTAAACCTATTAATGTTAGTCGGAAAAACGCTAAGAAAATTTTACAGACAGTCTTTAAATTTCCAAAGACCATAGATCCGCGAAGTCCTAAATTTAAAGTTGGTGATCACGTGCGAATCAGTAAGCACCGGGAAGCTTTCGCAAAAGGCTACACTCCAAGCTGGAGTACAGAAATTTTTAAGATTAAAAAGGTTCGACTAACAAACCCTACAACGTATACTTTGGAAGACAGTTAAAGGTGAAGAAATTCGCGGCGGATTCTACACGGAGGAATTACAGATAGCTAAACATCCAGATATATTTTTAGTGGAACAGGTCTTAAAAAAAAGTCGGGATCGCGTTCTGGTCAAGTGGTTGAGCTTTGATAACACCCATAACTCGTATATAGCAGCACGTAATATAGTAAATTAAGTAGTATAGATGCATTACTTTACCTGTGCAAGAACATGCTTAAATTATTCTAAATATCCTTGTATGTTTTATGTTTATTTTTATAATAAGTTATATAATATACGTTTTTTTCTCAATATGTTATTTTATTTATAGTATATAAGATACAAAAACCAGCTTATAATATGCATTACAATCAAACCTTACTAAAGCGATCAATATAAATTCTATTTCTATGTTCTATATCTAAAATTCTATTTAACACTACACCGCATTTCTCGATACGTCTTTGAAACCGACACCGATCTACAACACTTTCCATCCACAATGATATTCGTGCTTGTCTGTAGGCGTAATTCCACGTAAATAAATAATGTATTTTATTATTCTCCTCCTTCATCGTATCGCGTTTCTTTTGGTTGTTCATTTTTGTTGTCTACAAACTCTTCTATTGTAGACGTAAATGATTCCAAACCTTCCTTATTTAATTTATCCAACAAGCAATCTATACAGATATTTCCTTCTAAATACGATTCACACTAGTCTACCCCTTTTTGAAGCTTTAGAACTCTTTCTTTACACTCTTCATCGGTATAATATTTACCCAATCCATAGACTGCTTCGTGATCAGCATCAAAGCGTAGTCGCGTAACTCTTCCTGCACTCTCTGTACTGCACTTTTAAGATCAATAGCCTTAGGCCACGATTGTGAACTATAACACATCCACATCTTTATACAAGAACGTTCTGCAAGTGAATGTCACACTGAATTCTTTCCGGGTACAATGCCACCAGTTACAAAGCACACACAACGTTCTCGGACGGTGGTAAAGCAGATAACACTTATTTAACGTTTTCGGTGGAATCCCCGCTTAATACACTCGATCCTTTTAATAAAGCTTGATAAAATTGAACAAAATCTTGCTCTACAAGGATTTTTAAACGGATTTCTAGCAGAGGAAGTAGTTCTAGAAGCTGAATGACGCTTTCAAATTCCAACCACACTTCCGACCCATCAATACGTTCGCGAAATCTAAACACATTCTTTTCTTCGATATTTTGTACGATAATAGTCTTACACGTTGATACAGTTACTGGATTGGTCGGTATTTCACTGCTGTACAACAAACTTTTTATAAACGATTGTTGTTGAACTACATCAAGCCATTCCTCGAGCGTAAAAGTAACTAAACCAGTCCTGACTCCGAAGATTCTCACTCGTGGTAAAAGGTCTACGGGACACAATCCAATAGTTACCGCTTTACATTTAGATTTATTCAAATAGTAAAGTCGCCCTTCTAATAAAGGTAGGCTCTGTGACAATTTTGCTTTGCTGTCCGGTGATGACGATGAACTTGAAGATGCATTTGATACTCGTCCACTCGCAACGTTCTTGACGACTTCAAACGCTTTAACCAAATTTTCCATTTTACAGAGATAGTAATATAATTTACAATGCACTTACTTATGTAAATAGTGACGCACTTCTTGAATGCTTACTGATAGATTAAGCTCACTTAATGTTGCAATTGGTAAGATCCTATTTTTATATGGATCAATTCATGGTGGGGAGAATTAAAGGGGGGTTTAAACGTAGTGGGGGAAGTCTATCAAGAGTTCTTTTAGTCTACTTCGTGCTGCAAACATGGGTGCTTTACCTATAAAACTCTTAATAGTGCTAACCGCCGTTTATGATGGTGTTATGTACATCGCACGACCGTCGGAGTCCATTTCCGGGTCAATAGTGTTCTCCCAAGATCCAACGCGTTACAACTTAAAAAGTGATGTTCTGCATGGACTAAACATTTACAGTGTTTCATTAAGTAATGTTACACGTGTACCTTCATCATTCAAAGTGAAATTTCATTATCCGTCACATGACATCGAGACCAGCTGGCAAACAATTGGTCATGATCCGCACATTTGCAAACTGCCTGATTCACCAACGCCTGTTAGCTGTATAGTTGTCGTCTCAGTGGCGATCTTTGTATTGGTTATATTTGCCATATTTTTGATTGTTTACGTGGTTATTTATTTGCTTAACCTTAAAGTTTAATAATGTGCATAATACAACATATTGTATTAAACTTTGTATTTGTACTGCAACCGTTTTTTAATAAAACCAATTGTTAATAAAAGTCTTTTATTTTTTGTTATAACATTGTATACAATCTAAACAATTATAATAAACCTTTTTGTAATTTGTCAGTAATTTATCAGATTTTTTTTACAGGCTCACGTTTAATATAGTTAAGTACATAACAGTTATTCGGATTACAGTCCGCAGGAATATACCTCTCCGGAACTTTAAAATCACTATTATGCACCTCAGGTATATGTGGGTTACGTTCTTTTGAATATCTAGTGAAGTTGAGAGTCCTTTCCTTGTGAAATTCTTCTTCAGTCATCCACTTAAACGGTCTATGTTTACTATTATGCAACCATGAGCTATTAAACCAAATGTTGCGTTCTATATTATCCATCCACACATCAGAAATTTCGCTATCCCACGTGCGGCATACACATTTGAAAAGTACGAACGGACAAGTGTCCCCAAAAGATATATTTCGTGAATATGTTCTCTGCCCGATTTCGTGATTTTATTCTTTGTGAATTTATTGGATTACCATCTTCATTTAAGTATAAAATTTCTATATATGAACAAACAGTGTGACCTATATCTTCAATGCTTCTTAATTCTACAATATTGGGCAGTTTATATGATTCAATTAACAACCCCGTATTGTGAGTTTTAAAACGAGAAAACTTAATTGCGCCAGTCTTTCGTTCAATCGACCATTGATGTTCCCAACACATTTTATACTAGATAAATAACTAGTGGACACAGATATTGAAGTTATGTAGAAATTGAGGTGCGGTTTGGGGACAAGAATGGCAAGTAGGGAGGGGCGTGGTTGTAACTGTCTAGAGGTAGCTTACCAAGCGGCGGGGGGGGTCTTGAAAACAAGTGAGGCAAGTAAAGAGAGGGAAAGCAGAGGAAGGCGTGGCTTATAAAGGGAGGGGTCTGGAGAGGGGGAAGTGGCTTCTAAATGGGAGGGGCTTAAAAAGTGAAAGGAGGTCAAATGAGAGTTCAAGGTTGTGTGGCTCCACTAAGCCTATTTGTTATCTACTCGTAGCTCTTACATATTTTGTCTTACAATGACGAATTTTGACAGAAATATAGTTGAAGGCTTAAGATTTGGTCAGACTCTTTTCTCTAATATATTACCTAAATTCGAGTATTCTGCACATAATAATGTGCATTTTTCATAAGTGTACAATTTCTTTTTAACAAACAATTAATCACTTTCCTCAATTGCACCTGACGGAATTGTAGAAGAGGTGTCCACTTTTCCTCGTATCACATAACTATTACACTAATTCCATAGCACAATTATATCTTCGCCACTACATTATGTACTAGTAAAATTACTTCTTACATAAACTAATCATCATTATTTTTAATTTATAAATTCAAACAAATAGTTTTATTACTACAATTTACGGGCATGTCCTTTCTATTTGACGTGCACCGCCTATCTCCTCCACTATCTTTTCAACTCTTTCCAAACATTTTTATAGGTCAACAGCCAAATTATATAGAAGAAATTACACAACGTAAAACAATGTAAAAAATTCCTTTTTTACATAAAATAATGTAATCAATAACCATATACTCTCTACAAAACTATTTAAACTAAATATAATTTCTTAAATTTTTATTAAAATAAAAATGTTACCAGAGTTAACATTTAATCATTATTCAAGCCAAGTGTGACCTAATTAAATGTATTCGAGATAAACGCCTTGCAGCGGAGCGCCCACGAAGCAGGTGCAGTATCACACCCACGGCCACGTGTGTGCATAGCAAGCAGCTGCAATACTCAGAACTGTATCTAATGCATTTTCTATGAATTCCTAGAGGAAGTAGAATGCTATCATCACGTAGGCACAGCCCACGGCCACGTGTGGTCACTTGGAGGACTTCACACCCACAGAAAGGGTATATAAAGACCAGCACTTGATGGGACAGTCCAGACTGAGTTACAACGAAGCTTGGAAGATAGAAACGTTAATTGATGTTTACCTTCTTTCAAGCAATACTCCCAGCTTTAGTTAAAATTGTATAATACTATTTAAGTGATTATACAAGTGCATATTGTATAAATTCACTACGAATAAATATCCTATTGTACTTAACAATAAACTGTGTTTATTTTGTAACTTGGGCTTCGTCTTTTGCGTTTTTAAAATAAAGTACCATTTTTAAAAAACGCCCTTCAACGACAAGAAACGTTAATTGGCGCAGTCGGTAGATAGGCAAAAGGGCTCAAGACACCGTTTTTCGAAAATTAAAAGCACCGTCGAGTTCCTTGGCTATTAAGTCTTCATTTGCCTATCGAATCAGCATCTGGGAACCAGCGATTCAAAGGACAAACATCGCCTGAGACCGTAGCCGTTTCCAGAGCATCACCTGTACGTAGCAGCGCCGTTACCAAGGGACAAGCATCGCCCGAAGAACGCATCGCTGCTGCAGAAGCCTGACTATTGGAGTCATCTTAACGGCAAAATTCAAGCCAACAATGAAGATAGAGTAAGAAACTAACTATCAATTATTATTGTTAAAGGCGCATTGCGCAAACAAATATCAAACAAGATTAACAATTTATTAATTTTAAGTTTAATACATACTAAACCCTTTAGACTTAAGATCACGTTGCTTGTAGTAAGCGAGACGGATTGGTGTATCAACTAGTGATACTTAATTTACAGCCCACTTGCAAGCAATGGGTAGGCACCTTTAGATTTAAGATCACGTTGCTTGTAGTAAGCGAGACGGATTGGTGTATCAATTAGTGATACTTAATTTCCAGCCCACTTGCAAGCAATGGGTAGGCACCTTGAATAGGTCCTTACTAACATAAAACTCATTTTTGAATATTTCAAACTTTGTTAACAAATTTATAGAATTTTAAGTATTTATTTTTAAAGTGCAAACGATTTACTAATCGTTTTCATGATTAATACTGATACGTCATCAGATAGTGAAACTGAATTACCGATTAACAAAACTTTTGTAAGATCTGCACCACGACCGATAAGTTTACGTCCATCTAAATTATCGATCAGCAAGCAAAGCCATACTACAATGGCACAAGGTAATCAACCTCAAGCACAACCCCAAGTAACACCAGCCCCTATTGTCCAACAATGTGTAGGCTACCCACCTGGCTTTCATACAAGCCTTTTAAATGAAATTCCAACCTATGACGGAAACCCCGTCGAATTATCTGAATATATTCGAGCTGCAGAAGACATTTTCTGCCAATTTTGGGAACCACACGATCCAGTGGCTTATATCAACAGACTTTTTTTCCTCAGCACGCAACCGCTTAAAAGGCCCAGCCTTAGAGGTCGTAACTGGACAAGTATTTGATTCATGGTATTCTTTAAAAGACACCCTTCTTAGTAATTTTGGAGACCAACGATCGGAACTGAACATCCGGATCGATCTGTCTCGTATGCGACAATTATCACGAGAATCTCCCGTAGAATTCTATAATCGAATTAGATCCTTATTAGCCATACTAAATTCTAAAATTGCACTAGGCTCAGAAATACCAGAAATAAAAGAGTACCAAGCCCGAGATGCTAAAGATTTAGCTCTTAAGACCTATTTAGGAGGACTTTCCGAACCTTTTGGAAGTTTCCTTTGTAGTAGAGCACCAACATCGCTCGAAGTAGCCTTAACTTATATAAAAGAAGAACTGGACATACGATATTTTCAAAATACACAACAAAATAACTCACAACCTAAGTTTTTACCACAACCAGTTCCCCTAAGCAATTTCAATAAACCCCAACCAACTTTACAACCCCCTCAGTTTAAACCACGATCATACCAGAACGTATTGCCACAATTTAAGCCTAATTTTAATCCCACTCATCAATTCAAACCAAATATTAATACTACAAATCAATTTAAATTTAATCCAGTAACTCAGCAGTTTGGAAATAATTCCCGACCTAATGTGTTTGCACCCAAAAGAGATTTTCAACCACAAAATCGGCCAGAATCAATGCAAGCTAGTACCATTAAACCGAGACCGATACATCCTAATACATCCATGAGACCCCCTAATCCAAATTTCAATCGAAATAATAATCAACCCAATTTTAGTCGACCAAATCCCCAACCACGAACGTTCATTTCTGAAGAATTATATTCAACAGAATTTCAAGAAGAAATCCCACCTGTTAATCAAATTAACACTGACTTTGAATACGACCACTACGATGAGACCCACGGAGAAGAAATTAACGAAAATTTTCGCGAAGAAGCCTCGGAAAACCATTAAAATCTTTTACATTTAACCCTAAATCATCTACACCCTTTATAATTATACCCCAAACAAATGAAAAACTCTTACTAGACACAGGGAGTAGCAAAACTATCCTTTCACCCGAATTTGTTTATAAACATTACCCCGAATCCATTTTTGAATATCCTTTTGAAATTACAACCTCTTACGGTACAACGTATCACAATCAAGTAGCAACAGTTCCTATTTCCCTTTTACTCGATAAAATAGAAGGAAAACATTTAGTATACCTTCTTAATTTTCATTCCAATTACATTGGCATTCTTGGAAATGACTTGTTGAAGAAATTAGGAGCAAGAATCAATTTTCGTGGAAATTATATCCAACGAAACGGAAAAACCGTAGTACCATTCTTTTTCAACAAACCATCTCTTAAAGAAACTATATTAATACAACCATCCTATTTCGAAAATCCCGCTTCAAAGAAACCCAAAATTTTAAATACTTCAAACAACTTCACTCCGCAATTTGACCCAACATATATTAGTTTTAATCAACGTGAAAATAATTTTCCTTCACAAAATCTGTCGGAACAACATAAAAATGTTCAAGAAAAATCAACTTCAAACAATGCTTATTATAACGACTTTGAAAATATTTTCCAAAATTTTCTAACTCAACCAAATAGAGAAAACATTGTCCCGACGGTAACTCAAGAATCAAATCCGAAGGATCAATCAAATTTAAATGATACAGAAATCTTTATTTCAAAACCTATTCGAGTCAAAATCAATAACCTTGACAGCTATAAAAATCAAAATTTACGAAATAGACCCAAAAAACGCAAATTTTATGACGATAGCGAAACTTGACCCAAAGTCAAAACGGATTAAAAGCATACAGACCCCAATAAATAAACCACTCAAAAACAGTTTACGCAAAACGAAGAAAAATACGAAATCCAACAAAAATTCAAGTCGTATTAACAAGGCCTGGTTGAAAAGAAATAACCACCAACTAATGGAATACCTAAAATTTCAAGATCGAAATAAACAAATAATCCCTCTTAGAATAAATAATAGACGGTTTACATATTTAAAACCCAAAATAAAATAATCATCTGACAAACTAAATTTCAAGTAGATTAAAATGACTATTAACAGGCAAAGAATACTGAACACGATTTAAATACCGAAACTAAAATACTTTTATTAAAGAGATTTCAATTAACAAAATTCCCTTCTGCAAAGTTAAAACTGCATATAGCGCAATGATAAGAGTACAGTAAATAGTATATACGCTAAATCTCGGAATGTGACCTTCAACAATTACATTCAGCGAAATCTATTTTTAAAACGAGACCACCTGTTAATCTCAAGTTACTAACTGATAAGGCGCACTACATTTCATCACACTTTTGCTGCAAGGAATTATTAAATTCAAATGCTTACTTTGATAAAATAAATAAAACTTTACAATTAACCATTTACTCTTTCAAATAATTTTAACAATTCAATTTACCCAATTTTATAAATATTTCTAACTCAATGTCAATTTCAGACAACTGTATTAACCCAAGAATATTTAAATGCATATAATAAACATACGTAATACATAAATTAATACCTTCTTCAACTTTGTTTTTAAAATAAAACTCATAAATTTTATGGTACTTAAAAATGATAGAAATTAAATCGAACCATACCTGAAAATAATTATTAGAACCATCAATGGAAAAACTTTCCTGGAAATCGTTTCCCAATAAAACAATTTTTATTTTAACATAAAAAGGACCAATTTCAACCTACAAATATTTATTTAAACTTTCTGAACTTCAAGCATTCATCTGTATAATATATTTTAACATCGCCATACGTAATAAAAATTTAGTTTACCGCTAATAAACCCCTTGATAATTAATGATGATACTATAAATATTGAAATAATCAAAAACTCCAGAACCTCATCCTAACCCTTACAATTTACAATGCTTTCTGAATACAAACTATTTTACCACGACAAATACATTCAGCCACTATTAATGGAAATAGATTAATATATGTTTTTAACCAACAAAATCAAAATAATAAATTTCATGAATTACTAACTGGAACATTGTTTACCACAGATTATCACTGCTTCTTTCCGAATGATTCTCTATATAAGGACTTTTCCCATTTTATACTGTCTATAGCAAATGAAAATACCTGCAAATTTCATAAGATGCTTTTCAAAATTTGATCAAACCTACTATTTAAAATTAAGTAACATCATAGAAGTTGTAGACCGCTTATTCCATTTCATTATAACCTATACCACGCCGAAAATATTAGTCGTTGACAGCGAATTCGATAAACAACCTCTAAAAAGTTTTGCTGAACTGCACAAAATTAAATTACACGTAACCACCCCCTATAACCATTAATCGAATGCTACAGTAGAACGTTTACATTCTACGCTTCTCGAACATTATAGACTATTAGAAAACACACCTGAAGAAAGACGAATTTATTATTGTATCCTAGCCTACAATCACTCAATTCATTCAAACCTAAAATATATCCCTTTTGAAATCTAACCTTGACGCTGACGACGGTCGACGTTATGAAGAACTTATCCAAAAATTGACAACATCTACCGATACTCAAAAAACAATCCTACAAGAACAAGCCCAAATTTTAAATAATACAATCAACACCTTCAAAACCAATATTGAAACCCTCGCACAGAACCAAAATCTTCTAAGTCAAAATCTCAATAAAATCATTCTCAATACCACTGTGAAAATTCGAGAAATCATTGGAACCCTAAATACGTTTACTGTATTAGATCAATCAATTCAATCTTTACAACTATTTATCACCACATGTATGGATCTCGAAACCTCGTTAACCTTTGCCCAAAACCATCAGCTACATTTATCTTTAATTGATAACAACGATTTGTTATCGATACTATCTCAAATCTCAAACACACTACAAAGACTACCTACCAAACAAACTTTGGATGCTCCATATCCCATTAACCATGAGAATCTACATCTTTATGAATCCTTAATTTGGATCAAGGCATATCAAAAGAACACCACACTCACTTTTATATACGAGATTCCTCTAATAAAACCATCCACAGAACACCAATACATAAGACTAATCCCATTTCCTGCTGCTCACAACAACCAATTTCAAATGGTCATTCCCATCTACAACACCATACTGTTTAATACCGACTTTAGCATTCCCATCACCGATAATCAATGTATGCAAATAACCCCTTCACATTATTTCTGTTCACAAACAAATTACTTCACAATCCCAAATTCCAAATTGTGCGAAACACAATTATTAGCCTTCAAGGAAGCACAAAACTGTCAACCTGTCATATTTGAATTGCATACGACAAAAGTAATAAAAATAAATCGATCCATCTGGATCATTAGTTCCCCTAATAAAACGATCATCGATGGCAGATGTATCGACTCTATAACACGAAAGACCATTACTGAATCAATATTACTCCATCTTACCAGTGGCTGTTCCGTTCTAATCAATCAAAACGAACTTTTGGCTACATTTCAATCATCTTCCCTAGAAGAGAAACAAATCGCTATGGCATCCATCGGACAATTGCAACCCGATTCAGTCCATGTACCCGAAATTACAAAAATTGACCTATCACCTATCAATGTTCATCAATTAATCCAGAATCAAGCGAAATTAACAAAGGACATGTCTACACTCGAACGTATCACTCCTATCACATATACACCATTACATTATGGCCCTTTAATTCTCACGCTGATCATGACTATCATAACAATAAGTCTTATCTTCTTTGTATACCACAAACGCAGATTATTTGCCACCAAAATGTATCAACTAACGTCACCCCTTAAAGAACCCGACAATGTAACTTTTAACCCAACTTCAAGTCCCCTGGTCCACAGCAGATCACCTTTAACATAACTATTATTGTTATTATCAATACTAACCTAATTATAATGACACATTAGTATCAAGCTTTCTTATAAGTAGCGTGTCACTAAAATAATTAATTAAGTGCTTGGTTGCTTGGGACTCATCTCCTCCTAAACGGCTTAATATTTTTAAAAACGGTTTTCACCGTTGTGTTGCCCGTGACCAGGCGGTGTTCACTGGCTACTTTAATTTTTTTTAAAACACTGCGAACAATTAAAATTAAAGGTTTAACTAGCTTAAACGGCCGGCCGGGCGCTGAAGCGCCCTTGCACGAGTATGCTTCACAACATAACAAGAACCTCCTACCCCCACCCCATCCCTCTCTATAATAACGACGTCGAAAAAATTCGCAGTGCACATTCCTAGATGCAGCGAGGCTGAGCGCTGTGAATATGAATTTTATTTTTGCCTCGCTGCATCTAGGAATGTGCACTGAGAATTTTTTCGATGTCGTTATTCTAGAGAGGGAGTGGGTGGGGGTAGGAGGTTCTTGTTATGTTGTGAAGCATACTCGTGCAAGGGCGCTTCAGCGCCCGGCCGGCCGTTTAAGCTAGTTAGTATTATATATATATTATCATTGTTACTCTGTTCTATATTCATATTATGTATTCTATTATGTATCTATGTAATCTCCATATACTAAGTACTATTTTATTTACTGTCTTATTATGCATGCTTGTTATTATCAATATATTTGTGAAATGTGACACCTCCTACTTTTCATTTAACCAGTCACTTTATTATAACCACTGAAATATTCTTCTTCAAAGCATATTTCCTTCTTGCGTGGGAGGAGTTAACATTTAATCATTATTCAAGCCAAGTGTGACCTAATTAAATGTATGCGAGATAAACGCCTTGCAGCAGAGCGCCCACGAAGCAGGTGCAGTATCACACCCACGGCCACGTGTGTGCATAGCAAGCAGCTGCAATACTCAGAACTGTATCTAATGCATTTTCTATGAATTCCTAGAGGAAGTAGAATGCTATCATCACGTAGGCACAGCCCACGGCCACGTGTGGTCACTTGGAGGACTTCACACCCACAGAAAGGGTATATAAAGACCAGCACTTGATGGGACAGTCCAGACTGAGTTACAACGAAGCTTGGAAGATAGAAACGTTAATTGATGTTTACCTTCTTTCAAGCAATACTCCCAGCTTTAGTTAAAATTGTATAATAGTATTTAAGTGATTATGCAAGTGCATATTGTATAAATTCACTACGAATAAATATCCTATTGTACTTAACAATAAACTGTGTTTATTTTGTAATTTGGGCTCCGTCTTTTGCGTTTTTAAAATAAAGTACCATTTTTAAAAAACGCCCTTCAACGACAAGAAACGTTAATTCCAGTGCTTATAATTTAATGTTTTTATCAACATGTATGATTTTGTAATGATAATACTAAATAAATGCTTCTTGCTTTGCTTTGCTCAGACTCAATAATAAATTACACAAAACCATTTCTGTTACTTTCTTCCTTTTAAAATAAAATTCTTATACTTTTAAAAAATTAATTTTGCCACAAAAAATGAAAAATATAACTTCATTAAGTTTTATTATTTGTACAATTCTAACCAATGCAAATAATACAACAATATGTATGGGTCATTCTTTCTGAACTTAAGAGAGCTCTCTACGTGCCGTATCAGCAAATTACCTATCACATCGTTAAAAATTAAGATAGAAAGATGCGGTTTTTAACAAAATGTTTAAAAAAATTTTCTTCATGTGGCAAAATATCTAAAAAGTTTTTAATTAGATTTATGATTTTTATTTTGCTTATTTCTAAGTATTTCTGGCTTTAGGACATTTTGCCACATGCAGGTATTCATTTTGTAATTTTCAAGCGAATGATTTTGATCAGAAACCTTTTAACAATTAAATGGCACGTAATTCCCATAAATTCTTTAAGCGCTCAATAAAGTGGCGCCATCCTGTTATATTTCGATACTAAACTCGGGTTAATTTTATGTGGCAACGCTGGACATGAAGGTTTGGCGTTGGGAGCTAAAGCGATAATTTAAATGTGGTAAGTTGCAGGATCACATTTCATTAGCTTATTCATGACAGTGATATAAATGTAATATCAAACAATAACCGCCGTTTAAAGATTTTATTTAAAAACACCTAAGTATTTTGTTCCTGCTTTGACTTGCAATCATAATCCTTTTTAATTTTACACGCAAAAAACATCTTTTTAACCGTAATTTTACGATCTCAGGTACTTGAGCATAATATACGAATTAACTACTATCAGCAGCAAATGAAAATATCTTAAACATAAAGCGAGAGTAAATTAATAGGGTTGAATAAAAAATCTAGTCTTATCCACGAAATATATTTAAAGCAATAAATTTTAAAGTTGACTGCAGTTTTGGCTTACTTAAGATGAAGTCATTCTCAAAACATTATTAAACCAAATATATATTAGGAAGAAGAAACATTTTTTATGCAATCCATGTTTTGTTATTAGCAAGTTGTAGAAGCAACTTGCACTTCTCATGATTTTTACTCAATTTTCTTTAATTATAAAAATCATGAGAAAAAATTTTAAAAAGAGAAAGAAATACAACATATCAGATTATTCTGTTCCCAGATCATGTAGTAGTTTTAATTTTCTTTATAGGTATATTTAAACATGGAGTGTTAAAAAAAAACGTTTCTTCTTCCTAATACATATTTTGGCTTTTATTCAACCGTATTTATTAACATTCAACTCCACTAAAAGAAAACAATGGACACTTTCGAAGATTTAATAAAGCGACAAATTATAAGCCACAACCCGTAAGGTGCAATGGGTATTAGTTTATTTAAAAACTATAACTTTCTACTCCTGTTGCCTATCGTATCGGACATTTATCTGTAACATGGTTATAAATTGACATAGAAAGATACGGTTTTCAACAAAATCTTTTAAAAAAATGTTGTCTATGTGGCAAAATATCTAATAATTTTCTAAATTAAATTCTCGATTTTTATTTTCGATATTTTTAAGTATTTTTAACCACAACATTTTGCTGCAAGGAGGTATTATTTTATAATTTTTAAATCCAAAAACCTGTCCATAAAATGATTAGCAGTTAAACATATTAATTTCCCTTATATACTGATTATATAGAATCTATTACTTTGCTATGCTAATATATTATTTTATGTTCTTCTATTCTGGTACAACATGAAGATGAAGATTTTTTTGAAAAGTTGAAGTGTTGAGACTTACTTATATATGGTGTCTCTAAAAGGCCTGCACAAAATCGTTAATGCCCTATCGAATGTCAAAGATCTTCAAAAAATTTCTATTTTTCTAAATAACAAAAGTTTGCTTTTAGCAATGGGGTGAAATTTGGGATTTCCGTACTAAAAAAATAGTTTTTTGGCAACATTTTTTTAATAGTGGGTGTTACGTAAGTGGTCAAAATTTGACCATCTACATGTAAAGAAGCTCAAGTTCTTTTAATGGTTGGGTGAATATTTTTCAAACTTTTTCTACAGATAGATATTCTAATTTCTAACTTTTTTGTCTGTTGTTCGATCTTGCTATCTACCATAGTTTAGGCAAAAAAAACTTATTTGATTTGCATGCCATTCACTGCAGCCATACATTATGGCTCCATTATGGTTAGAACTTTGCCGAGATATATTTTCATGCATGATGGGGCACCCCTTCATTTGACATTAATTATCCGCAACATTTAAATCAACAATACCCGAATAGATGGATCGGTAAAGAAAAATGTTCTCGTAAACTGGCCACCTCGTTCTCCTAATATTTGTTGACAAATAATGACAAATTGATTGTTTGTTTTATGACGAATGATGAGAACCATAACAACGAAAACCGCCTCCTAATTCTTCTGCAATTATTCTAAAAATTTAAATTTATTTATTTATTTTTAAATTTCTAATAGCAGGATTGAACAAAACGCTATACAGCACTCGTGGGAAACAGTCACTCACTTGTGTGTTGTTCCACACTCGGCTTCGCCTCGTGTGTAATCTCGACACACGCGTGAGTAAAACTTTTAGTTTCTCCACTTGTACTGTAATATACTAATGTGTATAACAGGCGACCGATATGGAATCAGTCTCATCTTGATCATCGAAATCGGTATGCTCTAGCTAAATCAACTGAGGGTAGAAGTAGCTCAAAAACGTAGAGCAATAGGTAACCAAACTACAAAATTATTGTATACAGGAATTATTATATACGTCATGGAGTTGAACAGTAATTTTGATTTACTACTCAGTCACTGAGTCGCATTCAGAGCCTATTTTTAACTGAGATGGGCCCTAGGTTCAGCTAGCAGGCCCCGTATTCGAGTGAAAGGAGTACCAAACAGGCGTAAAAAATGAAATAAAATAAAATATATATATTTAAAAACAAAAAACTAAACTCAATATATTTTGATTTAAAACTAAATAACTTCTCAAATTGCGCTGCTGAAGGAACTAAAATCATAACACAAGAATTTAATTTGTTCCTTTAATTTTTATTTATTTTATTTTTTTATCGGTAACCATAAATATTTTTAGTTTTCCCAAAAAATATACGACATATACTCTCAAGGGAAAAAACGCACCACTTGATAACGCACCAAAAATACCAAAACTTCAAACAGTCGTAACTCGGTTAATTTAGAACAAAAATGGATAAACTTTTACATACTAAAAAGTTTAAAGTGTCTAGTTTAAGGACGTGTCAGCAGATGTTACGTTTAAGCCTTTCCGCTCCCCGCGGCCCCTGCAGAGAAAAATGTCAAACTTTTACAGCTTGTACGGTATACTAAAGAAATCGTGGACCCAATTGACTGCCAGGGCAATACAGTACAGACTCTGTAAATTCTTTAAAACTTCGAGTGCCTAAGATAATATGGCGGGAATTTATGAATTTCTTAAATTTACTCTGAATTTTGTCGGAAGTTTTTCGTTTGCTGCCGGCGACATTATTACCGGTTGAGTTTGAACATTTTTTTGCCAAACTCAAAAAATTTAAAAAATGTTTTTAATGAATAAAAACATTTTTTTTATTAACGTTAATTTTATTAACGTTAATTTTATTAACGTGTAACAATCAACATCAGCGTTTCCCGATGTACACCATGAGGAAGTTGTCGGTCGGATTTTTCACATCGTGTGTGTGTGTGTGCGTCTCTTCCTTTTTGCTGTCGTACCTCTTGTAAACCTCGCTGCCATGTTCAGAACTGCGCGAATCTCTTTCTGGGGAATGTTGTTCCACAATTGCGTCAGTTCTATTCCCAATCCTCGGAGAGTAGTTGGTGGTCTCTGCAGGTTTCGCAGACAACACCCGATTTTATCCCACACATGTTCAATTAGGTTGAGGTCTGACCTGATAGGCGGATGAGGAAGAACGCGTATGTTGTGTTGCTGGAGAAGCTCCTGGGTGACTCGAGCAGTGTGTGGACGCACATTGTCTTGCATAAACACAAACGCTCGTCCCATCCGACGTTGCATGGGCAGAACGTGAGGCCGAAGAATTTCGTTGATGTACCAAGACGCTGTCAATCCAGGAGTTGGTACAATCACCAGATCGGTGCAACCATCATAGCTAACGCCTCCCCAAACCACGACAGATCCGCTGTTGAAATTGCGCGTCGGGTTGACGCGATTGCGATCCAATCGCATTCCTCGACGACGCCATACGAGAACTCGTGCGTCAGAATGGAAGAGGCAAAAGCAGCTTTCGTCGTTGAACAAGACCTTTCGCCATTACCTCGTAGTCCAATGTCGGTAGTGCATACTGCATTCTCTCCTAGCGATCGATGCCGGTGCGTCAAGTGAGAAACATTAGCTCTAACACGAGTACAAAGTTGACCTTCATGTACACTATTTCGTACCGTCCTATCGGATACTCATAGAATCAAGTCCATGTCTGCTGCAATCATGTGAGTGCTTGTCACAGGATCCCGTCGAGCTGCATTCACAAGTCTTCGGTCCTCGCGACGTTGGTAGAATGAGGACGATTAGATCTTTGACGACGACGAAAAGTTCCCGTCCCTCAATGCTGGGACCACATACGAGACACAACACTATGGCAAACCGCCATATCTCAATGCGACTTGTCGCATACTAACTCCTAGCTCCAAAAGAGCAACAATTTGTTCACGTTGAATGTCCGTTAAATACGACATTGTAACGCTTCGAATAACTTTGTGTTACTGATTAATTTCAAAACATTAGTAAAATAAAAATCAAAACATTAATTTAGACACTTGCACATAGTTTTGAGAATGGCTTCATCTTAAGTAAGCCGAAACTAAAGTCAACTTTTAAAATTTATTATGTTTTAAATTATTTCGTGGAGAAGACTAAAAGCTTTTATTCAACCGTATTTATTAACATTCAACTCCACTAAAAGAAAACAATGGACACTTTCGAAGATTTAATAAAGCGACAAATTATAAGCCACAACCAGCAAGGTGCAATGGGTATTAGTTTATTTAAAAACTATAACTTTTCTACTCCTGTTGCCTATCGTATCGGACATTTATCTGTAACATGGTTATAAACTGACATAGAAAGATACGGTTTTCAACAAAATCTTTTAAAAAAATGTTGTCTATGTGGCAAAATATCTAATAATTTTCTAAATTAAATTCTCGATTTTTATTTTCGATATTTTTAAGTATTTTTAACCACAACATTTTGCTGCAAGGAGGTATTATTTTATAATTTTTAAATCCAAAAACCTGTCCATAAAATGATTAGCAGTTAAACATATTAATTTCCCTTATATACTGATTATATAGAATCTATTACTTTGCTATGCTAATATATTATTTTATGTTCTTCTATTCTGGTACAACATGAAGATGAAGATTTTTTTGAAAAGTTGAAGTGTTTTGACTTACTTACTTGACTTGAAGTGTTGAGACTTACTTATATATGGTGTCTCTAAAAGGCCTGCACAAAATCGTTAATGCCCTATCGAATGTCAAAGATCTTCAAAAAATTTCTATTTTTCTAAATAACAAAAGTTTGCTTTTAGCAATGGGGTGAAATTTGGGATTTCCGTACTAAAAAAATAGTTTTTTGGCAACATTTTTTTAATAGTGGGTGTTACGTAAGTGGTCAAAATTTGACCATCTACATGTAAAGAAGCTCAAGTTCTTTTAATGGTTGGGTGAATATTTTTCAAACTTTTTCTATAGATAGATATTCTAATTTCTAACTTTTTTGTCTGTTGTTCGATCTTGCTATCTACCATAGTTTAGGCAAAAAAAACTTATTTGATTTGCATGCCATTCACTGCAGCCATACATTATGGCTCCATTATGGTTAGAACTTTGCCGAGATATATTTTCATGCATGATGGGGCACCCCTTCATTTCACATTAATTATCCGCAACATTTAAATCAACAATACCCGAATAGATGGATCGGTAAAGAAAAATGTTCTCGTAAACTGGCCACCTCGTTCTCCTAATATTTGTTGACAAATAATGACAAATTGATTGTTTGTTTTATGACGAATGATGAGAACCATAACAACGAAAACCGCCTCCTAATTCTTCTGCAATTATTCTGAAAATTTAAATTTATTTATTTATTTTTTAAATTTCTAATAGCAGGATTGAACAAAACGCTATACAGCACTCGTGGGAAACAGTCACTCACTTGTGTGTTGTTCCACACTCGGCTTCGCCTCGTGTGTAATCTCGACACACGCGTGAGTACGGATTTTTCACATCGTGTGTGTGTGCGCGCGTCTCTTCCTTTTTGCTGTCGTACCTCTTGTAAACCTCGCTGGCATGTTCAGAACTGCGCGAATCTCTTTCTGGGGAATGTTGTTCCACAATTGCGTCAGTTCTATTCCCAATCCTCGGAGAGTAGTTGGTGGTCTCTGCAGGTTTCGCAGACAACACCCGATTTTATCCCACACATGTTCAATTAGGTTGAGGTCTGACCTGATAGGCGGATGAGGAAGAACGCGTATGTTGTGTTGCTGGAGAAGCTCCTGGGTGACTCGAGCAGTGTGTGGACGCACATTGTCTTGCATAAACACAAACGCTCGTCCCATCCGACGTTGCATGGGCAGAACGTGAGGCCGAAGAATTTCGTTGATGTACCAAGACGCTGTCAATCCAGGAGTTGGTACAATCACCAGATCGGTGCAACCATCATAGCTAACGCCTCCCCAAACCACGACAGATCCGCTGTTGAAATTGCGCGTCGGGTTGACGCGATTGCGATCCAATCGCATTCCTCGACGACGCCATACGCGAACTCGTGCGTCAGAATGGAAGAGGCAAAAGCAGCTTTCGTCGTTGAACAAGACCTTTCGCCATTACCTCGTAGTCCAATGTCGGTAGTGCATACTGCATTCTCTCCTAGCGATGCCGGTGCGTCAAGTGAGAAACATTAGCTCTAACACGAGTACAAAGTTGACCTTCATGTACACTATTTCGTACCGTCCTATCGGATACTCATAGAATCAAGTCCATGTCTGCTGCAATCATGTGAGTGCTTGTCACAGGATCCCGTCGAGCTGCATTCACAAGTCTTCGGTCCTCGCGACGTTGGTAGAATGAGGACGATTAGATCTTTGACGACGACGAAAAGTTCCCGTCCCTCAATGCTGGGACCACATACGAGACACAACACTATGGCAAACCGCCATATCTCAATGCGACTTGTCGCATACTAACTCCTAGCTCCAAAAGAGCAACAATTTGTGCACGTTGAATGTCCGTTAAATACGACATTGTAACGCTTCGAATAACTTTGTGTTACTGATTAATTTCAAAACATTAGTAAAATAAAAATCAAAACATTAATTTAGACACTTGCACATAGGGTTAACGGTGGTGTCGTCGGATACACGTTAAAAAATAAACGTTAATAAAAGAATGTTTTTAATAATTAAAAACATTTTTCGACATTTTTCAAAATCTTTTAAATTTGGAAAGAAAAGGTTCAAACTCATGCGATAATAATATCGCTCGCAGAAGAGGAAAAACATCCGACAAAATGCAGGGTGAATCTCAAAAATTCATAACTTCGCGCCAAATAATCGTAGGCACTCGAATTTTGAAAACTCTACAGAAAAAGAACTGAACTTTATTGTCCTGGCAGTCAATTGAATCCTTTTGGTACACCATACAAGTTGTTAAAATTTGACATTTTTCTAATCAATTTTCTTTTCTTCGGGGAGGCGGGAGGCGAAAAGCTTAAACATATCATTCGCCCGCGCAACCTTAAACTAGACACTTCAGACCTTTTAGCACGCAAAGGGTCATCCATTTTCATTCAAATTCCGCTAAGTTATGACGGTTTGAAATTTTGATATTTTTAGTGCGTTTTCAAATGGTGCATTTCTTCCTCGAGAGTACAAATATTATACATAGATAGTATCGATTTTTTCTTATCCTCCATTTGAAATGAATGTGGTGTCGTTATGATTTTCCAATTCTGGCCCCTTTTGCCGTTGGGCCCAAGGCACGCGCCTAATGCGCCTAATAGTAAAATAGGCCCTGGTCGCATTACCTGTTGAAAGACCATTCCAGTTTTTAGAGCATGTGTACTAAGATTGACAACACAAATACTTTATTTTAGCATCAAATGTTTGACAGAAGTTGTGTACAAAAATATAAAAGTATTATTAAAGAATGTCCAGAAATAAGAAATGTCGATTATAAGGTTGAAATCTTTTAGTGTTATCAACACAAAAAACTCTAATGCCGAATATTTATGGCCATTTGCACTAGCTTCTGTTAATCCTAATCGAAGATTAATTACCATATACAATACGTTTATCAAGACGATCATATCCATAATAATTAGGGCTAGCGCGCGCTATGAACTTTTTTCGTCCAACAGTTTAGTCGACTGAGTGAGATATGTTGCAACATACGGAGGTGCGCACATTTACTCAACTTTCCTGTTGAATCTTGTCACAAACCAGAATACGACTGAACTGTTGGCCGACACACCTGGATTTGAATATCTCTGTGCGCACTAGATGATTATATAGGCACGGAACTTCGCTTGGACACTCTTTACTGTGTTTAAAAATCTCTGCGAACATTGTGGCACAATGTTACTGGACCAAAAACTTATTTATTGCTTATAGAAGGTCCAATAATTTTTATTCCTTTGTCAAAACTTGTGATACTCATTCTATGGAATCCCAAAAAACTCTCAAATCCTCGTAGAGTTTTTGAAACTGACCCTTCAGTAAGCGTTGGCAGGTTATTGGATGAACTCAATATCTTCTGTTTTGATTTTCTCGGTGTCTAATAACTAACACCGCGATGGAAACTACCTCTACCAAATTCATTTTGAGAATGGAATACATGACACGACACAACAGTTCTACTTTTGTCGACCGAACTGTCGAAACTGTTGAACAATTCAGTTCATAGTTCGTGCTAGCCCTTAAACCAAGTTAATTTAATTTGACAAATATACAGAAGTCAGTAAGAAAAATCTCGTGTATCACGTGCTGAGAAACTACTTTGCAAGTACCCGTATTTGTACAAGCCACACACATAGTGTGCGCCCAGATGCGGTACACAAGAGGAAAAACTTTTTTATTATTGATTTTATAACAAAAAGGCATATTCTATAAAATTTTTTGCTTGATTCAAAACTACTAAAAATTATAACGGAATTTCTATATTACTTATAATAAAATAAAAATTTAAGAAAATACATTTTTTGTAAGGAAAAAACGACCAATGTAAGTCTTATATTTTTTATCATGATGTCTTGCTTGAATCAATGCAGTAACAATCATCACAATGATTTGATTTTTTAACCTGGAGCTTATTACAACTTAAATTATATATTAAAAGGTTTTTTTCATAATTTTTCTGTTTTGCTTTTTCTATTTTTTCAATATTTTATGCTAATCTGAAAGAACTATTAGCATTTGAATTCAATAAGGAGAGTACTGCCACCTAATTACCTAAAGTACATATGCATACTCGTATTAAAAATTGGTCAAAATTTCAAATTCGCGATACGACATCCACTAATAAAATAGTTAGCATAACACTATCAAGTTAAAAAAGTTACTGAAGTTTATCGAATGATATTCAATTGCAGATTGTACTAAATACCATTACTTGTAGAAGAGCTAGTCACGTGGTTGCGTTGTTGCCGATGTAACACTGACGACCTTACATGCGAACAAATAAATTTAAACGTTACGCGTCTTCAGCATTCGATAATTTAAAGAGGAAGAAAGATGCATAATACAGCAAACGTCTTTTCTTAATTATTGAGTTTGTGGGTTCTGAGGGGTGTATTGGTGGCTTTTCAGGCCTTGATCAGCTGAGCTACAGCGCTCTTAACCACCGGCTAGATCCAAAAATTGGCGCAACTTAAAAAGGCCGGTAGGGGCTCATTTTAAAGCTTGAAATCTCTACTTCCAATGTCACATGTCTTCTATATGAAAAAATTTATCTTTGACCCCTAAAACAGGGTAAACAAGTATCCAGTTCCAAAAAAAATTTTAAAAGTTGAAAAAATTGGAAAAAGAAATATTTTTAAATTTTTTTTAACGGTATCGCATTTTTCGTCAAAGAATACATAAATTATGTCCACTGCGTCTTTTTCCTAGAGTGCTTCAATTTCGAGCAAAATTGACAACAATTTGCCATTTTTGAAAGTTTCTCATTTTTTCATCGAAAATGGCATCAGATAGAAAAAAGATGATAAGAGTAAAAATTGTTTATTTTTACTGGATGAATACGAAATAAAATTACAGACCGATTTAAAGCGATTTTGAAAATTTTCATCATATTAGAAGGTTAAATTAATACTATTCAAGCCCATAGATAGGCAACACCTATAACAGTAATTTTCAAAATCGCTTTAAATCGGTCTGGAAATCATTCATGTAATTTTTCTGTATTCATTAAGTAAAATGACTGTGGGGAAATTTTCCATACAACAGCAATTTTCTGAATAATTTGAAGGGACTAAAAGTTATAAAGGACAAAGCAAGCTTCTTGTGATAAATCCGACAATAAATCGGTTGTACAAATAGGTAACCTATCGAAGAAGTATTTTCTTGGTGCATTGTATAAGGGGCATCTGAACAAAAGATGATTTGATGAATTGTTTCGGGTTCGTTTAAGCAACACATAGAACAGCGCACACTCAGATTTACTATGTAACAGTTTTTACTTAGGTATAAATATAAAACATTTGAGCATCTAAGTTGGGCAATATATAACCTACAGAAACACAAAGGCTATTTTTATATAAAGAAATACTTAACCAACCAAAATGTAGCTGTGCTGGAAGTATCAGCTTGATCCAAATAACACTGCTTTAGTTTTTGCCAGCTAGCCCCCAATAAGTCGGAGAGGGGCGGGGTAATACAAAATATAAAAGATAAAAAAAAACAAGCGCCACTTCGTTTAAAAACAATGCTTATTACTAAAGCTTCAAGCTTATCAGACAAACGAAGAAATAGATCTACTAAAATATGGGCAACTTCCAATATTTTGGTCGTACCGTACATATATACTTACAAATGACGAACTGGAAAGTAATATTAAAATCATACAAATAAATAAATAATAAATAAATAAAACGCACGTAGTGAAATGTAAACGTTCTAAGTAGGGCTTTATTTTACTTGCAACTATTTTCTATTGTGCAGATAGAAAAAAATGTAATGTTTCAACAAAAAAAAAGGTGAATGGTGATTTGTATCACAGTTGGTTGTACTTAAAACTACCCTACAACAATTCCACTATTCGAGATCTCGTTTTATCCTTAAAATTAACATGCATGCATAAATTGTAAACACATTGAATAAATATATACATATACATAAATAAAATGACACATAATACATACAAATTTAGACAAACATCCCACCATTCGAAGACCCACGGCTGTATGTTTAAAGCCTTGCTTAGGGGGTTTTCGCTCCACCCTTCGATATTTGGTTGTTTTTCTCCGACCCGGTATATGTATAGATGTAGGTACGGACACAAAGGGGAAGAACCTTCCAATTAAAATACACGGTCAGATAGGCAGGAACAAGAATACACCAACGAACAACAAAACCCGAAACAAAAAGACCTACAAAGAAATCACCCTGTATATTGTATTATTTTCAAATATTTGAAGGTTTTTACCTTTCTATAAACTGAAAGGTCTTTTACAATACAATTCCCTCAAGGTGACGGCTAGGGAAATAATAGTACCTAAAATAAAAAGACATTTGTGAGATTTAGCGCAACGAGATTTTAACGAACAGAAGTTACCTAAAATGGTTTGTACTAGAACTTAATCCGTCCAATTTGACGACCGATCGCACACAAATAACCAAGCGATCGTTCTGTTGAATGTGAGATTTATTCCGCTAAAGCGAATTAATATTTAAAACCAATTTCTAATATATCTCGCCCATTCAACTTCTCGTACCAAAAAGCCATTTTGTTACTTCACTCTACTATTGAGAAGGAAACTCAAACGCGCAGGAGCGACTTCACGATAAACCGAAAGAAAGGGAAAACCAGTGACAACCAAACAACGGAGAAGCTTGGTTTTAAACAGTGACCATCAAACAAATAATGGGTTGTGAATTTCAACGTTATAATTCCCCCCTCAACTCCCAGTCGCGAAAACCCTTTCGCAGCTTAGCATAACCTAGCCTTGCTAAAGTCTAACTTGCCCAAAAGAAATTGAAAGAACAACCCACCAGGATGAAAAATACCCTGACCAGAAAAAACATGACACCAAAAATTAACACCCAAAAGGTGATCAAAAAAAATCCAAAAAAAAACAACAAAGGACAAACACAAATTGGAGGTGGAGATAAGGAAAGAACAGAGGAACAAAAGGTTCCACCCCGAAGCATGAACAATGGTCGGGCAAGCAGGGTTCACTGCAAAGACGCGATTCACACACGGTACTGGGCACAGTGGTATTCCACGTCGGGAAGGGACCACTGAGCAACTCCCAGTGCCCGAGGCTTGGCAACGACTCCCAAGAAAACCTACCAGCACGAACCACTGAACATGGCCAGCAAAAAGAACTGAACAGAGAGCCGCCGACATACTCTCTGCTCGCACCCAAGAGAGGGTAGTGTAGAGGAAAAAAGAAGAAAAAGAAAACAGAGTGAAAAAGAAGGGCTCGCCCGGACACATGTGAAGTGGGCAGATGGCAGAGCCACCGAGGAGCACAACTTCACACACGATGCGGGGCACTGCCAGTTCCAACGTCGTGGAGACTGAACAGCGCCAAACCCCCGCATCCGAGGTTCGGAAGCACTACTCAGCAACACTAACCACCCGGGCACCACACACGTACCGTTTGAGACAGAGAACAAGAGAAGAAGAAACCGGGGGTTAAAAAGGGAGTTCAGCCCAAAGAAACCCAAAAGAACCACGGTCTTGGGGATCCAGCCCAAGCCGTGCTATTGCAAATATGGAGTCAAAATCGGTATAAGAAAGAAGGAGAAGGTAAAAAGGAGAAGAGAAATTGTCAAATCCGGTATACAAAAAAATAGTTTGGCTAAGCCAAAACAAAAGTCGAAATTGCTATATCAAGAATCTTGGTATAAAAGCCAAAAATAGATACCTGCAAAACAAAGATCTATATAACAACTAATAAGCCCTAACAAGTCGACAGATATTAGGTCGAACTGAGCGTATCACTAAACGCTCCAAATGAGGACAGCCCCAACCATCGCTGAACTCTGTGGAACCCAAACCACCAAATGGTTCCCCCAAAAAGAAACAACCAAATGACCCTAATCTCCGACATGATTCGGAACATACTCTTTCAAATCTTTGGCATGAAATTTGCCGGCTTTCCTACCAAGTTCATCAGCTAAAATATAAGTCCAAGGAGACACCTTTTTGTGAATGGTAAAAGGACCAATATAACGAGGAGCAAGTTTATGTGAAAAATATTTACTCGCATCAGAAAGAGCAAAATTTTTCCTTAAAACTTTGTCACCAATAACAAATTGAGTATCTCGCTTACGTAGATCATAGTAACGTTTATTGCGATCAAAAGAAGTTTTTATTTTATTACGCACTACCTCAAAAACTCCCTGCAATTTATCAGGAATAACAGTAGCAGACGAACGATCAACTTGCAGATCTTGAACTTTATCAGATATTTTATGATCAGTGCCTTTTAAAATATGTTCCCTACCAAAAGTTAAGAAATAGGGAGTATAACCAGTAGTTTCGTGACGACCAGTTCTAAGGGCACACCCAATCTTTGTTAATTCATCTGCCCAAGAACGCTGATTCTCTTTAACATAGGAACGAATCATAGTTTTAACATTTCTGTTCGCTCTTTCTGTGGGATTTGATTGCGGGTGATAATGCGCATTAAAACGAATTTTTACAGAATAGTTACTACAAAGAGTGCGAAACTCACGACCAGTAAACTGGACTCCATTGTCTACCAACACCAATCTAGGTACTCCAAAAACTAAGAAGACTTCATCTTCAATTCTCGAACAGACCATCTTCGCTGAACTATTCCGAAGAGGAAATAGCAAACAAAATTTACTAAAATAGTCCACTATGACTAAGACATATGAATAACCTTTTGTACTCCTCGGGAGAGGACCAATCAAATCTATACTGACCATCTGCCAAGGGCGATCAACAATTGGTTGCGGAACTAACAGTCCAGCAGGAGGTCTTAAATCTGGTTTACATTTTTGACAAATTTGACAAGTTTTAATATATCGAGCTACATCGGCTTGCATTTTTGGCCAATAATATTTGGGAGTTAATCTATGATATGTTTTATATACTCCACCATGACCGGAAGTAGGATGATCATGTGCTTGACGAAGAATAGCAAGTCTATTTTCTTTCGGTACAACAAGTTTCCAAACGGTATCAGAATCATTTTCGGTTTTCATAGATTTATATAAACCTTCATTAGTAATACGCCATTGAGAAAACTTAGCAGGTTTAGCCCGAACCCTATCAACCATACTATTATACCACTTATCGGTTGAAACTATAACAGGCTCATCACCTGACTCAATACTGTCAAGAATCGGTACGGAACGTGATAACGCATCAGGTACCAAATGGTCTTTACCTTTACGATGGACCACCTCAAAGTCATATTCTTGGAGTCTCAAAGACCACCTAGCCAAACGACCTGTCGGGTTTTTTTAAATTATGTAACCACACCAAAGAATAGTGATCGGTGATCACCGTGAAACGACGGCCTTCTAAATATGGTCTAAGTTTTTCTACGGCCCATAAAACTCCTAAACATTCCCTCTCAGTCGTAGAATAATTTCGCTCTTGACGAGTGAGAGAACGACTAAGGTAACATATTACACTTTCCTCACCATCAATCTGTTGCGTCAAGACAGCACCTAAACCAAAACCACTACTATCGGTTTGAACAGTAAATGGCAACTCAAAATCTGGACAACGTAAAATAGGTGCCCTAACCAAAGCTTCTTTCAAAGTCCGCAAACTACATTCACACTCAGATGACCAATAAAATTTGACACCTTTCTTAAGAAGGGTTGTCAACGGCTGAATGATATCAGAAAACTGTGGTACAAAACGACGGTACCATGAAGTCAAACCTAACAGACTTCTAACTTCAGTCACATTCCGAGGAGGCTGAATATTCATAATGGCCTGAACTTTCTCAGGATCCACATGAATTCCCTTCTGACTAACTACATAACCTAAGTATCGTAGCTCAGGAACACAAAATTTGCACTTATCCGAACTTAAAGTGATACCAGCCAAAGACAATCGATTAAAAACTTCTCTTAATATTTCAATATGTTTTTCAAAACTATCTGTAACGATGACTATATCGTCCAGATACACCAAAACATATGGTTCCAAAGATGGACCAAGAACATTATCAATAAACCTTTGCCAAGTCGCAGGGGCATTATGTAACCCAAAAGGCATACGAGTAAACTGGAAAAGGCCACGATTGGGGATTGTAAAAGCCGTGTATTTACGGGAATCCTCAGATAAAGGAATTTGCCAATAGGCAGACTTAACATCCAACGATGACAAAAATTTGGCATTTCGAAGTTTATCCAAAGTAGCACTAACATAGGGAATAGGATAAGCATCCTTCTCAGTCACACGATTAAGACGACGAAAATCTATGCAGAATCTGTAGGTCCCATCTTTCTTTTTGACCATTAGGACTGGGTTGGACCAGCCACTAGAAGACGGTTCAATGACACCTAAGCTCAACATACGATCAAGTTCTTCATCGATAAGACGTTGCATAAACGGACTAACCGGATAATATCTCTGCTTAATCGGTTCAGAATTTGTACGAATAACATGCTCAACCCTAGACGTACAACCTAACATCTCACTTGGAAGTGCTTTAGACTCATTCAAAATTTTCTCTAACTCCAATTTCTGTTCAAAAGTAAGTGTAGAATTACTAAGAGGCATAACCTCAATAGATTCCAGTTCAACAGACGAATTGTCAGAATCTTTTACAAATCGCCAACTGCCTTGTCTCAAATTAGGAACAATACCCATAAGGTTCCAAAAGTCAATACCCAAGATCAAAGTCTGTGGAAGATCCGGAACTACCAAAATAGAAATAATATGCATTCGATCCTGAAGTTGGATCGGTACATCAACTTGACCAATGCTCTTCACAGTTTGACCATTTGCTACACGACAATCAGTCGCTCCAAACTTAGATAAACCAGCACCAAAACCTAAACTACATAAAAACGACCAACCTGGTTTACCAACTATAGTCCGAGAAGCACCGGAATCTAAAAGACCTAACAAATCATGACCCAAAACTTTTATAGACAAATACGGGCGTTCATCTCCTTCGGCATGAGCAAGGATAAAATTTAATAATACAGTGGTTGCTTGAAAAGAAGACTCGGTACTAACACCACCCATTAATGCCGAGTTAAAACCGTTTCCCGAATTATTATCCCTAGGAGAACATTTCTTACAAGAAGTCTTAGTGACCCCCATCTCACCACAACCAAAACAACGTTTAATCAAGGGAGAAGAACATGCAGAACGCACGTGTCCTGTTTTCCTACAATTAAAACACAACCGTGATGAAACATCTGAAGCAGCACTACTGGAATTACTAGCAGTCTCAACAAAAGCTAAATCTGGCTCTAAGTCGGTTTTCCTTCTAGTTGGAGGAACATAACTGTCAGCCCTCAACCTTGAAGCTTCAAGCTGCCTACCAAATTGTAGTAAATCAGAGATAGAATTAATTTCCTTAAACGACAAATGAAATTGGTAAAATGGAGCTAAGTTCTTTAACAGTAATCTTAATTTAATCCCTTCAGAAAATTTTGTTGATAATCGGGAAAATAAATTATCCATAGCTACTAAATAAGTCCCTAGCGGTTCATTAGGACCTTGAGTCCTCCTACGAATTTCTTCTAAAAGCTTATCATCATAATCTAAAGGGAGATATTCCTCTTTCAAAAGTTTAACCAAAGAGTCCCAATCAGATACTTCATTTCTTCTAGATCTATAAAACAAAAGTGCTTGGTCTTTAAAAAGATCCAAAGCAGATGCAAATAACTGGGTCTTTGATACATTCCGAGCAATAGACAACTCATCCACTTGTTGCAAAAAAGCATTTAAAGAAATCTTAGATTCATGACCTGCAAATTTATCAAGTCCCCATTTAAAGACTGGTACAGACTTCGGCTGACCACATTGAGGATCAGGAGCAGCAAGTGTAGAAGAAGCTGCTGGGTTGCCCGCAGGAGAATTAACAATAGCTTCCCCAACGCTTAAACCTAAACCTAACTGAATAGCTACTTCATCAGTTACCTGTGGTACTGAAGCTTTATCGTGAATATCGCTCATTAATCCAAGAATGGATTGAATGAACTCGGCCCGCTTTGATGCAGAAGCCTCATCTTTGGCTTTCATGGCCGCAGCCCTACCTAATAGGTGACTTAACCTACTTTGCAATTTTTTATACGGATTAGAATCCACACTATCATCAAATGACTCCAAAGCCGTATTAAGTTCAATAATAGCTGTAGAAATAGCATCTGAATCTTCTTCAAAAGTAAACGGATGAGCTGGTAACTCAAGTACGGACTGATCTTGTTCCATTTTCATCAACTGTCGAAGAGACTTTCGCATACTATCAACATTAGAGTCAGGAAGACCTCTAATAGCTAACTCATAAGATAGTTCTGATTTACTTAACCTATCTATATGGATCTTCCGTTCCATAATGAACTAATTAACAATCAATACTAACAAAACGAATAACCAATTTATAATAAGATTAATAATCAACACTAATCAAATAACTTGTAACAAGAATACAACAAATTACAAAATACAATCGTGGAGTTGGTTCTTTATCCTAAATTACTACATACTTAATCTATCAGGCAAACTATATTCCCCAAAAATATCCTAACATGCAAGAACAACAAATGGTTTTAACAAAGTGGAATTTCCACAAAAGGCCTCACGCATGGGCGCTAATTTACTATAACCTACAGAAACACAAAGGCTATTTTTATATAAAGAAATACTTAACCAACCAAAATGTAGCTGTGCTGGAAGTATCAGCTTGATCCAAATAACACTGCTTTAGTTTTTGCCAGCTAGCCCCCAATAAGTCGGAGAGGGGCGGGGTAATACAAAATATAAAAGATAAAAAAAACAAGCGCCACTTCGTTTAAAAACAATGCTTATTACTAAAGCTTCAAGCTTATCAGACAAACGAAGAAATAGATCTACTAAAATATGGGCAACTTCCAATATTTTGGTCGTACCGTACATATATACTTACAAATGACGAACTGGAAAGTAATATTAAAATCATACAAATAAATAAATAATAAATAAATAAAACGCACGTAGTGAAATGTAAACGTTCTAAGTAGGGCTTTATTTTACTTGCAACTATTTTCTATTGTGCAGATAGAAAAAAATGTAATGTTTCAACAAAAAAAAAGGTGAATGGTGATTTGTATCACAGTTGGTTGTACTTAAAACTACCCTACAACAATTCCACTATTCGAGATCTCGTTTTATCCTTAAAATTAACATGCATGCATAAATTGTAAACACATTGAATAAATATATACATATACATAAATAAAATGACACATAATACATACAAATTTAGACAAACATCCCACCATTCGAAGACCCACGGCTGTATGTTTAAAGCCTTGCTTAGGGGGTTTTCGCTCCACCCTTCGATATTTGGTTGTTTTTCTCCGACCCGGTATATGTATAGATGTAGGTACGGACACAAAGGGGAAGAACCTTCCAATTAAAATACACGGTCAGATAGGCAGGAACAAGAATACACCAACGAACAACAAAACCCGAAACAAAAAGACCTACAAAGAAATCACCCTGTATATTGTATTATTTTCAAATATTTGAAGGTTTTTACCTTTCTATAAACTGAAAGGTCTTTTACAATACAATTCCCTCAAGGTGACGGCTAGGGAAATAATAGTACCTAAAATAAAAAGACATTTGTGAGATTTAGCGCAACGAGATTTTAACGAACAGAAGTTACCTAAAATGGTTTGTACTAGAACTTAATCCGTCCAATTTGACGACCGATCGCACACAAATAACCAAGCGATCGTTCTGTTGAATGTGAGATTTATTCCGCTAAAGCGAATTAATATTTAAAACCAATTTCTAATATATCTCGCCCATTCAACTTCTCGTACCAAAAAGCCATTTTGTTACTTCACTCTACTATTGAGAAGGAAACTCAAACGCGCAGGAGCGACTTCACGATAAACCGAAAGAAAGGGAAAACCAGTGACAACCAAACAACGGAGAAGCTTGGTTTTAAACAGTGACCATCAAACAAATAATGGGTTGTGAATTTCAACGTTATAAATACATCTTTTTATTCTCAAAGAGGGACCCGGACACTACGCCCACTGACCACTTCCTCCACCCGTATTTTAGTACCATATTGCCCAACGGAAAGTCCACTTCGCCCAAATTTTAAAATGTACCACAACACCCAACACGAGCATTTCGCCCAACTTTTCACGAGGGACGCAACGCCCACTTGTTCGCTAGGGACACGACGCCCACTTCGCCCAACTTTCGTATAGACCCACAACGCCCAAAATCCGTTCGTTAGAAATCGGCTATTGCACACATAAAGACTTGAATTTAATCAAAATAATATTTCAGGCGAACTCACACGCTGTAAAAGTTGAAACGGAAAGGTTAATATTTTTTAATGAAATGCACATCATATATGGCATAATTTATCCACAATTATTGTGTAATATAATTGTAGTCCATGCGTTCCTTAGTAGTTTACATATAATTTAATAAAGCTTGTTTCTATTTTCAAAGGCCTTTAGGAGACAGAAAGATAATGAAATGAATTAATTCTGAATTTCCCTATTATCTGGCTTTTACCACTCGAAATTTACGTTTAGTTTTAGTTTTTCACTTGTTACAAAATCTAAAAATGTAAGATACAAATTGGTCATACAAAGGGTTAAGTGGCTCAAATTTATGTCCAAATGAATTACACTTTGATTACATGAGAGGTTCACTATTTATCGGATAATTTAAGTTCCATATGGAGAGTTTATCGTAATGGTAAATAAATATTGGAGAATAGCACGAAAAAATCGCGGGTTTAACTCAAAGGACTTTTTTCTAAAATATGCCCTTGCTTTTCAGTTTCAAAATAATGAAAATAGTATCGGAATAAATTGAAAATTAGTTTAATCATATATAATATTACAAATAGTCGAATTTTTTCCGACAAAATTTGTCATTTCAGATATGAGTAGCTTTCGCAACGAAAACTACACGAGTCGACGCAGGAGACGAGTGTAATTTTCCAAAAGCAAAAGCTACGAATGTCTTAAACGATAAATTTTGCAAGAAAAAATTAGACCACGAGTTGTATTCGGCATGATAATCCACCGAGCAGATTTTTATTTAGCGTGTGTAGTTAATATTAATTTAATTAAATTTGACATTTCATTTTGACAAGTGGTTTTTTCTTAGTGAAAAAACCACTAGTGGTTTTTTCACTATAAAACTAATTTCATTGGTCCCAATTTGAAAAATTCTGTAATTTGATTGGTTAAAAATTTTCGAGTTGGATTGTCACTATAAAACTAATTTCATTGATCCCAATTTGAAAAATTCTGTAATTTGATTGGTTAAAAATTTTCGAGTTGGATTGTCAAATTAAAAATCGAACTCGTGTGGCTTTTATAGAGAGGTTAATCAATAATCAAGCCGACTATACAGGGTGTCTCACTAAGCTATCGTATAAACTGAATGTGAAGAAATCATTTTGCCATTTTTGAGTTTACGCATATCGAAAAAAAAATTAATAAAATCACTACCTATCTCACTATAAGAACAAATACCAGTTTAACGAAACAGAAGGTTTAATGTTTAGACAATTAATACGCATTGACGGTATCACATTTCATTTTGTTTGTGATTTTACTCTGTGTAGTTATTAAGAATGAGTGATGCTTGAAATAAATTAGGTGTTTACATTCAGACAATACATTACTATTGCATTACTATAGTTCAACCAAAGTTACAAGAAATGAGTCATCACAAACACTTGGGTGAGAATGTAAAATGCATCTAGAATTACGCGAAGGCCACGCTGTAATCTAAATGATAAAATAAACAATAAATGAGCTAGAAAGATTCAGTAGCGGAACAAACACCTTTTTAATTAAAAATAAATATGAATGAAGCAATGGAAATCTGTTGGTTCTAGCGTACGTCACTGAATTCTTAGCAACGTGGAATTTGCACTTATCTTACCTGGGGTCGTATTTGTTTATTTCGGTATGATTACGAAAATGACTCGTTTCATGTATTTATGGTTGAAGTATAATCTTTAGGGGCATGTTTTGTTTAGCTATAATGTAACCTTGACATTATCTTTGAAAATTAAATACTTCTATATTGGCGAATAGTTAATTCTTTTTATTTCACGCCTACACTACGGGGGAACCAACAGCTGGCTATATTTATTATCTTTAATACATGTCCTTTATCAGTACTGATAAACAACATGTATTATAGATGATAAATATAAATGATTTCAATTAAATCTTTTTTGTTAAATCATATTTAGTTTTTATAGTAAATTGTAATAAAATACAGGTTTTAATAAGTTAGTACGACAAGTAGCTCATATATATTCTTTAATATATATTATGTAATTAGGAGATCAAGCGATACTTTAAATCCAAGATGTATAACGCCGAGGCGCCAGCCGAGGCGTTATAACATCTTCGAGGATTTAAAGAAGCTTGATCTCCGTATTGCATAAGTTGTTTTATTTTATTTCGTATTTCAATCCTAATTTCTCCCTTTTAAAATCCATCCGAATTTATTGTATAAAGAAGCAAGTTGCTTTGTCTGTGTCATCATACGCGTAACTAAGGAGATAAAAAGCAGCATGCATGCATGCATGTGGCTATAATGCAACATCAAATTATTTACGTTGCCAACAACAACGGAGATCAAGAACGTCTTGAACTCCGGTATCATTGACAACGGAGATCAAGATATACTTTATATTACTAATTGTGGTATATAAAGAATTGTTTGAAATACGAAATGAAATAAAATTTAAAATACTATTTCCTTATTGCTGAAAGTATTATATAGGAATACTGCGCATGAATGACTTTTAGCATGACGTCACAGCAATATCTACAAAAGGCATTTTATCTGGTAGGCATTGGATTAATACACGATTCAAGCTTACTGAAGATTCGTAACCTTTGAACAGGTGACAGTACACATAAATGCAACAAAAAGCTTAATATGATTAGTGCCTATCTTCCATAATAACCGAGAAAAAATGTTTTTGAAAAGTGGATTGGTGGTTACTGGTTTAAGAATCACAGTTGCAGCTGGATATACCTAACTACATTTTTAACGTGATATCTGATACATTGGACCCTTTTAGCAACTTTTTTCGATGTGCGTAAAATCAAAAATGCCATAAGGATTTTTTGTTCCTATTGATGCCGTGAAGACTTAAACGGGTTTTATTTATTTTAATATAAGTTAGTGAATACTATATTACTACCAACTAATACAGAGGAAAAGGTTTAATTTATTCAATATTTTAATAAACAAACTAAATAGTTTTATTATGTCATTGTTTTTTATTATATACAAGTGTACAATAACGTTTAATTTGTCTTATTGCTACGATGACCAGTTTTAACGATCATCTCTATGTGATGATCGTTCACGATCATCTCATCTCTCATATGATTAGCAACACACAGCCTCAATATTAGTGTTTAGTTTTGTGCTCTACATTATATGTATAATTTTGCTCTTAAGGAAGTTGTGGCTGTAGAAAAATATGATGAAAATGTAAAAAAATTATTGCAGTTGATAGATTTTAATGTACAAAATTATTTCCTAGAAAATCTTTAATGTTTAGGAAGTTTATTTATGCACAAATTGCATTTAAAGATAACACGCGATCTTATGCAAAATGGTAAGTTGTTGATACATTTATTATAACAACTTCATAAAAAATGATGAAAAAAATTTGACACTAAAACATTTCACGTAAAAACGTTGCAAAATTTTGCCGTTAAAGTTTCAAATTTGTTAGGAGGATAGTCTTCCCGAAAAATAAATTAATAGGAAGAATTTGTCGATTGAACGCTTGATATAGAGTAGGTAATGGGCCACCTGTACAGACCCCCTCCACTTTTTTCTGGCCACGCCTACTGTGCTCTGATTGGCTACCCCCACGCCTGCTGCTCTTTGATTGGTTACCCCCACTCCTGTAGCTCCTCCCCTTGCTTCTGATTGGTTGAAGGCAGCCATTTTGGAACTCGTCGCCATTTTACCACGCCCTATGACGCCATTACAGGAATCTGTATTACCGACAACATGTATTCGTCTAAGAAATGGCGCTATGAAGGAATACCGACAAACTGTGTACTACTACAACTAGATGGAGTTATGAAGAAATCTGTATTACCGGTATGTAGAGGTCGCGTAAAAAGAGAACTGTATTAGAGAAGAAGACCCTTCAATTAGAGTCTGCAGCGATTTTATATGACAACATGTAGTACTAAATTTGAATCTGCCAAATTACTGAATCTGTCAATTTTAAATTTATCATTTTTGCATCTGTCATTTTTGAATCTGTCATTTTAAATCTGTCATTTATGCATCTGTCAATTTTGAATCTGTCATTTTAAATCTGTCATTTTAAATCTGTCAATTTTGCATCTGTCATTTTTGCATCTGTTGCATCTGTCATTTTTTGAATCTGTCAATTTTGCATCTGTCATTTTTGCATCTGTCATTTTAAATCTGTCAATTTTGCATCTGTCAATTTTGAATCTGTCATTTTAAATCTGTCATTTTAAATCTGTCAATTTTGCATCTGTCATTTTTGCATCTGTTGCATCTGTCATTTTAAATCTGTCAATTTTGCTTCTGTCATTTTAAATCTGTCGATTTTGCATCTGTCAATTTTGCATTCGTCATTTTTGCATCTGTCATTTTAAATCTGTCAATTATGCATCTGTCATTTTTTTTGCATCTGTCATTTTTGCATCTATCATTTTAAATCTGACAATTTTGCAGCTGTCATTTATGCGTCTGTCAATTTTGAATCTGTCATTTTAAATTTGTCATTCTTAAAGTCGCCATTTTGGATTTCCAACCCTTGAATTTTTAGCTCTGGGATTGGATCGACCATCTTTTATCCCTTTCACTAGACGGGAACTCTTTCTCAGCTCTCTCTCTCTCTCTTTCTCTCTCGAACGCTTGGTTTCGATCTCTCCTTCTCAAACATCAATGTTTAAATAGAATATTTATTTAGCTAGGAATTATTATTATTACAATTAATTTCACATTTCATCAAATGATGGTGATGACGATGATGAATATTGCAGAGGGATCGCCACCGTTCATCTTGTATTTACTGTTGGCCTCGATTTTCTATTTGCGATTCCAGGGGCTAGAAACATAAAATAGAGCATTAAAAGAGAATTCAATGATGATGATGCGTGTCAATGTACCTTATTTGTTTCCACAAACATGCAGTCGTCATATGGCAAAGGTCCACTTGTTTTCCCCAGGTACAGCAGGCCCAGAGAAATAGTTTTAGCCTCAATCTTTTCGTTAAGATCCTTAACCCTCTCGTACGTCAGCTTATCGCTGATTCGCTTAGGTAGAAATGTAACGTAGTTTTCACCAACAATAATCACACTTTGGCGTTTATCACGGCAAACGACAATTTTGAACTCTAGTATTTCGACGACCTCTTTGACCCCGTAGTCGCATAATTTCTTGATATGTTTCAGACCGCCACTGTTGCCTGAAGGTTTGTTCAATTGTTGTAACAAATCCATTTTTTTCTACGCAAAAACAAAGATACACACACATGTTAGAATTTAAATAGTAGCATTTTATTTAAAATTTTATGCGTAAACACGTACACGTTAATAATAAAATAATTAGTTTCAACATACCTGTTTCTAATGTTGAAGCAAGCACTACTGAGTAAAAAACTAGTTAAGTAATAATAATAATATCACCGGAGCGTTAGAAATAATTATCACCAATCCGCTGAGTCAACAAGAATAAAACTAAAGTTAGTGTAGGGTGAAACTCGATTTTTATAGTAGCTCAATCTGCAGGAACGATCTTGTATGCGCGGAGACCCAAATGCAGCTGTTCTTAACACCTGCTAAAAGATAATATCTAGATTTATTTCCCTGAGAGAAAGAGCATAATGAAAAGGGTTCATCTTCGTTAAATCAGCAGTGTTTTAGCCTGTCAAAGAGACAACCTATCACTAGAGGCATAACGAGGCTAATAAATTTCTCTAGTTAATAAAAACTAAAAATAGTACAGGGTGAAGCCCGGTTTTTTATAGTCAGCTCAATCTGCAGGAATAAACTTGTATGCGCGGTAACCCAAATGCATTTGTTCTTAACACCTTCTAAAAGATAATATCTAGATTTATTGCACTGAGAGAAAGCATAATGAAAGGGTTCATTTTCGTTAAAGTTGAAGATCGCCCGATAACAAGCAATCTTCTACCTGTATACATAGTGTGTGTAAGAAACATTCAAGGGGTAAAGTTGATATTTCAAAACGATAAAGCTTATAAGCTGGTAGTAGCCTCAGTTCATTAAAATTATTGAAACTAGAGCGTAAGTACGTTTTCACCTGGGGAGTTTATTAAAATTAAAAATTATTGAAACCCTTAGCAGGTATGTATGTAGGTTGTGATATTTTCTTTAAAAGTTTAACACTAATGTTGACAATAAAAATATAGACCTTCCTTTAACCCAAAAAAAAGGGAATTAGATAAAATGTAAAATTGTTCCATGATATTTATTAATAAACAGAAACATTTTACTTTAAAGTTAAATTATCGGCTATTATTATTGCCGTTGCCGTTGAATTTAAATTATTTTAAATTTTAATACTTTACTTTAAAATTCTTTATTAAATACAGGCATTTATTCTTTGTTAGTTACTTATATTTTATTAGTTTGTTAGGGGAAAACCTTAATGAAATGTATATTGTTGAGCTCTACTAGCGAGCGAGCTTAATTTTAGAAAACATAAATTGTTAAATAAGTTACTTGAATTCAATTGAATTGTATGTTTTGGTCGTGTAAAAGGTGATTCAGTTTAAAAAGACCATGAAAACAAATAAACTTTTATTAAATTATCACTTATTACGGGCGATTGGACATATTGTAGTGGACAAAAATATTCTGATCAATGACATATGTATTTTCAGGGTTGGTAGGTTTACTGGTTTTCAATCTGACTTTTATTAAATTTTAGATCTACAGCTGATTTCAAATAAATCTAGGACAGTCATCAGTACTTTATAGTGTAAATGCTGCTTCTTATTTTTCTTGATATCGTTTTTGTTATAAAAAAAATTCTTTTTTCTCTCAGGTAAATCTTTATCGATAGGTCGATCAATACCTTAATTAAGAGTTTACGTTAACGTTTACGATGTTATACGACGATAAAGTGAGTATTTACTGTATTTAGTTAAATAATAAATTGAAGTCATTCTCTTATTTGACTACATGTCTACGATGAATTTAGCCCTAATAAAAAATAATACATTATCGACCGTTTTGAAAAAGGTTCTGAATAAGAAATAAATCTTATCTTTTATTCAGATCTGAGTGTAATCATTACCGATGGCAGGTGGTAGGTAGTGCGCTGCGTAGATCATATCATTAAACAAGATGAAGCAGGCATGAGCGACCACGACGGTTTATGACATCCGACTGATTTATGACCTAATAAAGGCTTAATTAACAGTGCCTTTGAAGTAATTTTGAATCAGGTTCATTCTTGTTTATTTCGTAATATTGTGCAATATCTCGCAATATGTAAACGATGTTTTAATGACAACCAGAGGGCGCTACGATTGTTTTAGAACGTATAAAAGCAAATCCTGAACTTCCAGGTATCACTTGCCTACGTCCGCTATCACTGTTAAGAGTGCTTTTTTTAGCTCTTATTTGTTGCTATTGTGTGTGTATGTGTATTTGTTTAGTGGTGAATAAAACTAATTTTTAAATAAAACTTTGAGTGTTTGCGTCAGACGAACCAAAGCAGCCAACAAAGGTAGGAATTTATTAATTGTTTATTACGTAGTTAATATTATAATAATAATAGTACGGGGACTCAACTGAGGAGACGAAACGAGTCAAATAAAGCGTCCCCGACCTTGAACGTTAATTCAAGTTTGAACGTTACTTCTAGATGGCGCTACGATTCTGGACAACGCTGACAGTGTTGACAGATTATGCGATTTATCGCAAATTTTATCGCAAATCTGGCTAATTTTTATGAAACATTGCGACCCATATGGCACTCCAGCGAACTGTCAACAATGGCCAGCGTGGTCTGAGCGTTGTCAAGGACCGAAGCGCCCTCTAACGAAAATTTTTTAAAATACAGGCCATTGGGTACGCAAATGTTTGGAACGCCCATTGCCGATTCGTCTCCTCAGTTGAGTCCCCCGTAAATAATAGTAATAATAATAATAGTTTGCCAAAGGGTTTTATTAACAATTTAAACTCTGCTTATAATATTTGCTTAAATTAGACTGCTATTAAAGTTTTAAGACTGGTTAAAAGGTTTTATTAACTTGCATTAAAACGGATCTTTCTTTAACTTTGTACAAAGCAAATAATTAATTTATAATATTTAATATTACATAAAAATTTGAATAGCTTATGTTTAACGTACTCGTTGCTTAGTAAACTAGCTTGCCTTGCATTCAGATGTTATTGTTTATTTAAAATTAACAACATATAATCTGATTTATTTTGCGAACAATATTTCCCTATGTCATTTTAATAATGCTAAACCGAGCCAACAATAATAACAATGTTTTTTGTTATAAAAATTTTTTTTTCTCTCAGGTAAATCTTTATGGGTAGGTCGATCGAAGTTAGCAATCACTTATGGTATTTGTCCGAAGAAGCAGTCGATCTTTCATTCTTCGATCTTAATGTTAGTCTTGATATTAAGAGAAAAATGGTTGAAGCAATTAATGCTCAAGCAAAAAAAATGCAAGCGAATCATAGCTAATCCAACACACATCCTTGAAACACATTCACAAAAAGATTTAAGCGAATTTGTAAATTCAAACACACACGCGTTTTTTGATTGCTTAGAAATTTCCAAAGAATTTTTGCAAGTCGATCCATCGAATTGGAATGAAAGATTTGACTACGTTCAAGGTTCTCAAATTTGTCAAAACTTATCTGTAGTGAACGATTCTGCTGAAAGAGGTGCCAAATTCATTAGAGATTATAATAATCAATTAACACACAATGAAGAAGAGAAACAATTCCTTTTTCAAGTGATCAAAGGCTAAACCTCTTCACAATTTAAGCTTTAATAAAAATAATTTAATATCTGCTTAAATTAGATAAACAGTTTTCGAGCAAGATTAACTTTATTCTAAATGTGTGTTATAACGCTTCTCATGACACCCTACACACAAGCATCGGGAAATCAAAAAAGATCTCTAACACTTCTCGAGCCATCAAGGAAAACAGTAGCGGCGCGTCATAGCATTTTGTTATCGGAAGTACTAACAGTAAAGTTCGTGCATTTATCATGTCACCCAGATGCACGTCTATGCGTGTACGTAAGCATGGATGGTACTCTCGAAGGTCGCTCGAGTTGTTAAACCAGTTGGAGTGATAGAAACGGCAATATATAAAAATCTGTATTTAAAATAAAGATGAATATACTGCCTATTTCATCGCTTCTCTTAAGCATGTCTCGTGACGCCCAGGCGTTGTAACACTCGAGAAGCATTGATACCTTTATGCGTTATAACCCTTACAAATAATAATAATAATAATAATATTTCCCTTATCATTTTAATATTGCTAAACCGCTAACAATTTAAGCTTTAATAATATTTTGCTTAAATTAGATTGCTATTAAAACTTCGGGAAAGAAAGCAAACCCTGCATTCATATTCGTGAGGGTTCTTAAACACGCATTGTTTATAACAATATACATATAATGTAAATAATTATTATTTATAATATTTAATATTACAAAAAATTTGAGTAGCTTATGTTTAACGTACTAGTTGCTTAATAAACTAGCTTGCATTGCATTCAGATGTTGATGTTTATTTAAAAAATTAACAACATATAATCTTTGTTTTTAGCAGTTGTTAAGTGTGCAAGTGCGATATTGTTGTTGTTACGCTTACCTGTACAAAATGTCTTCTCTCTACGAAGTAATCGCCGAAAGTGTGTCCACCATAAAGAAATTCGGCACCCAGAAACACCGAGTAGTGTTTAAAGTAAATGACGCGCCAGACGGTGAAAACCATTTGAACTTTTTTAAATCGGCTATCAATGAAATTTTACGGAATTTGTTAAGCCGGGCGCAGTCTACTGATAAGATTGGGGCCGCATTTGAACTCGATAGTTTCAAACAAAAACTTCCCGGCTACATGAGCCTCAAAGGAGCCGATGAGGTCACATTCAATGATGTCTGGGGCATTCTAGAATCAATCTTACAAAGCGATCCTGAAGCCTTAAGTTCGGACACCTTTAGACTGATCACTACTATTGTAACACCACCAGCCGGACAAGGTCACAGTCGTTACCGTACGTACAGCACCTTTTCCGAAGAATGTCACCAACGCAGAGGGATTGTCACGATTAACAACAGCAGTGACAATCGATGCCTACCCAGGGCTTTGTTCGTGGGCAGAGCTCACGCAGATAATAGTGCCGATTACAAGAAGACCCGTGATAATCAGAACGTGCAAAAGATAAAGGCTGAGGAAATGATGCAGGAAGCGGGAGTATCCTTCATTTCACCGGAGGGAGCCGGGGTCAACGAATTAAGGCTTTTCCAACAGCTCCTGGCCCCCGACTACAAGATAGTAGTATATAGCTACGGATCAAAAGGTCGTTCACTTATCTTCGAGGGGGTCGTTGATAATGATGCTTGTGATGCAATAACAGTAACAAAGAACATCAATCTGCTGTATCACGAGCATCATTACGTCATAACATCGTTGACCTCGGCCTTTGTATGCAGATACTTTTGCGAGCACTGCCACGTACCCTATAACAACAAGGGAGATCACCGTTGTGAAAAGTCCTGCGTAGGCTGCGGTAGCTCTCCGCCCTGCGAAAGAACAGCGCAGCTGATTAGGTGTCCAGACTTCAGGCGTGATTTTAGAACCCAGACATGTTTTGAGAACCATCAAGGTAAAATGTGCCGGGAAGTACAGAAATGCGAGGGGTGTTTCAAAACCGTGAACCTCAAGACCCGGAAGCAGGCCCACGTGTGCGGGGAGATCTATTGTAAGATCTGTCAGAGCCATAAACCCGAAAACCATTTTTGTTTCATACAGCCGGCCGGGAAGAGGAACATAAAACAAGAAGACACCTTGTTTGTGTTCTTCGACCTGGAGACCCGGCAAGAGAAAGAAATTGCGCCCGGTGTAAAGCTCCATGAACCGAATCTATGCGTTTTTCAGCAGGTGTGTTCTACCTGTTCCGATTCAACGGCCTCCCTGTGTCCGAACTGTGGTCAGCGAGAACAGGTATTGAAAGGAAAATGTATAGAGGGTTTTCTTACACACCTGCTGGAGATACGTAAAAAATTCAAAAAGTTGTAGCAGTTGCCCATAATGGCCAAGCTTTCGATACGCAATTCATTCTAAATTATCTGTTAACAAACACCTCTATGAATCCGGACCTCATTATGCGCGGCTCAAAAATTCTGCTGCTACAACTAGATAATCTAAAGATTATCGACTCGCTCAACTTTTTTCCCATGGCTCTGGCAGAGTTACCAAAAGTCTAGGTCTCTTCCAGACATCAAATTCTACAGCCCTGATACCATGAAACCCAAGGCTCGTGAAGAATTCCTAAAGTGGTACGAGGTAAACAGGGACACGGAGTTCGACATGCAACGTGACCTGGTCGAATATTGTCGAACAGACGTTGATATTTTGAAGAGAGCCTGTATCCATTTTAGGAATCTCTTTATTGAAAAATGCCACGCTGACCCGTTCACGGAAGCCATCACCATCGCTTCGGCTTGTAATCTCATGCTCCGGAGGAAATTCCTCAAAGAAAGCACCATTGGAGTGGTACCAAAGGGTGGTTATAGACGGGCAGATAACCAGTCTAAGGTAGCTCTCCAATGGCTGTTGCTGGAAGAGCATCAAAGAGGTGTCGAGATTCAACATGCCGCCCGGCAGAGCGAAGCTATCGTAGGCGGGTTAAAGGTAGATGGGCTGTATGGTAATCAGATATTTCAATTTCACGGGTGTTACTTCCACGGATGTCCCACCTGCTTCACCACCCGTCGCAACGAGCCTCTACACGACAATCCTAGCGACACCATGGATATGAGGTTCGAGAAGACCCGAGCCACTACTGCAAAGTTACAGTCGCTAGGATACGAGGTCATTGAGCAGTGGGAATGTCGCTTCCGGCGGCAACTAACACCCGAACTCAGACAACATAGAGAAACACCCCTTGCTACTAAACACACCCTTAAACCCGAGAGAGGCATTTTACAGTGGCGGTACAGGGGCAGCAAAATTAAAGCGGGTTGCAAAAGACGGGGAAAAGATCCGGTATGTCGACGTATGCTCCCATTACCCCTGGCTATGCAAGTACGCCAAATTCCCAGTTGGCCATCCAGAAGTTTACGTAGGCAAGACGGCTTGTGAAAAGTTAATCAGGGATAAAGGGGGCCTGGAAAACATCAACGGAGTGATAAAATGTACAGTGTTACCGCCGCAAGATCTGTATCATCCGGTCTTACCCGTCAAAATGCACCAAAAGCTGCTGGTCCCTCTATGTCGCACTTGCGCTGAAGATTTGAACCAGGCCGAATGTCAGCACGGCGTAGAGGACCGAGTCATCAACGGAACCTGGGTCTTGGACGAACTGTTAATGGCCATACGTAAGGGTTACATCGTGCAGGACATACAAGAGATCTGGTCGTACTATGTAACCCAGTACAATAAATCGTCCAAGTCTGGGGGCTTGTTTTCGGGCTTCATCGACAAGTTCCTGAAGATGAAGCAGGAAGCCAGCGGTTGGCCATCTTCAATAGCTGCCAACAACGACGAGTATGATATCGACGGAGCCCGGAAACAGTACGTTGATGACTACCTCGAGAACGAGGGAGTCTCCTTGGATTCGATGAGGATCATCAAGAACCCTGGTTTGAGATCGTTGGCCAAACTGATGCTGAATTCCTTCTGGGGTAAGTTACAGCAGCAGCAACATCAGTACATGTAGTACATAGTTTTATTGTTTATTGTTTCCAGCCTTATTCTGTGGAACTCCATAATCATGAAATAAATAAAGATTATTAAAAGTTTCACAGTTTTATTAAAATACAACTTGACAATATTGTTTCGACAGCTACGTTGTCATTATCAAAGGTAATATAATTATAAACAAACACGTCGCTAAGGTAGATACAAAATAGGTAACTAGATAAAATAATAATAATAATCAGAATTAAATATCTAATACTTCCAGTAACGGAGAATTACTGAGCTCAAGTTGTTCATTCATTAAAGGTACCCTGAGTTTGTGTTTGTATATCTCAAAGGCTTCTAAAATGTCTAATTTGCGTTTGTTCGCATTAAAAATCGAATTACGCCAAACACCTTTTAGAACAAAATCACACAATGACTCCTCAAAATAATATTAAATTCCTACATTTTTGTAATAACAAACGCAAATTAGACATTTTAGAAGCCTTTGAGATATACAAACACAAACTCAGGGTACCTTTAATGAATGAACAACTTGAACTCAGTAATTCTCCGTTACTGGAAGTATTAGATATTTAATTCTGATTATTATTATTATTTTATCTAGTTACCTATTTTGTATCTACCTTAGCGACGTGTTTGTTTATAATTATATTACCTTTGATAATGACAGCGTAGCTGTCGAAACAATATTGTCAGGTTGTATTTTAATAAAACTGTGAAACTTTTAATAATCTTTATTTATTTCATAGTTTTATTGATTATTGTTATAGGGAAATTCGGTCAACGTAAGAACCAGGCGAAAACGGCCATAATCAACGAGCCCAAGGAGTTCTTCGACCTGTTATCCAGCCCGGGCGTAGAAGTAAATCACGTGCAGGAAATAAATGACGAGGTGATTGCGGTTAACTGGAAACATAAAGAGGAAGCAACAGATCCTCTATCGTTAGTCAACGTGGTCATCGCGGCATTTGTCACTGCACAGGCCCGTCATAAGCTGTATTCCTATTTGGATCAGCTAGGCGAGAGAGTCTTATACTATGACACAGGTAAGTCGTACTATCAACGTCAACCGTCTATATTAGAGTTAATTTTTTTTCGTTGTTTCAGATTCTGTAATATATGTTATTACGGGTCATATTTCCAACTACTTCTCGAAGTTGTTATGTTGGTTTGACTTGAGTATTTTTTTATAATGTTTCATCAAGTCACCAGCTTTACTAGTTTTTGGTTTCCTTGGTATTGTTTTTGATGATCTAAAATATCTGTCAGCTGGTTGTGGTTGCAATTTCGCGGAATTATAATTTGTATTTTTATTACCCTTGAATAGGGGATATATCCGTGAAATTGTTAATTGGCGAGTTACCGTTTTCTGAATCTCATTTCTACCTTTTCGTGCTTGCTAATCTCTTGAAGAGGATCTGCAGCCAACCACAGTCCCCGGCTACTCTGATGTAAGTTACCTTATATCGATAATTTCTAAATGTATTATTTTTGGAAAATAAGATTTCTTATTTTCTTACTTCTTTCTAGTTGAAGTAATAATCTCCCGACATCATCAACCAAACCGTTTATTGTTTCCAATTGCCTGTTTGTCTATAGCCATAAAACCCTCACTGAGAGGTAAGTGGTATTGGTTAAAGGTATTGACTTTATGTTAAATTCATTTTTCTCTTTTTAGGGTTCTTGGTTTTGGGTTTCTCTTTAAGTTTCCCTTTATTGCGTTACCTATTGTTGTTATTGGTACCATTGAAGTACTCCTCCAATTCCCCTTCTTTACCGCTACTTCGCTCGAGAACAGCTGTAAGGTTACTTTAGTGGAGACAGCGCGACCTGCATGGTGTGTTGGATTCTTTCCAGATAAGTGCCGAGAAAGATACATTTATGATGAAGAAATATACGGACTACACCTTTTTTTGGTGTTTGGCATATCTTATTCAACTCTATGATTAAGACTTATAACTGGTAATATTGAAAACTGGGTAAACCCTAAGTAATCCAGAAAGACCATATCCTTTTCATTGCGGAATAATTAATCCATTGCTATTCTATATGTAAAGCCGAATGATATCATAACACTACTCAAGAAATCCATGAGAGTCTTATTCTAGAATGTCACATAACCTTTAAGTCAAGTTTGACATTTGCCTACTTTTAAATTGACAACCTAAATTAATCATTCTTGACTTAGGCCTACTATCGGTCTGCCAAACTAATCAGTCCCATTCTATTGTTACCTTAATAATTTTATCATACCTGTAACTTATTTCATATTACCGTATGCAATTATACCAACGAGTTGAAGCCCTTAGTTGGTTCTCTTTTAATTTTATTTACATCAGGTACTATATACTCCACTATAGGAACAGCAGCTTTCTATTGAGAATAAACTCGTAGTAAGAGCGTAAGTATCTGTAATCCCATTGTATTTATACGTTCCGCATATATTTGCCTCGAATCACGTTAAAGGGTGTATCGCAATAACGATTGAAGCTGATTGATGCCCTTTTAGAACCTTGGGGTTCATTCTCGTTTATGGACGCAGTCGTTTACTTACGTTAACGAGTGGCGCACGGGTTTTTCTTTTAGCTGAGTTAGCTTTGGGCAATATCGCGTTGACTGCAATCATTCACTTTGATACCGTACTATATACCCTGAGGCTGTGGCAATGTTTCAAAACCTGGCGACTTCGAGCTACCAACCGGTAGCTTCCTGGGTGACCTTACGAACGAGCTCGAAGAGTACGGTCTTGGATCGTATATTATAGAGTTTGTGTCAGGCGGGCCTAAAAACCACGCCTACAAAGTGTATTCCCTGACCACCGGACAGATACACGTGATCCTAAAGGTCAAGGGTATTACCCTAAATCACGCCGCGACTCAAAAAATAAACTTTTGAGTCCATGCTGAGGCTGTTGGAAGGCATGGACGAGAAGATTATTGTAGAGTCCAACAACATCCGGCGTACGTCTAACCATCAGCTTGTAACGCGAACGGAATCAAAAGCCTACAAGATAACGTTCGCCAAGAGACGGCGTATAGAAGATTTTGATTCCGTTCCGTTCGGCTATAACAAGCGACCACGTGTGTAAACATTTTAAACCTCGTGTATATATATATATATGTGTGTGTAGCAATAGTAGTAGTATAGTTGTATTTTGTAAATTTGTATATAATTTATCATTTGTATAGGTAGTGTAGTAAGTCGGAAATTTGCATTTTTCTAAAAATTATATTATCTTTCAGAAATAGAGGGGCGTAACTAAAAACGAGCAAGCAGTCTTAAATATTACTATTTCTTTTCTACATCGACAGCCGATTTCCGGGGACGTCGTGTTATGTGATACCGTTAGCAGGTTTTCCAGGAATCGGGCTAAACGCGGAGACTTATTGTGACAGCGGGTCCGAGAATTTGGTGCAGGCCTCGTCGCAAGTCTTTAGTCGGGACTCGAGTTCTCACACAATTTGGAAATGCCTGATTCGACACGGTACACGTGTGTTTTACATATGGACCTTTCTAAAAACAAAGGAATGGCCCAACATACATATCAATTGCGCAGTTAACAAACCAAACTGGACTATAAGTAAATCATTGAAAAACGGAAATAGACACTAATTTTAGATCGAGTTCATTCTATGTTATGAATCTTCAAAAGGGAATTAGAAATTGTAATACCAGAAGACAATAATTTAATTTTGAAGTGTCGTTGTTAAATGTCTCGTTTCAAAGAACATGAGTAATGTTGTAAAATATCATTTCGTAATTTTGGATTACCATTTTGTACAGGTTTGTTTTGCTTACATAATTAATTACGATTGTTATTAAAGAAAGACGCCGCGTTTCAGCCACTAAATAGACCGTCAACCCCCTCTAGCCAAGACCGGGAGAAACAAACTCACTTAACTTTAAGCTAGTTGCGAAAAGGGAAATTTCGGAAAGTTATTGTTTAAAAAAAAGGGGGTCACAGTCAATTTAACAACCTCTCAAGAGTTTTCTCGAAACACAATTTACCTGAATACTTAAACCCGAAAACAAATTGTTATTCAAACAAAAGACAATCTAGATACAAATTCCGTTTTTCTTAAATAACAATCATATAATTTTGACTAATCATATTTTAATGAAACACGCCAATCCATATTCCAAATTCGTTTAAAAATTCAATTTGGGGTAATGATAGGAGAAGGGACTTTGGTCATTAACGCCTATACAAAAAAGGTTCAGTTTTGTTAACAGCAGACTAAAGTGTCAACCACCCAAACCAAAAAAGGTTATAAAAGGCACCCTCGCCGCAGGAAGTGGATAGTCGCTTTTGACTACTGAATCGGTGCAAATATCTTTCGAGATTTTTTTCATCTATTCGTTACACAAATCTTAATTAATTTTACAAATTAATTTAATTAAATTTTCAGTCGATTTTATTTTTGGAAAGTTATTTAACGGAAAGTTGTAAATTGTGCGAGCTAAATTTCGCGTGTGTTAGGGGTTTTAGTCTCGAGTTAGGAAAACTTTAAGTAATAAAATTACTTAAGCTTATCGGGTAGTTTATTAGTAACGTGATCGTTTAGTGTAAAATTAGAATTAGTGCAATTCCGTTAAGTTTCAAACTTAAATATTAGTTAGGTCATTATTGTGAATTAGCGAAAAATTCAAAGGATTATTTTGAACGCCGAATCTACACCAGGAGCGTAAACCAATTTTGGATTAATCATCACCGCGGAGACCAATCTGGTCGCCAACGAAACGTGAGTCAATTCTAAATCATAATTCTATTTACCTTGTGATAACTAAAGATTTAATTTAAAATTTGCGGAAATGGCAAACGAGCAAAAAGGTGTAACTGCAAGAGAGGATCATAAACCTTGTAAAAATTGCAAAGTTGTACCTCTAAATGGCCTTGAATGTGTACAATGTAACTCTTTACACCATCCAGGCTGTATAAAACGTTTAAAGAAGATAAAATTCATTAACGAGCAGCAGGTGAATTGCTGTGAATTCAGTGGCAACGATGACGAATTGAAAGATAATAATATGTATTTTGATCAAACTGATGAGGAAAACAAACTCTTGAAGAAAGAAGTTGAATATTTAAAGGTAATTGTAAATAATAAAGATACTACTAACTACTACTAATTACTGAATTAAGGGATAAGATTGCCCTATTGCTTGATAAAATAAATTTAATGCAACAACTGGAGATGATCCAAAAGAAGGATCACGTTTCATCTGGAGCATTAAACTACAAATTGAAAGAAGATCATAACCTCAACTATGAGGATAAAAGGTCTGGAATACGCGAACTTGAACAAATACAAACTTCCACCATGAATAAAATTATTAATTTAGATAAATCATTTCAAGAACTCAATGATAAACCAAATCTAAAAAAAACAACAAAAAATCAACATAAAGAAACAACATCCACAGTTGATAATGAAGATAATAACAGCTCGCATACAGGAAAATGTGATCTTCACTACAAGAACACAAGCGAACAATGGTCAGCAGTTGTTAAGAAAAAATCAACCAGTCTGAGAAGAGAAAAAGGAATTGTTGGTGAAAAACCCTTATGTGAAAACTCCAAACTGAAAGTTGTTCCTAAAAAGACATATCTTGGTTTCTAGGTTTGAAGCTGGAACGTCCTGCGATGACATATGTGATCTCATAAAACAGGATATTGCAGTGACTAAATGCGAAACACTAAAATCAAAATTTCCTGAAGCTTATTCATCTTTTAAATTAACAATTGATGCAGATGATTATCAAAAAATAATGAATTCCAAATTATGGCCAAAGGGTATCTATATAAGTAAATTTTTTCACAAGCGTTCAGCAAAAACTCCAAAAGTATGACAAATTCATTATTTTCTAATAAAACAAATACTGAAGAAACCCCAAGATGGCATACTTCCCTTAGGACAGAAGAAACACCTGTACAGAATGGAGTTTTCAAGAGTGGTATAATTGATAGTTTATATTTTAGTATATTTTTTATTAATATTCAATCTATAAGAAATAAACTTAATGAAATAGAAAGTTATATAAGTGATAAAAATTTTAGCCTTTTATGTTTTAACGAGACATGGGTTGTTCCAGCAGAAGGTGAATGCCTATCCCTGGAAAACTTCAATATTGCTTCTCACTTCAGCAGGCAGGTTACAGACCATAGAGGTGGAGGTTCTGCAATTTTAACAAGGATAGGTTTGAACTTCATTCCATTACCTACTATTACTAATATGTCAATTGAAAAGGTAATTGAAGTCAGTGCCTTAATAATTAAACAATCGAATATCTATGTGATTAATATATATCGTCCTTCAGGTAGTGACTTTAAAATTTTTATTGAACAACTTGAATTAATTTTATTACATATAAATAATAAAAAAGAGGCAGTCATTCTGGGTGATTTCAATGTATATTTCGACACTGGTGTGGGTGATTGCGTTGAGTTATGCAACTTGTTGAGCACATTTGGATTTTGTAAATTGGTAAATGAAAAAACCAGGAAAAATAGATGCCTAGATAATGTGTTCGTTAATTTTCATCATGATTTATGTAAAGCAGTTGCAGTTGATTGTAACTTATCTGATCACAGTGGCATTTTTATTCACATTCCACAATCGGATACGATTTCTAGATCCGAATTTCAATATAAAATTTGTAGGCCTATAACTGAATTAGGAAAATTAACTTTTTACAATATCGTTGAAAAAATTGATTGGTCATTTGTTAATAACAAAATTATTGATGTTAACACAAAGTTTGAAATATTTCTAGACATAATATTAGAGAGTCATAATGCTGCCTTTCCTGAAAAACAATATGTGAACAGGCATAATTCACATGTTCATCCCTGGTTCAATACCAAACTATGGAATATGCGTGAGCATCTTAAATTTCTTGATTTGATATATAAACAAAGTCCATCTCCATTAAATAGAACGAACAGAAATGCTTTTCGATCTCACTATAAATCTGAAATTAAAAACTCAAAACGGGAGGCTAATGACAGATTAATAAAAAAATCAAATAACCCAAAAAAATGTATTTGGGACATAATAAATAGACAGAGAAGTAATACAATACCGATTAAAAATTTGGTGGAAATAAGTCCAGATGAATTTATGAGCACTTTGCCAATGCAACTCACAAACTTTTAAATGAACGCCCTATGTGCACCCCAAGTCTTAATCCTCATTTCAATTTTAATTATAATAATTTACCTAAAACTGACTTTGAATTTAACGAAGTCACTTATATTGAAATACGTGACATTATTTCAAATCTTAAAAGTAAATCTACCAAAGACATATGGCTTAAGTGTAAAAGTTATAAAAATTATACAGGATCTTTTAATATATCCTCTTACTAGATTAATAAATGGCTGTCTTTCAGAGGGTATCTTCCCGAGTATATTAAAAATTGCTCTAGTTTCACCGATTTATAAAAAGGGCGCAATTGATGATCTAGCCAACTACCGCCCGATATCTCTGCTTCCAATTTTTAGCAAAATTTTTGAAAAGTGCCTGTATAATAGATTAGTCAAATACTTTGAATTTAATAATCTATTTTCCAATTGCCAACATGGCTTTCGAAAGAAACGAAGTACTACTACTGCCATATTAGATTTTGTTACTAATGTTCTTGAAACATATGAAAATTCCGAGTATAATAATTCGATATTTTTAGACCTTAGTAAGGCATTCGATTGTGTTTCACATAATATTTTAATTGAAAAGTTGCATAAGTACCAGATTGGTACAATGAGTTTAAATGTACTAGAATCATACCTTGAAAATCGGTATCAAGTTGTTATATTTGGAGATAAATTATCAAATAAGCAAAAATTGAATATAGGGGTTCCTCAAGGTTCAATACTAGGACCCCTATTGTTTCTAGTCTATATTAATGATATGCCTTATGCAAGAGACTTCTTGTCTTTTATACTCTATGCTGATGATACTACTATCTCTATTAGGACTTCAAATTTTCAAGAGATCAGACTTCTGACTAGTGAGGCACAATCGAATGCTGAACGATGGTTCATTTCTAATAATCTTGTATGTAATAATGATAAAACTCACTCCATGTTGTTTACATTACGTACTACAACTCCAGTTGAATTAAACTCCTGTGTCAAATTTCTGGGTGTGTATTTGGACCCTCACTTACACACACACAAAATTTATTTACATTTGAGTTAGACTAACTTAACTGGCATGTAAACATTATTAACCTTAACATTTATTTTGATTCGAATGTAAAGTCTCTTGTTTCGGCTTTTGGTTCAGCAATCCTGGCTTAAGAGTAAAATTGTAACACGACACGAACTTTTCCTAGTTTACCTATCCTTCCACCAAACTCAACATATCTGATAAATTTCCAACAAGTTTCAATCAATTAAGTATTAAATCAAAAACAGAAATTTATATCAGATTTGCCCGAGTTTACCACCAAGCAAAGAAAACATCAACAGTTAAACAATAAACATTTTTTTAAACGTCAGTTCTTGGTTTATTAATCTTCCTATTGAAGTACCAAATACAATCATGGTTTAACCAATACGTGCATAACACGCGAAAATTCTAAAGAAATTATCACTTAAGATTTAACCAGTATCGGACCAGCTCTTATAAAAGTTAAAAAAAATAAGATAAAGAATAAAATCAAGTAAATCTCATATAGGAGATAACCATAATCACAAGGTGAACAGATAAAGATAGGAAAGTGTTAATTCGAAAGATCGGACTTAGCCGAAATAAATTGATCATTATTTAGTAACTTGATCAGGGCGCAATAATTTTGACCAGAACTCTTCAGTGTTTCATTAGGTTTCTTTTCAGTTTTTTTCTTTCAGCCAAACTTTTAAATAACTCAAAGTAAAGTCAGAAAATGAAATTGTTTGTTTTCAAGACTCCTAAAAAAAATAGGGGCGACATTGTAAATAAACTGTAAATATTTTTGTAACACTGTCCTCGTGGTGATTGCTAAATAAATCTTGTACTTTTTCTGTTGTGAAAATTCAGTGTTTCATTCCATTTAACTCCAAACCTGTGTGTGGTACACTTCGAATACGAATTTGAGTTACCTGAATCTCAGTTACCTGAATTCAACCATTACTTACGAGTTTGAAGACAAACTCCACCATAAGCAAACTTGAAACAAAACAAATAACTCTTTGGTGCATTTAAGAACTAGACACGACGTAGGTATATCTTGTTTTTCCTAAACACAACGTAGGTATTTCTTTTACGAACACAACGTAGGTCATTAAAAAAATAAGTAAGCAAATGCTAACCAACAATTATAAGCTTAACTAGATGCCAAAGTTAGAGGTAAGTGCAAGTTTCCTCTAATTATTCATCTTAGATAATAATAAACCAACTTTGATGATCACCATCCATAAATATTATCTATTAGATTAAATAGCAATAAATAGTTAGGAATAGTCGACATTTTATTACTTTATTACTACTCCTATGTATCTCCCTTGAGCTCCGATCACTACAGTAGTAGCATATCTAACTCTTCAGTAGCAAAATATTTGTATAGTAATAAGTACAACACCAACTGAAGGTCGATATTTTCAATGATTACCATTATTAATGTAAATAATTATTAATGTATATAATTATTGTACAGTTCAATCGTAGTAGCAGTATGTTAATCGAAAGAGATCGACCTTCGGCTTGGCGTCATTATTATTGTAACGAAGTATAAAATAAAATAAAAAACTCATAACAAAATTAAATCAATTCATTATTCTAAAAATTTATTATTCCAAAAATATGTTACAACAATTATTACAAAACTCATTTCTAAATTATTTGACCCAGTAATAAAGATAAACAAATTGATTTCAAGCATGACATGAAGCTACTCTGCAATTTGTAAAGTGTGTCATAATACTAGCACAGCATTATTGCTCACAAAAGTAAGTAATGCTGACTCTAGCATTATGACACTGCCCTGATTAATAGGGACAGGTTGCGCCATCCTTGATTGCAAAGGAGGGATCAAGAATCAAGATGGGAAGTGACAATCGAAAGGGATAGTCAGTTACATGGTGAAATGAAAGCAGTAAAGTCCTTCTCGATTGTTATACCCAGTGTGAGGGAAATGGCCCTAAAATTTATAATTAGTTGGTAAGTAAAAATTGTGTTAATTATATTTAGAATTAATCTTAGTTATGAGTTAAGTAAATTTAAAAATAAAATCAATAGATTAGATAAAGAGTGAGTGTATTTATTTTTATTCGTAACATGGTGGAGGTGCCGGGCAGGTCCCTATTAATAGACGTTTTAATGAAAAACTAGACACTTTTAATTTTAATTTGTTATTGTAATTGCATCTATTTCCATTTTTTTCTTTTTCATGAAAATTGTGTGTTATAATTATAAGATTTTTTTAGGATAGGTTTTAAATTAAAATTGTAAAGGGCCAATTCTCAATTGTTTTTAGATGAACAATAATCATTCCAAATTAAGTTAGATCCATATTGATGTATGTATAGACAAACTTGCATTATTATTATAAGTGATGATTTCTAGGTTTATACTTTGTGTATACTATATTCGAAATTATTTAAGAATGTAATAATTGTTACGTAGGTAATTAGCTGTTGTTGTTGTAAATTGTTCAATCATCTTTTGTATTATAATAGTGTAGTTATAATAACAATAAGTGAAGCTGACGAGGGTTATACTTTATGTCCTGGAATTGTAATTAATTATCAAAAAAGATGGTGAAACTTGGGAGTGATTGAATGTAAATCACAACCATCACGGGGATACTCGGGAACATGCTCATGAAATAGATCTCTTACCTGATAAACGCGATTTTGTTCTTTTCAATTGTGTCTGTTAAGTAGTAGTAGTAGTAGATCAAGGCAATGTTGAAAAGAATATTTAGCATAACAAATCGTACAAGGCATTCAATTGCTACGGCTAAACAACAACAATTTGACAATGAAAGAAAGGTCAAGTTTCAAACGTGTTACGAGTATGCCTTCAAGGTTATCCGAGAACAGATTTCAACCCTAATAATAATAATTGTTTAGTTATTTAATTATTGTTTAGTTGTTCAATAATTCTTGAGAAAGATTGTCATAGAATAAAAGATTAATGTTGTATCATGGTTATCCGAGAACAGATTTCAACCCTAATAATAATTGTTTAGTTATTTAATTATTGTTTTGTTGTTCAATAATTTTTTGAGAAAGATTGTCATAGAATAAAAGATTAATGTTCTATATGTGTATTATTACTATTCTCCCCTGTATCATGGCATGAAAGTGATAGCTATAACTAGTATGAGAGAAGCAAGAGGTAATTACCTACACACCTGACTGTGATGACGTGTCATTAAACAAGATGAAACTTGTCTGTCAACGCCGACAACTTGTTTACCGTATGCAGTTACTGAGCATGCGTTGGATCTAGGTAAGTATAAGCGACTATATAAAGTCGACAGTTGTTAGCGTGCACTAGTAGCAGGCAGCACGTGTTCAGCAGCAGCAGCAGCAGCAGCAATTACGATGATGACTAGTATAAGCAGTCCTAATTATTGTTATGATAACGAGCCCTATGAGAGCGAATTATTTCCCTTGGAAATAGGTAAGTTGTTTATAAAACTTCAAGTTTATGTTTGTATGCTAATTTGTGTCTATTTTGTTACTTGTTTAGATGAAGGCCCGGATGTTGCCGATCACTCATCATCATCATCAACAGCAAGTACAAGTACAGCGAGAACGGTCAAGAGTCGAACAATGAAGAACTAGGTAAGATGTTTAAAACTTTTGTATGTTTATGCTTATATTAACCGATTATTGTATTATTGTTTTAGCGTTCCATGATCTGTCGCAGCAGCAGCTTCTATACTACGCTGATGACGCTGTAGCAGCATCAGCAAACTTTACCATTGTAGATACACCAGTAGCAGCAGTAGCTAAAAGTGAAGTACGTGTTCAACTGCTTGGGGCTGTCCAATATCCGTTGTTTGTTGCGAGACCTCCAGGGGAAGAAGAAGAAGAAAACTACGACCATGTACACAACATCCAAGTAGGACTTATTCCGCCTGACGACGACGACGACACCTTGGGGGTCTAAAGAATTTGACGTGGTAGTGAAGCTCGAATGCGTGAATAACGTATGCCTGCATGGTGAAATGGTGTTGTCGGAAAGTGACTGGTTCGAGTTGTATGATATGTTGTATGAGTCGAGGCAATGTTTAAAAATTTCTTTTATGGTTGCTGCTGCAAGGACAACAGTGTACTACATCGTAATAAACATTTGAAAGTCCATCTATGTGAGAATTTATACATCGAGATTATTCACAACGAGTTTTTCGGCAACAGGTTGGCGATTCATCAGAATGATAAACAACGGATTATAATCTTGTTTATTGTTTCCAGCCTTATTTTGTGGAACTCCATAATCATGAAATAAATAAAGATTATTAAAAGTTTCACAGTTTTATTAAAATATACCTGACAATATTGTTTCGACAGCTATGCTGTCATTATCAAAGGTAATATTATTATAAACAAACACGTCGCTAAGGTAGATACAAAATAGGTAACTAGATAAAAATAATACAAAAATAATAAAAATCATAATTAAACATCTAATACTTCCAGTAATGGAGAATTACTGAGTTCAAGTTGTTCATTCATTAAAGGTACCCTGAGTTTGTGTTTGTATATCTCAAAGGCTTCTAAAATGTCTAATTTGCGTTTGTTATTACAAAAATGTAGGAATTTAATATTATTTTGAGGAGTCATTGTGTGATTTTGTTCTAAAAGGTGTTTGGCGTAATTCGATTTTTTAGGATGTTTATTTTTGTCGGAATCGCAAGTCAGAATGTTTGGTTTAACCAAGAATGTCTGAAACGTCAGGTTATTCCTAACTACATAAACATCACTACCAGAACCAAGAATTCGATTACTGAAAAAGTGATTAGGAATGCCAAAAGAAGATGGCTCAAAGAAGAATCGAAGAAATGGTTTAGTATAAGAGACAATATGCACGTTTATATAAAGGTACTCCATACAGAACTTACTCATAAATTACACAATATCCAATTTGACATCTTAGATTTTGACATTAGAGAAACCGTCAGTCACATTAAATTCAAAAAATACACCACACAGAAAAATAAACTTCATCGACTTGTACAACAAAAACGTACACTACAAAATAACCTTAATTGTCAGAACACTGCAAACTTTTATCCTCGTTTTATAAACTTGTCGAATATAACATTCAATGACAGAGAAACACGATTTCTTAACAAAGGTTTCAAATTTTGTCCTTTTCCAAAATTTACCAACAAAATTAAAGAAATTTTGGCCGTTGAATGCGAAACTATACTTAAGAAAGATCATAATAACTATGCAAAATTCCAAATTTCGAATTTGTTAAAAGAGATGTCTTTGAAACAGGACAAAATGTACAACACATCTAACATATCACTTCTTCAATCTATAAAACAGAAAATCACAGAGAACAATCTAATTTCTGTTAAAGCAGATAAGGGTAGCACTTTGGTAATTCTTTCAAAAGATATTTACATACAAAAAGTTAATGTATTTATTAATAAAGAAAATTTAGAAACGTTAAACAAAAACCCAACCACAAAATTCCAAAAAGAAATAAAACAAGGTTTAGAAAACTGCAATATCTGCTTTTCAGAATTAGAAAGCAACAAATCATTAATAAAAACCCACAAATACCTAAACTGTATGGATTAGTCAAGACCCACAAACAGAATATGCCAATAAGACCAGTTGTATCATACATCAATGCACCTAATCACATTTTATCCAAAAAACTGAACCAGATTATTAACACGATAGGTTACAAATCGAAATACTCTGTTAGAAATTCATTAGAATTAGTAGATAAGCTGCAAAATATACATCTTCCACCACATTCAAAACTTGTTAGTTTTGATATTTGCAACATGTTCTCCAGAATACCCCCACAAGAATGTATTCCTTTATTAGATAGTTTCTTGATCAATAGTAATATAGAATTAGTTAAAAGGTTAGAGTTAATTCAATTATTTGACCTTTGTATAAGTCAAAATTATTTCACTTTTAATAACATAATTTATTTACAAAAGGATGGTTTACCTATGGGTAATTCTCTAAGTCCTCTATTAGCTAACATATTTATGGACAAGTTTGAAGATCGAATATTTGAATTAAACCTCTCTAAACACATTATCTTCTGGTTTCGTTATGTTGATGACATTTTAGCTTGTTTTGACAGTTCTTTTGAGGTTATCAATGAATTTTTAATTCTTATAAACAATATCCATCCTAATATAAAATTTACACTAGAAACAGAACAAAACAGGGCTATAAACTTTCTAGACTTAAATATCAAAATCAACGCAGACAATCTTTTTGAATTTTCCATATACAGAAAAACAACACAAACAGACATAACAATACCAAATGAATCTTGTCACCACAATACACATAAAATAGCAGCATACAGATCATTAGTACACAGAGCTTTAACTATTCCACTAACAAAATCAGATTTTAGTAAAGAGATATCAACCATTAAACAACTAGCACATGCAAATCATTATAATCCGAACATGATTGACACTTTAATTAAACAAAAAGATTATAGGTTAGCTATCAAAAGAATATATCCCATTGACAATCAAACAGAAGACACAAATTACATATCTATACCATATTTTGGCAAAATATCAGAAAAAATTGCACATATACTAAGAAAAACCAACAATTATAAAATAACATTTAAAACCAACACTAACACTTTTTCATTTTTATTTAATGCTAAACACAGAACACATGATATCATGAAATCGGGCATTTACCGTTTAAATTCTTTTTGTAGTTCGGTATATATTGGCAAACACTTCGAAATTTTGACATAAGATATAATGAACACGTACGTCATTACAAAAATAAACATCCTGAAAAATCGAATTACGCCAAACACCTTTTAGAACAAAATCACACAATGACTCCTCAAAATAATATTAAATTCCTACATTTTTGTAATAACAAACGCAAATTAGACATTTTAGAAGCCTTTGAGATATACAAACACAAACTCAGGGTACCTTTAATGAATGAACAACTTGAACTCAGTAATTCTCCATTACTGGAAGTATTAGATGTTTAATTATGATTTTTATTATTTTTGTATTATTTTTATCTAGTTACCTATTTTGTATCTACCTTAGCGACGTGTTTGTTTATAATAATATTACCTTTGATAATGCTGTCGAAACAATATTGTCAGGTATATTTTAATAAAACTGTGAAACTTTTAATAATCTTTATTTATTTAACGGATTATAACCTTAAAAGATTACGAGTTTCAGTCTATATTGCATCTAGCACCGCTGATCAATCATCAGGCTCGAACGTTACATCACCTGGACTTTTCGCGTTTCTACCACGCAAACATAGAGAATGTAGCAGAAGGTCATCTGAGACGCCCTGAAGATGTCTATAAAACGCTTCCGACAACAGACTCCATCTTATTCACGACCGAACTGTTATGCGGGTACTACTCAGCTACCAGTTTAATAGACAACGCAGCAAAAGCAACAACTGGTGGATTGAACTCGTTCATTTTATTAGAAATAATAAAACATTATCCGCAAAAGTTTATCGATGCCGTACGTACACGACTGCAATCATATCATCAACAGAAACAGCAGCCGAAAACGTCAACGACAACGTTTGCACCGTCGTATTAAGAACACCATGGCGGAAATAAACTATTTTAGAAATAGGTTGCAAAAATATTTGAACAATTTGCAAGTGTTACGTGATGATCTCAACTAATACTGTGTAATTAATAATTTGTCAAATAATATGTTACAATTGTCCATTTACTCCTCGAAATGTATAGCAAAATAAATAATATGTATATTTAAACATTGATGTTTCATTTACTATCATGATTAAGGGTGAAGGGAGAAGGGTGACTATATAAAAGGTAGATCGTCATCAGCAAGAGAGTACACGAAAAAACCCGAAGATTTCCGACGGCGAACATCCTAAGTTACAAAGCAGCCGGTAAGTAGTCATCCTATGAGAAGGAGAGAGAAAGAGTTTCCGTCTAGTGAAAGGGATAAAAGATGGTCGATCCAATCCCTGAGTTAGCGCTAAAATTCAAATCTAGGGCAGGAAAATCCAAGATGGCGACTTCAAAATGACAAATTCAAAAATGACAGATTCAAAATTGACAGATTTAAATGACAGATGTAAAATGACAGATTCAAAATTGACAGATGCATAAATGACAGATGCAAAATTGACCGATTTAAAATGACAGATGCAAAATTGACATTTAAAATGACAGATTCAAAATTGACAGATGCAGAATTGACAGATTTAAAATGACAGATGCAAAATTGACAGATTTAAAATGACAGATTCAAAATTGACAGATTTAAAATGACAGATTCAAAAATGACAGATGCAAAAATGACGGATGCAAAATCGACAGATTTAAAATGACATATGCAAAAATGACTGATACAAAATTGACAGATTTAAAATGACAGATTCAAAATTGACAGATTCCAAAAATGACAGATGCAAAATTGACAGATGCATAAATGACAGATGCAAAATTGACAGATTTAAAATGACAGATTCAAAAATGACAGATGCAACAGATGCAAAAATGACAGATTTAAAATGACAGATTTAAAATGACAGATTCAAATTGACAGATTCAAAATTGATAGATTCCAAAAATGACAGATGCAAAATTGACAGATGCATAAATGACAGATGCAAAATTGACAGATTTAAAATGACAGATTTAAAATGACAGATTCAAAATTGACAGATTCATAAATGACAGATGCAAAATTGACAGATTTAAAATGACAGAATCAAAAATGACAGATGCAACAGATTCAAAATTGACAGATGCATAAATGACAGATGCAAAATTGACAGATTTAAAATGACAGATTCAAAATTGACAGATTTAAAATGACAGATTCAAAAATGACCGATGCAAAAATGACAGATGCAAAATCGACAGATTTAAAATGACTGATGCAAAATTGACAGATTTAAAATGACAGATTCAAAATTGACAGATTTAAAATGACAGATGCAACAGATGCAAAGTGACAGATGCAAAATTGACAGATGCATAAATGACAGATTCAAAATTGACAGATTTAAAATGACAGATTCAAAAATGACAGATGCAAAAATGACAGATGCAAAATCGACAGATTTAAAATGACATATGCAAAAATGACTGATACAAAATTGACAGATTTAAAATGACAGATTCAAAAAATGACAAATGCAACAGATGCAAAAATGACAGACGCAAAATTGACAGATTTAAAATGACAGATTCAAAATTGACAGATTTAAAATGACAGATTCAAAAAATGACAGATGCAACAGATGCAAAAATGACAGATGCAAAATTGACAGATTCAAAATTGACAGATTTAAAATGACAGATTCAAAAATGACAGATGCAAAAATACCAGATGCAAAATCGACAGATTTAAAATGATATATGCAAAAATGACTGATACAAAATTGACAGATTTAAAATGATAGATTCAAAATTGACAGACTCCAAAAATTGACAGATTTAAAATGACAGATTCAAAAATGACAGATGCAACAGATGCAAAAATGACAGATGCAAAATTGACAGATTTAAAATGACAGATTCAAAAATGACAGATGCAACAGATGCAAAAATGACAGATGCAAAATTGACAGATTTAAAATGACAGATTCAAAATTGACAGATTCATAAATGACAGATGCAAAATTGACAGATTTAAAATGACAGAATCAAAAATGACAGATGCAACAGATTCAAAATTGACAGATGCATAAATGACAGATGTAAAATTGACAGATTTAAAATGACAGATTCAAAAATGACAGATGCAAAAATGACAGATGCAAAAATGACAGATTTAAAATGAGTGATGCAAAATTGACAGATTTAAAATGACAGATTCAAAATTGACAGATTTAAAATGACAGTGAAATAAATAAAGATTATTAAAAGTTTCACAGTTTTATTAAAATATACCTGACAATATTGTTTCGACAGCTATGCTGTCATTATCAAAGGTAATATAATTATAAACAAACACGTCGCTAAGGTAGATACAAAATAGGTAACTAGATAAAATAATAATAATAATAAAAATCATAATTAAACATCTAATACTTCCAGTAACGGAGAATTACTGAGTCCAAGTTGTTCATTCATTAAAGGTACCCTGAGTTTGTGTTTGTATATCTCAAAGGCTTCTAAAATGTCTAATTTGCGTTTGTTATTACAAAAATGTAGGAATTTAATATTATTTTGAGGAGTCATTGTGTGATTTTGTTCTAAAAGGTGTTTGGCGTAATTCGATTTTTCAGGATGTTTATTTTTGTAATGACGTACGTGTTCTTTATATCTTATGTCAAAATTTCGAAGTGTTTGGCCAATATATACCGAACTACAAAAAGAACAATTTAAACGGTAAATGCCCGATTTCATGATATCATGTGTTCTGTCTTTAGCATTAAATAAAAATGAAAAAGTGTTAGTGTTGGTTTTAAATGTTATTTTATAATTGTTGGTTTTTCTTAGTATATATGCAATTTTTCTGATATTTTGCCAAAATATGGATAGATATGTAATTTGTGTCTTCTGTTTGATTGTCAATGGGATATATTCTTTTGATAGCTAACCTATAATCTTTTGTTTAATTAAAGTGTCAATCATGTTCGGATTATAATGATTTGCATGTGCTAGTTGTTTAATGGTTGATATCTCTTTGCTAAAATCTGATTTTGTTAGTGGAATAGTTAAAGCTCTGTGTACTAATGATCTGTATGCTGCTATTTTATGTGTATTGTGGTGACAAGATTCATTTGGTATTGTTATGTCTGTTTGTGTTGGTTTTCTGTATATGGAAAATTCAAAAAGATTGTCTGCGTTAATCTTGATATTTAAGTCTAGAAAGTTTATAGCCCTGTTTTGTTCTGTTTCTAGTGTAAATTTTATATTAGGATGGATATTGTTTATAAGAATTAAAAATTCATTGATAACCTCAAAAGAACTGTCAAAACAAGCTAAAATGTCATCAACATAACGAAACCAGAAGATAATGTGTTTAGAGAGGTTTAATTCAATATTCGATCTTCAAACTTGTCCATAAATATGTTAGCTAATAGAGGACTTAGAGAATTACCCATAGGTAAACCATCCTTTTGTAAATAAATTATGTTATTAAAAGTGAAATAATTTTGACTTATACAAAGGTCAAATAATTGAATTAACTCTAACCTTTTAACTAATTCTATATTACTATTGATCAAGAAACTATCTAATAGAGGAATACATTCTTGTGGGGGTATTCTGGAGAACATGTTGCAAATATCAAAACTAACAAGTTTTGAATGTGGTGGAAGATGTATATTTTGCAGCTTATCTACTAATTCTAATGAATTTCTAACAGAGTATTTCGATTTGTAACCTATCGTGTTAATAATCTGGTTCAGTTTTTTGGATAAAATGTGATTAGGTGCATTGATGTATGATACAACTGGTCTTATTGGCATATTCTGTTTGTGGGTCTTCACTAATCCATACAGTTTAGGTATTTGTGGGTTTTTATTAATGATTTGTTGCTTTTCTAATTCTGAAAAGCAGATATTGCAGTTTTCTAAACCTTGTTTTATTTCTTTTTGGAATTTTGTGGTTGGGTTTTTGTTTAACGTTTCAAAATTTTCTTTATTAATAAATTCATTAACTTTTTGTATGTAAATATCTTTAGAAAGAATTACCAAAGTGCTACCCTTATCTGCTTTAACAGAAATTAGATTGTTCTCTGTGATTTTCTGTTTTATAGATTGAAGAAGTGATATGTTAGATGTGTTGTACATTTTGTCCTGTTTCAAAGACATCTCTTTTAACAAATTCGAAATTTGGAATTTTGCATAGTTATTATGATCTTTCCTAAGTATAGTTTCGCATTCAACGGCCAAAATTTCTTTAATTTTGTTGGTAAATTTTGGAAAAGGACAAAATTTGAAACCTTTGTTAAGAAATCGTGTTTCTCTGTCATTGAATGTTATATTCGACAAGTTTATGAAACGAGGATAAAAGTTTGCAGTGTTCTGACAATTATGGTTATTTTGTAGTGTACGTTTTTGTTGTACAAGTCGATGAAGTTTATTTTTCTGTGTGGTGTATTTTTTGAATTTAATGTGACTGACGGTTTCTCTAATGTCAAAATCTAAGATGTCAAATTGGATATTGTGTAATTTATGAGTAAGTTCTGTATAGAGTACCTTTATATAAACGTGCATATTGTCTCTTATACTAAACCATTTCTTCGATTCTTCTTTGAGCCATCTTCTTTTGGCATTCCTAATCACTTTTTCAGTAATCGAATTCTTGGTTCTGGTAGTGATGTTTATGTAGTTAGGAATAACCTGACGTTTCAGACATTCTTGGTTAAACCAAACATTCTGACTTGCGATTCCGTGTTTGATCATAAGTTTCTTGTATAACTTGGCTTGTTCTTCTAACGAAGACGAAATAATCTTGTTTATTGTTTCCAGCCTTATTTTGTGGAACTCCATAATCATGAAATAAATAAAGATTATTAAAAGTTTCACAGTTTTATTAAAATATACCTGACAATATTGTTTCGACAGCTATGCTGTCATTATCAAAGGTAATATAATTATAAACAAACACGTCGCTAAGGTAGATACAAAATAGGTAACTAGATAAAATAATAATAATAATAAAAATCATAATTAAACATCTAATACTTCCAGTAACGGAGAATTACTGAGTTCAAGTTGTTCATTCATTAAAGGTACCCTGAGTTTGTGTTTGTATATCTTTTTTTTTTGACATTAGAGAAACCGTCAGTCACATTAAATTCAAAAAATACACCACACAGAAAAATAAACTTCATCGACTTGTACAACAAAAACGTACACTACAAAATAACCATAATTGTCAGAACACTGCAAACTTTTATCCTCGTTTCATAAACTTGTCGAATATAACATTCAATGACAGAGAAACACGATTTCTTAACAAAGGTTTCAAATTTTGTCCTTTTCCAAAATTTACCAACAAAATTAAAGAAATTTTGGCCGTTGAATGCGAAACTATACTTAGGAAAGATCATAATAACTATGCAAAATTCCAAATTTCGAATTTGTTAAAAGAGATGTCTTTGAAACAGGACAAAATGTACAACACATCTAACATATCACTTCTTCAATCTATAAAACAGAAAATCACAGAGAACAATCTAATTTCTGTTAAAGCAGATAAGGGTAGCACTTTGGTAATTCTTTCTAAAGATATTTACATACAAAAAGTTAATGAATTTATTAATAAAGAAAATTTTGAAACGTTAAACAAAAACCCAACCACAAAATTCCAAAAAGAAATAAAACAAGGTTTAGAAAACTGCAATATCTGCTTTTCAGAATTAGAAAAGCAACAAATCATTAATAAAAACCCACAAATACCTAAACTGTATGGATTAGTGAAGACCCACAAACAGAATATGCCAATAAGACCAGTTGTATCATACATCAATGCACCTAATCACATTTTATCCAAAAAACTGAACCAGATTATTAACACGATAGGTTACAAATCGAAATACTCTGTTAGAAATTCATTAGAATTAGTAGATAAGCTGCAAAACATACATCTTCCACCACATTCAAAACTTGTTAGTTTTGATATTTGCAACATGTTCTCCAGAATACCACCACAAGAATGTATTCCTTTATTAGATAGTTTCTTGATCAATAGTAATATAGAATTAGTTAAAAGGTTAGAGTTAATTCAATTATTTGACCTTTGTATAAGTCAAAATTATTTCACTTTTAATAACATAATTTATTTACAAAAGGATGGTTTACCTATGGGTAATTCTCTAAGTCCTCTATTAGCTAACATATTTATGGACAAGTTTGAAGATCGAATATTTGAATTAAACCTCTCTAAACACATTATCTTCTGGTTTCGTTATGTTGATGACATTTTAGCTTGTTTTGACAGTTCTTTTGAGGTTATCAATGAATTTTTAATTCTTATAAACAATATCCATCCTAATATAAAATTTACATTAGAAACAGAACAAAACAGGGCTATAAACTTTCTAGACTTAAATATCAAGATTAACGCAGACAATCTTTTTGAATTTTCCATATACAGAAAACCAACACAAACAGACATAACAATACCAAATGAATCTTGTCACCACAATACACATAAAATAGCAGCATACAGATCATTAGTACACAGAGCTTTAACTATTCCACTAACAAAATCAGATTTTAGCAAAGAGATATCAACCATTAAACAACTAGCACATGCAAATCATTATAATCCGAACATGATTGACACTTTAATTAAACAAAAAGATTATAGGTTAGCTATCAAAAGAATATATCCCATTGACAATCAAACAGAAGACACAAATTACATATCTATACCATATTTTGGCAAAATATCAGAAAAAATTGCACATATACTAAGAAAAACCAACAATTATAAAATAACATTTAAAACCAACACTAACACTTTTTCATTTTTATTTAATGCTAAAGACAGAACACATGATATCATGAAATCGGGCATTTACCGTTTAAATTGTTCTTTTTGTAGTTCGGTATATATTGGACAAACACTTCGAAATTTTGACATAAGATATAAAGAACACGTACGTCATTACAAAAATAAACATCCTGAAAAATCGAATTACGCAAAACACCTTTTAGAACAAAATCACACAATGACTCCTCAAAATAATATTAAATTCCTACATTTTTGTAATAACAAACGCAAATTAGACATTTTAGAAGCCTTTGAGATATACAAACACAAACTCAGGGTACCTTTAATGAATGAACAACTTGAACTCAGTAATTCTCCGTTACTGGAAGTATTAGATGTTTAATTATGATTTTTATTATTATTATTATTTTATCTAGTTACCTATTTTGTATCTACCTTAGCGACGTGTTTGTTTATAATTATATTACCTTTGATAATGACAGCATAGCTGTCGAAACAATATTGTCAGGTATATTTTAATAAAACTGTGAAACTTTTAATAATCTTTATTTATTTCATGATTATGGAGTTCCACAAAATAAGGCTGGAAACAATAAACAAGATTAAAATGACAGATTCAAAAAATGACAGATGCAACAGCTGCAAAAATGACAGATGCATAAATGACAGATGCAAAATTGACAGATTTAAAATGACAGATTCAAAAATGACAGATGCAACAGATGCAAAAATGACAGATGCAAAATTGACAGATTTAAAATGACAGTGAAATATAATATAAATACAAAGATTAGTTAAAGTTTCACAAGTTTTATTAATATCTTAACCTGACAATATTGTTTCGACACTTTGTGTCATTATCAAAGGTAGATAAGATTGATAAACAAACACGTTGCTAAGGATAAATACATACAGAAAATAGGTAACTAGATACAATACATAACAAAAACTAAATATCTAACACTTCTAATAAAGGAGAATTACTAAGCTCAGTTTGTTCATTCATTAAAGGTACTGTGCGTTTATGTCTGTATATTTCAAAAGCTTCTAAAATGTCTAATTTGTGTTTGTTGTTGCAAAAATGTAAGAATTTAATGTTGTTTTGAGGTGTCATTGGGTGGTTCTGTTCCAAAATGTGTTTGGCATAATTCAATTTTTCTGGATGTTTAAGTCTATAAGAGCGTACGTGTTTTTTGTATCTTATGTCGAAATTTCTAAGTGTTTGGCCAATATAAACCGAGTTACCAAAAAACAATTCAAACGGTAAATGCCGGATTTCATCATATCTTGTGTTTTGTCTTTAGCATTGAATAAAAATGAAAAGGTGTTGGTATTAGTTTTATAGGTTATTTTGTAACTGGTGGTTTTTCTTAGTATCTTATCTTGCCAAAGTATGGTGTTGATATGTAGTTTGTGTCTTGTATTTGAGTGTCAATTGGAAATATTCTTTTGATAGCTAACCTATAATCTTTTCGTTGAATTAAAGTGTCAATCATGTTATGGTTATAATGGTTTGCATATGCTAATTGTTTGATGATTGAAATTTCTTTATCAAAATGTGATCGTTTCATTGGAGTAGTTAAGTGAAACTATACTCAGAAAAGATCACAACAATTATGCAAAATTCCAAATCTTGAATCTGATAAAAGAAATATCTTTGAAAAAGGACAAAACACAGTATAAAACATCTAACCTGTCACTACTTCAATCTATCAGACATAAAATTACAGAAAACAATTTAATTTCTGTTAAAGCAGATAAGGGTAACACTTTGGTAATCCTTTCGAAAGATGTTTACACACAAAAAGTTAATGATTTTATTAATAAAGAAAATTTAGATGTTTTAAACAAAGATCCTACCACAAAATTTCAAAAAGAAATAAAACAAGCTTTAGCAAATCATACATAAAAACCCACAACTACCAAAGCTATTTGGACTGATTAAAACACATAAACACAACATGCCTATACGACCAGTAGTATCATATATCAACGCACCTAATCACACCTTGTCCAAGAAACTCAACCATATTATTAACATCATAGGATACAAATCGAAATACTCTGTCAAAAATTCATTAGAATTAGTAGAACATACATCTTCCAGCACATTCAAAACTTGTAAGCTTTGACATTTGTAACATGTTTTCAAAGATTCCACCACAAGACTGTATTCCTTTGTTAGATAATTTCCTAGTTAATAGTAATGTAGAATTAGTAAAAAGATTAGAGTTAATTCGATTATTTGATCTATTATTATTATTATTATTATTATTAATTTTTTGGATTTAACTATTACAATTAATACAAACAATGAATTTGATTTTTCCATATACAGAAAACCCACAAGCACAGACGTCACTATACCTAACGATTCATGTCATCATAAAATGCATAAACTAGCGGCTTATAGATCTTTAGTACACCGACCTTTAACTACTCCAATGAAATCGATCACATTTTGATAAAAAAATTTCAATCATCAAACAATTAGCATATGCAAACCATTATAACCATAACATGATTGACACTTTAATTCAACGAAAAGATTATAGGTTAGCTATCAAAAGAATATTTCCAATTGACACTCAAATACAAGACACAAACTACATATCAATACCATACTTTGGCAAGATATCAGAACAAATTGCAACTATACTAAGAAAAACCACCAGTTACAAAATAACCTATAAAACTAATACCAACACCTTTTCATTTTTATTCAATGCTAAAGACAAAACACAAGATATCATGAAATCCGGCATTTACCGTTTGAATTGTTCTTTTTGTAACTCGGTTTATATTGGCCAAACACTTAGAAATTTCGACATAAAATACAAAGAACACGTACGCTCTTATAGACTTAAACATCCAGAAAAATCAAATTATGCCAAACACATTTTGGAACAGAACCACCCAATGACACCTCAAAACAACATTAAATTCTTACATTTTTGCAACAACAAACACAAATTAGACATTTTAGAAGCTTTTGAAATATAGACATAAACGCACAGTACCTTTAATGAATGAACAAACTGAGCTTAATAATTCTCCTTTATTAGAAGTGTTAGATATTTAGTTTTTGTTGTGTATTGTATCTAGTTACCTATTTTCTGTATGTATTTATCCTTAGCAACGTGTTTGTTTATCAATCTTATCTACCTTTGATAATGACACAAAATGTCGAAACAATATTGTCAGGTTAAGATATTAATAAAACTTGTGAAACTTTAACTAATCTTTGTATTTATATTATATTTCATGATTATGGAGTTCCACAAAGTAAGGCTGGAGACAGTAAACGTTAAAATGACAGATTTAAAATGACAGATTCAAAATTGACAGATGCAAAAATGACAGATGCAAAATTGACAGATTTAAATTGACAGATTTAAAATGACAGATTCAAAAATGACAGATGCAAAATCGACAGATTTAAAATGACAGATGCAAAAATGACTGATGCAAAATTGACAGATTTAAAATGACAGATTCAAAATTGACAGATCTAAAATGACAGATTCAAAAAATGACAGATGCAAAAATGACAGATGCAAAATTGACAGATGCAGAAATGACAGATGCAAAATTGACAGATTTAAAATGACAGATTCAAAAATCACAGATGCAACAGATGCAAAAATGACGGATGCAAAAATGACAGATGCAACATTGACAGATTTAAAATGACAGATTCAAAACTGACAGATGCATAAATGACAGATGCAAAATTGACAATTTAAAATGACAGAATAAAAAATTTACAGATTTAAATGACAGATGTAAAATTGACAGATTTAAAATGACAGATTCAAAATTGACAGATGCAAAATTGACAGATTTAAAATGACAGATGCAAAAATGACAGATGCAACAGATGCAAAAATGACGGATGCAAAAATGACAGATGCAAAATTGACAGATTTAAAATGACAGATTCAAAATTGACAGATGCATAAATGACAGATGCAAAATTGACAGATTTAAAATGACAGAATAAAAAAATGACAGATGCAAAAATGACAGATGTAAAATTGACAGATTTAAAATGACAGATTCAAAATTGACAGATGCATAAATGACAGATGCAAAATTGACAGATTTAAAATGACAGATGCAAAAATGACAGATGCAAAAATGACAGATGCAAAATTGACAGATTTAAAATGACAGATTCAAAAATGACAGATGCAAAAATGACAAATTTAAAATTGACAGATTCAGTAATTTGGCAGATTCAAATTTAGCGCCACATGTTGTGATATAAAATGGCTGCAGACTCTAATTGAAGGGTCTTCTTCTCTAATACAGTTCTCTTTTTACGCGACCTCTACATACCGGTAACACAGATTTCTTCATAACTCCATCTAGTTGTAGTAGTACACAGTTTGTCGGTATTCCTTCATAGCGCTATCTCTTAGACGTATACATGTTGTCGGTAATACAGATTCCCGTAATGGCGTCATAGGGCGTGGTAAAATGGCGACGAGTTCCAAAATGGCTGCCTTCAACCAATCAGAAGCAGGGGGAGGAGCTACAGGAGTGGGGGTAACCAATCAGAGAGCAGCAGGCGTGGGGGTAACCAATCAGAGCGCAGTAGGTGTGACCAGAAAAAAAGTGGAGGGGGTCTGGCCAGGTGGCCCATTACCTACTATACAGTGTGTTATAGAAGTTGGGGCATTAATTTTTACTGTTAGTTACCTGTGATGAGTATAATCGATTACCCAAATATTAAAGCCGTTAAACAAAAATCAAAAACTGACCTGCCCCAATCGGTCCACGCTATTTTGTTTGACGACCACTGCTTATTATACCTCCATAAACAAATGAAGGAACTAGGTCATTCGTTATCAACACGTCTTGAACATAAAAGATAAGATTAGATTGCAAGCAAGCTCTTGTTACCTTAGCTGTTAAAAATTTACAAGGTCAGTTTTTGTTTGTCATTGATGAACACATTGCTCCCTAACAACGGGATAAAATAATTACATTTATTTTACATGCATACAAAATTTCATTATGTTCATATAACATTAGTTGGGGGTTTGAATTTTGAACATTTTGTGTCTAATTAATACAAAAAAAGCTAATTGCATAAACACTTACCTCTTAGCTAATTAAAACATTATTATAATAAATATTATAATAAATGTTCAAAATGTTGTCCATGATTATTTGCACAAAACTGCGCACGTCGTATCCAATTGTTGGTGATCACCGGAAAGTTTTCTCTAATCTCCTCTGCAACAGTATTTATGCGTTGGCGCAAGTCCTCAATAGTGTCAATTTCGGACACATAAACTCGTTGTTTCATATGCCCCCACAAGAAGAAATCTAAAGGATTCAAATCTGGGCTGCGAGGTGGCCACGATACAACACCTCCACGACCTATCCAACTACCAGGAAATGTCACGTTCAGATGATCCCGTACAACACGACTAAAATGCGGTGGAGCACCATCATGTTGGAACCAAAGTTGTGGACGGATGTCCAATGGCACTTCTTCTAAAAGCCCAGGAAGAGTATCCCTTAGAAATTCATGATAAATTGCCCCATTAACACGTTCTGACAATTCGTACGGCCCAATCAGCATATTGTTGACAATTCCAGCCCATAAATTAATTGTAAACCGCCGTTGAAAGTGGGAACGCCGGACAGCATGCGGATTTTCTATTGCCCATTCATGTGTATTGTGGAAATTGAATATCCCATTGCGTGTAAATGAACATTCATCCGTGCACAATATGGTGCGAGGGAAATCTGGATCTTCCTGATGACGTTGTAGTAGCCAGTTACAAAACTGTTGCCGGAGAGGATAATCGGCTGCACTTAGCGCCTGCACCCTTTGGACATGATAGGGATACATTTGGTTTTCCCTTAATGTATGCCAGACTACACGATGCGATACTGGTAGGTCACGTGCAATTTCACGGGTGCTTAACGATGGATTTTCTTCTATCCTGTCTAAAATTGCTTCTTCTACATCAATTACACGTTGCGGGCGTTGACCACCTCCTCCTCGACCACGTTGATCCCTCAATGACCCGGTAGTACGGCCTCGCTGAACCACTGCAACAAATCTCCTTGGAGCTGGAGCTACTCTTCCTGGAAATCGTTGTGCATACAGTCGGGCCGCTCTCGCTGCATTTTGATCAGCTGCACCATAACATGTCCATTAATTCTTCGTTAGTATACCTGTGGGGCATGTTTGTGTACGAAACGGCACTTGTTCTTTATTGTTTAGGTTTAATTTACACGAGAGCACTACCGTAATTTCCCTAATATTAAGTTTAAATTCAATAAGTCAATAACACTACAAAAGTTAGTCACAAATTAATCACTTACTTAAGCACTGTTTAATTTCGCACATAGTATTATGAAAACTAAATTTATTTCATGCTGTGTCACATTTGTCAGTTTTACGTCAAACTTTTTAGTCCAGAACATGCGATTTTACGGTCTAGTATGCTTGTAAAAAATTTTATTTCATACTGTCCGGTAAAAGGGTATTTACCGGACTCATTTGAGTCCGGTAAATGAATTATTACGTTACAAGGCCGGTAAAAAATTTTACCGGACTGAAAATCCAATTTGAGTCCGGTAAAAAATTTTACCGGACTGAAAATCTAATTTGAGTCCGGTAAAAAATTTTACCGGACTGAAAATTTTAAATGCATTTTTTTAAAAAATGAACAATGTGAGGCAGTATGAAATAAAACGCCTTACGTCATACTTCCGGTAAACCATTACAGTAGCTCGTTTCAACATTCGAGACTCGGCTCCTTCGTCGCCTCGTCCCGAAACGTTTTCAACTCGCTACTGTAAACTTGGGTTTACCGGACTTATAACGTAATATACTATTACAGGACTTGTGACTGTAAAAAATTTTACCGGACGCAAATACAATCAATCAAGTGGACAATGGTTTAGTACGTAATCAGTTACCATGGAAACTCGTTCTTCATAGATGTCCATATTTTGCATTCGGAAATTTATTTTATATAATTTTTTTTTAAATTAAACTAATATTCCAATAATTGCAGTATGAAATAAAACGCGTTACGTCATACGTCCTGGAAATGGTCTTACAGTCTCGTTTCGGTGTTCCGGACTCGGCTCCTTCGTCGCCTTGTCCGTAACATCTTACTCGACTGTAAAATTCCATTTCCAGGACTTATAATGTAAATTACTAGAACTACGAAATAAATAAAGATTATTAAAAGTTTCACAGTTTTATTAAAATATACCTGACAATATTGTTTCGACAGCTATGCTGTCATTATCAAAGGTAATATAATTATAAACAAACACGTCGCTAAGGTAGATACAAAATAGGCAACTAGATAAAATAATAATAAAAATTAATAATAAAAATCATAATTAAACATCTAATACTTCCAGTAACGGAGAATTACTGAGCTCAAGTTGTTCATTCATTAAAGGTACCCTGAGATTGTGTTTGTATATCTCAAAGGCTTCTAAAATGTCTAATTTGCGTTTGTTATTACAAAAATGTAGGAATTTAATATTATTTTGAGGAGTCATTGTGTGATTTTGTTCTAAAAGGTGTTTGGCGTAATTCGATTTTTCAGGATGTTTATTTTTGTAATGACGTACGTATTACTGTACATTATTATTGCACATTATTATTGTATTATTATTGTACAAATTTCGAATTTGTTAAAAGAGATGTCTTTGAAACAGGACAAAATGTACAACACATCTAACATATCACTTCTTCAATCTATAAAACAGAAAATCACAGAGAACAATCTAATTTCTGTTAAAGCAGATAAGGGTAGCACTTTGGTAATTCTTTCTAAAGATATTTACATACAAAAAGTTAATGAATTTATTAATAAAGAAAATTTTGAAACGTTAAACAAAAACCCAACCACAAAATTCCAAAAAGAAATAAAACAAGGTTTAGAAAACTGCAATATCTGCTTTTCAGAATTAGAAAAGCAACAAATCATTAATAAAACCCCACAAATACCTAAACTGTATGGATTAGTGAAGACCCACAAACAGAATATGCCAATAAGACCAGTTGTATCATACATCAATGCACCTAATCACATTTTATCCAAAAAACTGAACCAGATTATTAACACGATAGGTTACAAATCGAAATACTCTGTTAGAAATTCATTAGAATTAGTAGATAAGCTGCAAAACATACATCTTCCACCACATTCAAAACTTGTTAGTTTTGATATTTGCAACATGTTCTCCAGAATACCACCACAAGAATGTATTCCTTTATTAGATAGTTTCTTGATCAATAGTAATATAGAATTAGTTAAAAGGCTAGAGTTAATTCAATTATTTGACCTTTGTATAAGTCAAAATTATTTCACTTTTAATAACATAATTTATTTACAAAAGGATGGTTTACCTATGGGTAATTCTCTAAGTCCTTTATTAGCTAACATATTTATGGACAAGTTTGAAGATCGAATATTTGAATTAAACCTCTCTAAACACATTATCTTCTAGTTTCGTTATGTTGATGACATTTTAGCTTGTTTTGACAGTTCTTTTGAGGTTATCAATGAATTTTTAATTCTTATAAACAATATCCATCCTAATATAAAATTTACACTAGAAACAGAACAAAACAGGGCTATAAACTTTCTAGACTTAAATATCAAGATTAACGCAGACAATCTTTTTGAATTTTCCATATACAGAAAACCAACACAAACAGACATAACAATACCAAATGAATCTTGTCACCACAATACACATAAAATAGCAGCATACAGATCATTAGTACACAGAGCTTTAACTATTCCACTAACAAAATCAGATTTTAGCAAAGAGATATCAACCATTAAACAACTAGCACATGCAAATCATTATAATCCGAACATGATTGACACTTTAATTAAACAAAAAGATTATAGGTTAGCTATCAAAAGAATATATCCCATTGACAATCAAACAGAAGACACAAATTACATATCTATACCATATTTTGGCAAAATATCAGAAAAAATTGCACATATACTAAGAAAAACCAACAATTATAAAATAACATTTAAAACCAACACTAACACTTTTTCATTTTTATTTAATGCTAAAGACAGAACACATGATATCATGAAATCGGGCATTTACCGTTTAAATTGTTCTTTTTGTAGTTCGGTATATATTGGCCAAACACTTCGAAATTTTGACATAAGATATAAAGAACACGTACGTCATTACAAAAATAAACATCCTGAAAAATCGAATTACGCCAAACACCTTTTAGAACAAAATCACACAATGACTCCTCAAAATAATATTAAATTCCTACATTTTTGTAATAACAAACGCAAATTAGACATTTTAGAAGCCTTTGAGATATACAAACACAAACTCAGGGTACCTTTAATGAATAAACAACTTGAGCTCAGTAATTCTCCGTTACTGGAAGTATTAGATGTTTAATTATGATTTTTATTATTAATTTTTATTATTATTTTATCTAGTTACCTATTTTGTATCTACCTTAGCGACGTGTTTGTTTATAATTATATTACCTTTGATAATGACAGCATAGCTGTCGAAACAATATTGTCAGGTATATTTTAATAAAACTGTGAAACTTTTAATAATCTTTATTTATTTCATGATTATGGAGTTCCACAAAATAAGGCTGGAAACAATAAACAATACTATAACTACAATTGCAAGAAGACTGTATGAATTTAATAATTAAATTAATTAATAATTTTATTAATTAAATTAATAATAAATTAATTCCTAAATATGTCTGTTTCGTTAGTCGTATTATTATAAAGTAACCCCTTTACAGTCAGTCAGTGTTTTAAAAGCAATTAGGTCAGCAACCTTTTTTAAAGAAGCAAAAACGTGCTTCAAACGTAAACATTTAGCTTAAACTAAAATTAATGGCAAAGATACGTACGGTAATTCCCCGAGATGTTTACTTTTAACCTGTACCTACCATAATTCCAGTGACACCCAACCAGTTTTTGTAAATTAAAAGAAAAGCCTTTTTCACGTTTTTTATTCATATTTTTTTCCCTTACTTGTATAATGAAAGTTGCTTATTTTTCTATGTACTATGTGCCATTTCAATTAATGCCATAACACACTGTATAGCTCACTTGGTAACAACGTCGCATTGCAACCAACGAACGGAAAACTTAAAATCTTTATATAGCTAAATGCAGAACCACTGGCCGCTCGTAATTTACATCTCGAAAACAAAATCAGTTGTATTAAATAAAAATCGCTACGTTTTAAATGAACCTGAGTAAATAGTGTTTCATCCATCGTTTTAATATACATATATTTCTAATATTTGCAAAGATAATCTCAAAACTTAAGTCAAAGTCATTTACTTGTTTTCAACAGACCAACAAACTTAAGGCAACGTTGTCAGTTTTTCACTTCTCTAGAAGCGTATAGTTTGTTTATACAGTGTGTCCACGGATTGAGTTCACAAGAGAGGAAAAATTTTTATTTTTAGTTTTATCGAAAAATGTCATTCTTAATAAAAAGTTTTGCTTGTTGTAAGACCCCCAGAAAATTAAAACAAATTCATGTTTTATTTTACCTGCTTCATTTTATAGTCAATTCTCTGTGAAATTATATGACATTTTGCAATTTAAAACTTTAACAATAATCTAATGGGTGACGTTTATGTCATTATTAAGCAATAATTCTTTCAAATTGTCATTGTGTCACAATGTTAACTCTTCAACAAAGAATTTCCCTTGTAAAGTGCTAAAATGAATAATGAAATTTAATGAGATGTTGAAGATAAAAAGAAGACGAAAAAGGCATACCGTGAAGACAATGATGTAGCTACAGCCTTAGTTATCCATTCCGTATTTGATTTACACAAAAAATTAACTATAAAATGAAGCAGGTAAAATAAAACGTGAATTTGTTTTAATTTTCTGGGGTCTTACAACAAGCAAAACTTTTTATCAAGAATGACATTTTTCGATAAAACTAAAAATAAAAATTTTTCCCCTCTTATGAACTCAATCCGTGGACACACTGTATTCTAGAAAGATTACTTTATTTTTTAGTGTTTACATTGTAATTTGTATTTTATTTTTACTAATAAAAAAGTAAACTTGAATGAAATTTCTGCTTAGAAGAATTGTTTTTTTTTCATTTTTCGCGTTCTTAAGTTTGGACTAGACAGTAAAAAGTTAATCTCTGACTTAAAAAAGACTAATAATTAATTAAAAATATATATAAATAATAACTAAACTGCTTTTATATGCATTCTAATAAAACTAGTATTGTTTGAGCTATTATTTGAAGCAGGACTATGTAATTATTTATATTTATCAAAATAGCCCAGCTCCATAACTTTTGGCTCAGACTATCCCACCACAACTTCCTTAAATATTCAATTTAAACTTAGTCTTTATGATAGTGTAATAGTTAACTGCAGTTAACGCTGTAAGTATATTTTAGCTTTTTTTTAGTATGCAAGAGCAAGAGTTTCCAAATATCAACATCAGATGATTTCTGAAATTGTTTATAGCCACAGTCTATCAACCAAGTGTTTTACTGTCATAAATTTGGCTGTGTGCTGATTCTTACTTTAAAAAATTTATTTATTAGAAAACTTTCAACATGCCTGGTGCTATTACTTGTACATGTTGTCGGTCGGTTGTTGATGAACATAAATCTGTTATTTGCTGTATCTGTAAAAAATGTCTAAGGACTAATGTTTTATCTCTTAAGGAACATGACAATGGACAAAATGACCGATAAAGTTTACAAAGCTGGTATACTAAGCATATGATATATGAATTCAATGTAGAATTCATTCATGGGGGAGGAGTCCGAAAGGGAAGGTAAGCCAGGAGAGAGAAGTTAAGTCTGAGGAAGAGATAACTTGGGGGGGTAAGCCAGAAAAAGCAGTAAGACAGGGGTAACTAATAAGGATAAGTCGGAGTTGATGGCGGGGGGGTAAGACAGAGGTGTTTGTTAAAAAACGCGTTCAAAAGTTTGTCTGAGAATGGTAAGCTTAGTATTTCCAACTGTTTTTGTTCGATTGATATAATAAATAATATTAAATAACCACTCTTGGAAACCCGAAGGATTGTAATCACACAAAGAATGTTGTATATAAGGAAATCCTTCAATAAATTAGCTTAGACCGTCATATTTTGACGAGGTTTCCCTAGTTATTACTTAAAACTAATAAACACAATCCAATTAACATGTTTTTAAACCTTTTGTAAAAAGTAAACTTTTCCTAAATTTTTTATTCTTAAAAATAAACCACAAAGTCTCACAAAAATTAAAGTTATTTAAATGTTTACTTAAACAGACCATCTTACGTTCTATTCAATATGTTTTACTCAAACAAAATATTGATGCTACTAATCTAGCTGCTGGTCTTCAAAAAATAACGATTTGTAGTAATTTTCCCTGATGATGACATTTATACAGATGAGACTATGAAAGATACAAATTTAATATTATCAATTTTGATCATTTGAGGACCTAGTGCACCAAAATTTTGAAGAAAATACAAAACCAATCACATTATTTTAATAATTGCCCTTTTACAAATATTTTTAAATAGTAAATTTAATTTAAATTAATAATTAAAAAAAGATTATTATGAGTTTAGAAAAAAAAACTATTGGGACTGTCAAAGATTGACCTGCATCCTAGCTGAAAATCTAAGGGTTGTCGGGTTATAGACCTACAAAAATTATCAAGGCGCCTGTGACATGTGATGTGGAAAAACAATGAATAACTGTTACCTACTTAAATGCCAACTCATACACATTTAAGTGTTACTGCAAAATTGAGTTTGAATACATCTGTGTAAAATGATGAGACAAGAAAATGAACAATTTGCGAAGAGAGTTGTGCACTTTTACTTAAATCAATTTAATGCTGAGCCTGAAATTAAGTAAAAAAGAAAACGTCTTAACATAAATCATTACTGCTGATTGTATATATAAGATGATTTATTAAGAACAAATTGATAGGTAAATAATAGTATATTATGGGACAAGTGGTTGAAATAAAATTTCAATGTTGACAGTGGTTTTTTTTCAACGAGCGACAGCGAGTCGAAATTTTATCAGTCACACATTGCATATACTATTTTTAATCCAAAATTTTTGTAAATACACTTTAAAAAAAATTATACATAAAGTGACATTTCTCTTGTCAGCAATTGAATGTCGAACACTTTAAAATTCAATATCCCGGTAGTCCAAAAATTTCAACCTCTAGTAGTTGAAATGCGATTTCAACCATCGTTATCAATTGCAAAATGAGCGATTTCAATGTCATGAGTAGAAAAAAGCTTATTTTATTTTAGCCAACTATGCAAAACAAAGCTGTTATTTTGCTGGTGTTAACATTATAGTGTGATTCAGCAGTATCAAATGTCACATGTTATTAGGGCTTATTATTGGTTTATGGGAAAACGTCTGCTGTAACAGAGTTACATTTACAAAGATTTTAAATTTTTTTTTAAGTGAACAGGTCTGTGAATAGGCCTATAAGTAAGACATATTTTTGTGAAATAATTTATTAAACCATGGTATATCTAGACAGTGTGCAATTTTGAAACTACTCATAAAAGCATAAATACCTCAGATTTTAGCCCTATGTTATAATATTGTCAAAGAAAAGGGACATTACAATCATAAAAGAAATTTGTGTTCAGTGTTGCAATGTATGATAGAAAAAAAGGCATTTCTAACACTAGCGCAGAAAATATGTGGCAAATGTAGAAACAAACTGTCACAGTTGGAATTCCAAAAGGACTTAGACAGTGATCAGGATCTAGGTTGTTCTGATCTGAATCCACGAAATGAAATGGCATCTAGTGCCAGCGATGAAGAAGCCATTGCTTTTTATAAAAAAATACGAAGACTGTGTTGCTAGCATTGGATGTAATCCTACGTTACCAACATGTTATTTTGGTAAATGTAAATACTTTCCAAAGCCCAAACTACTTAAACAACATTTGCAAGAGTTGATGGAGAGTAATGACATTGACCCTAAAGTAACGTTTAAACAATGGGTTTCTGTTGACCGCACATCACTGGAAACTATTTCAAAATCATCTGAAGATTTTTTTGATTAATTCTTTTAAAATTGGAGTTAGTAAAAAGACACTTTTTTTTGGCAAGCCAGCAATCATCTTTTCAGAAAAAATAAAATCCGAGTTAAAGGAATGTGAATTCTCTGAAAGCGCAAGAATTTAACCTGATTTCATATTACCTTTTTTTACTGATCCCATTGCAATCAATATGCAGAGAAATAGTTCTTCTTGAACATATATTTTTTGAAGATTTTTAAAATTAGTTTTTTGAAAATTGGAATGTAAAAGATTTCAGTTTATTTTTAAACCATAAAAATTTTATATTTCTATCATGTTATATATCATATTAAAGCCTACAAAAACAGCTGTAAAACCAGCCCTATTTCATTACTGTGGCTCAACTACAACTCAAATTATAGACAAATCAACATTGTCCTGCTACTCAGTACTAACGTTTTTTTTCGCGTCTTTAAGTACCCTTAACTCAAAAAGTATGCAAAGTAAACAAAAATTAATAACGTATTTGTAATTGTTTTTACTCAAGCTACTGATATTCACAATTTCAAACAAATCCAAGATGATAAGGTTACGGCATTGGTTGATTTGATATGAAATGGCCCATCTGGTATGGTTGGCTATCAGTAGTAATGGTGAGATTTCCGACTCTTTATAACAGATCATAACATAACATCACAAGTGTATTTAGATGAGTACGTTAAATGTCGACTGGTTCCTTTCATCCAGAGAATTTGCAAAAATAATACATTGTTTTGCCCGACTTGGAATTGTTAATCCTTCCTGAGGTATGAAAATATCAATTTTGTTAAGAGCAATGAAAACGCCCCAAATGTTCCTCTTACAAATACTTATATAACAGATATATCAATAATTAAATATTCAATTTAAAATATCTTATTACAGTTTCCTATTCTGTGATGCACAATGTCTCTAGCTGCAATTTAAGGAATTGGTATGACTTTATAGAACTGTCAACGTTTTAAATTGTAATGCCTTCTTTGTGCTTTAGTGTTTGGAAATTCGATTATAGTAACTACACCACATACCCATACTTATTTCTGCAAGAGGACAAAGATCATACCTGCAAACATAGTACATTATTAGATGTGTAAAAAGCGCTGTTATTTATTTAAACAACACAAATTTTGAAATTACAAAACTAGAGTTTATTTTATTCAACGTGTGTTTTACATTAATATTATAGTATTTCGAATTATACAATTATAGTAATATTGTACTTAAAAAATACTTACAATAATAATTTAAACATTCTTATTTTAATTATAGTGTTATCATATAGAATATTATATAGAAAATTTATACATCTGCAAAAAATATATTAATATAACATTGCTTCGTAAGTTTCAGAACCTGAGTTAGTGGGACTATTATTATCATCATCATTTATTAAACAAATACCTTGTTATACATTCTTATATGACTCTAGTTACAAAAATAACAAGCAGTAAGAGTAATTTTTGCATACTATTTCAGCTTCTAGCATAACACAATGAAGAAAAAATTCGTTTTATATTACTATTGAATTAACATGATTTGTACTGTTATACCTGTTTTCATTTCATTGTATAAGAGCTGTTGATTACTACTAAAAACCATTATTGATACCCAATAAACACCCCTGAGTGACTATACTTGAAAATAATCTTTGTGTCTCAAAAATGTTAAGTGGTAAATAAAAAATATCTAAGAAACATTAACTACTAAGTCTAGAATTACTGACGAGCACTTCTTTCCGTTTCCATTAAACATTCTCTCACCAAAATCCTTGCATGGACAATACCACGTTTTAAACGTTCAGCAGAACTGCGACTGCCTGCATAAGTTGGTCTGACTTCTCGACCCATTTCTTCAATAACACCTAAAAGCTGTGCATATTTGGACTGTCCTGGTTGCTGATTATTATTGTTGTTATTGTTATTATTATTATTTGAAGTAGTAGTTTTAGGAACCATTGGGATAGCAGTTACTGTCACATCGCTTAGCTTTGATTCTACTGCTTGGATGTCGACTGTTTCCATAACGAATGCTGTTTTGGATATGTTTATATTATAGTATATTATTATTAGTTATCATAAAACATTATTACATAGACATTATTAAGGCAATATAAATGTTACAAGAAAAATGAACAGCAGTTTACTATTTTTACATTATAGTTTGTAGTTATCAGACGTTATTGTTTTCAGTCTAATTTGCATTGTTACTATAATTACTAACCTTAAAAGTGGTTTTTCTCTTAACAATTCGTTTTTTAAACAATTCTTACCTTATTTGGACAGAACTGCTATGACTGAGATCTAAACAAATCATATACATAAACTGGTGTACATATGTGAATTATTCTTAATTAGTATTTTAAAAAATTGGAACGAAAACTCCAACACAGCACTTAAAACGTCATTTTTGATTGAAAACTGATCAAAACAAATGAAATCCGCATGCGCTATAATTTCTTTTCGTAATAGACATAGACAATAGAGAGATTTAGAATGAGTTAGAGTCCCTCTATAATAATATTAAATAATAAGAATAAGAGTTGGGACATGTACGATGCCAGATTTTAATTGGCTCGATCCAATGTCAAGGAGTACATGATCTTAATAGTCTGAGACTTTGTTTTTTAAATTGTATAACAACATTTGCATTACTTTACATCCTAATACACATTTTTGTATGAAATTAAATTTTCTTAATATAATATATGTATTGTTTAGTAAAGTAAATAAATTTTTATAATAATGTTCAATCGATCGAAAGACTTATTGACATCTATGTACATAGTTTTTCAAGAAACAATTTGTCAAATCAAACAACTGAAAATTGATAGGTGAAAATACTTTATGAGAAATCAAGTCGTTCTTGACATTGGATCCACATGTCCTAACCACAGTATAATACAGCGTGGAAATAAATGATTTTCATCAAGTTCAGTAGGTATTGCGCCACCTGAGGCAGACAGAAATTGACATGCCATGTGGCATGCCAATGGCATGGCTCCTCCCCCTGCTTCTGATTGGCTACCCCCACTCCTGTAGCTCCTCCCCTTGCTTCTGATTGGTCGCCGCCATCTTGGATTTCCCCGCCTACTTCTCTCTGATTGGTTAACCTCCACCCCTGTAGCTCCTCCCCTTGCTTCTGATTGGTTGAAGGCAGCCATTTTGGAACGTCTGGCTCCATTCTACCACGCCCTGGCGCCAGGCTACCACGCCCGCCGCCGCCATTAAGGGAATCTGTATTACCGGCAAACTGAGTGCTACCAATAGAGGGCGTAATGCTACAATTAGTGTGTATTGCTAAGAGAGGGCGTCATGAAGGGATCTGTATTATCGATGCGTTGTGTACTACTACTAGGTGGCGTGTCATGAAGAAGAAGAAGAAATCTGTATTACTACAGAGAGGCAACCATTTTATATCACAGCATCTTGCGTGCGCGCGCGCTAAATTTGAATCTATTTTAAAATTTGTCATTTTTGCATATGTCATTTATGCATTTAAAATTTGTCATTTTTGCATCTGTCATTTTTGCATATGTCATTTTTGCCTCTGTCATTTTAAATCTCTCAATTTTAATCTGTCATTTTGCATCTGTCATTTTAATTCTGTCATTTTTGCATAGGTCATTTATGCGTCTGTCATTTAAATCTGTCATTTTTGCATATGTCATTTTTGCATCTGTCATTTAAATCTGTCATTTTAAATCTGTCATTCTTAAAGCAACCATCTTCCCAGATTTGAATTTTAGCGCTAACTATGGGATTGGATCCTCCTTTCACTAAGTTGAAACTCTTTCTCTCTCTCTCTCTCTCTCTCTCATAGTATGACTACTTACCGGAGTTGTAGCTTAGGATGTTCGCCGTCGGAAATCTTCGGCTTTATTCGTGTACTCTCTCTCTGATGACAACGATCTACCTTTTTATATAGTCAACCCCTTCACCCTGTGCTAGTAAATGAAACAACAACAACAACAGCATAGCTGTCGAAACAATATTGTCAGGTATATTTTAACAACAACAATGTTTATACATATTATTTATTTTGATATTTAATGGACAATTGTAACATATGATTTGACAAATTATTCATTACACAGTATGAGTTGAGATCATCGCGTAACACTTGCAAATTGTTCAAATATTTTTGCAACCTATTTCTAAGATAGTTTATTTCCGCCATGGTGTTCTTAATACGACGGTGCAAACGTTGTTGTCGTTGACGTCTCCGACTGCTGCTGTTGCTGATATGATTGCAGTCGTGTACGTACGGCATCGATAAACTTTTGCGGATAATGTTTTATTATTTCTAATAAAATGAACGAGTTCAATCCACCACCAATTGCTGCTGCTGCTGTGTTGTCTATTAAACTGGTAGCTGAGTAGTAACCGCATAACAGTTCGGACGTGAATAAAATTGAATCGGATGTCGGGAGCGATTTATAGGCGTCTTCATGGCGTCTCAGTTGACCTTCTGCTACGTTCTCTATGTTTGCGTGATAGAAACGTGAAAAGTCGAGGTGACGTAACGTTCGAGCATGATGATTGATCAACGGTGCTAAATGCAGTATAGACTGAAACTCGTAATCTTTTAAGGTTATAGTCCGCTGTGTATCATGTATGGCAACCCTGTTGCCGAAAAACTCGTTGTGAATAATCTCGATGTATAAATTGTCACATAGATGGAATTTCAAATGTTTATCGCAATGTAGTACACTGTTGTCCTTGTTGCAACAGCAGCAACCATGAAAGAAATTTTTAAACAGTGCCTCGACTCGTATATCATACAGCTCGAACCAGTCCCGTTCCGACAACACCAATTCACCATACTCACATATGCTATTCACGCACTCGAGCTTCACTACCACGGCAAATTCTCCCTGGTCGTCGTCATCGGGCGGAATAAAATAAGTCCTACTTGGATGTTGTGTATATGATCGTAGTTTTCTTTTTCCCCTGGAGGTCTCGTAACATACAACGGATACTGGACAGCCCCGAGCAGCTGAACACGTACTTCACGTTTAGCTGCTGCTACTGGTGCATCTATGATGGTAAAGTTTGCTGATGCTGCTACAGCGTCATCAGCGTAGTATAGAGGCTGCTGCTGCGACAGGAACGCTAAACAATAATAATACAATAATCGATTAATATAAGCATAAACACACATAAAAGTCTTAAACATCTTACCTGTTTCTTCGACTTCGTTGTTCCACGCTTGACCGTCGTTGTCGGTACTTGTTGTTGATGATGATGCATGATCTGCAACATCCAAACCTTCTTCATCTAAACAAGCAACAGTAACAAAATAGACACAAATTAGCATATAAACTTGAAGTTTTATAAACAACAACAACAACTTACCTATTTCCAAGGGTTCACTCTCACAGTTATCATAACAATAATTAGGACTGCTTGACATCATCGTAATTGCTGCTGCTGCTGCTGCTACTGCTGCTGCACACGTACTGTCTACTGCTACACGCTAACAACGGTCGGCTTTATATAGTCACCTATACTTACCTAGATCCAGCGCATGTTCAGTAACACGCATACGGTAAACAAGCGGTCATCGCTGGCAGACAAGTTTCATCCTGTCGCTGACACGTCATCATCATCACAGGCAGGTGTTCGTAGGTAATTACCTCATTCTCTCTCTCTCAGTTATAGCTATCACTTTTCATGCCATGGTACAGCTGGGTGAGAATAGTAATAATACACATATATAAAACATTAATCTTTTTATTCTATGACAATCTTTCTCAAAACATTATTAAACAACAAAACAATAATACTTAAATAACTAAACAACTATCTGTTCTCGGATAACCTTGATAGAACATCTTTTATTCTACGACAATGTTTCTTAAAATTATTAAACAACTAGACAATAATCAAAATAACTAAACAATTATTATTAGGTTGAAATCTGCTCCGATAACCATGAAGACATACTCGTTTTTTTCATGAAACATCCTATTGAATGCTTTGTACGCTTTGTTATGCCTAATATTCTTTTCAACAATGTCTTGATCTACTACTACTACTACTACATAATTGAAAAGAACAAAATCGCGTTTATCAGATCTATTTCATGAGTATGTTCCCCTGAGTATCCTCTTGTGATTTACATTCAATCACCCTTAAGTTTCACCATATTTTTTAATAATTACTGTACATAAGGTATAACTCTTGTCAGCTTCACTTATTATTATTATAACTACACTATACTGACAAAAGATGATTAAACAATTTACAACAACAACTAATTACCTAATTATTACATTCTTAAATAATTTCGAATATAGTATACACAAAGTATAAACCTAGACATCATCATCATCATCACTTATAATAATAATTACATCAAGTCGAAGGTCGATCTCTTGTGTATAAGGACGTCTATTATAGTTAGGGTCACACATCGTAGTGACATGTCGTGAATTGCATTTAGTACACCGAATATCTTTAGTTTTACAAAACTTGGAATTGTGGAATATAGTATACACAAAGTATAAACCTAGACATCATCATCATCATCACTTATAATAATAATTACATCAAGCCGAAGGTCGATCTCTAATATATGTAGGAGTTGTCATTTACGTATACAAATTGTATTACGTGGAATTATAAATCCACGCAATTGTCAGCTTCACTTATTATTATTATAACTACACTATACTGACAAAAGATGATTGAACAATTTACAACAACAACTAATTACCTAATTATTACATTCTTAAATAATTTAGAATATATAGTATACACAAAGTATAAACCTAGACATCATCATCATCATCACTTATAATAATAATTACATCAAGCCGAAGGTCGATCTCTTGTGATTAACATAACCCCCGACTACTGCTACTACAGTTGAACTGTACATGTACTTATTACTATACAAATATTTTGCTACTTAAGAGTTAGATATGATACTACCTATACAAAAATTTACAAAACTTAAAAAATACAACTATACTACTACTATACACATATCTATTACTACAACGATTGAACTGTATAATAATTATATACGTTATGATAATATTTTACTACTTAAGATCTAAATATAATACTACCTATACAAATTTTACAAAACTTAAAAATACAACTATACTACTATACACTTACATATATACAAGAGGGGCTTTAATGTTTATACACGTGGTCGCTTGTTGTTGTTGTAGCCGAACGGAACGGAATCAAAATCTTCTATACGGCGTCTCTTCGCGAACGTTATCTTATAGACTTTTGATTCCGCTCGCGTTACAAGCTGATGGTCAGCCGTACGCCGGATGTTGTTGGACTCTACAATAATCTTTTCGTCCATACCTTCCAGCAGTCTAAGCATGGACTCAAAGTTTATCTTTTGAGTCGCGGCGTGGTTTAGGGTGATGCCCTTGACCTTGACGACCATGTGTATCTGTCCCGTGGTCGGTGAATAAACTTTGTAGGCGTAGTTCTTCGGCCCGCCTGACACAAACTCTATAATATACGATCCGGGACCGTACTCTTCGAGCTCGTCTGTGAGGTCGCCCAGGAAGCTTCCTGTTGGTAGCTCGAAGTCGCCCGGCTTCGAAACGTATATTACGGAATCTGAAACAACGAAAAAAAAATTAACTCTAATATAAACGGTGTTGATGTTTGATAGTACAATGACTTACCTGTGTCATAGTATAATACTCTCTCTTCTAGCTGATCCAAATAGGAATACAGCTAAAGACGGGCCTGTGCAGTGACAAATGCCGCGATGACCACGTTAACTGACGACAGAGGATCTGCTGCTTCCTCTTTATGCTGCCAGTTAACCGCAATCACCTCGTCATTTATTTCCTGCACATGATTAACTTCTACGCCTGGGCTGGACAACAGGTCGAAAAACTCCTTGGACTCGCTGATTATGGCTGTTTTCGCCTGGTTCTCACGCTGACCAAATTTCCCTAGAATACAAAAAAAAAATATTAAGTAAAGAAAACTACATAAGGTTATTATAACTTACCCCAGAAGGAATTCAGCATCAGTTTGGCCAACGATCTCAAACCAGGGTTCTTGACGATCTTCAACGAATCCAAGGAGACTCCCTCGTTCTCGAAGTAGTCATCAACGTACTGTTTCCGGGCTCCATCGATACCATCCTCGCCGTTGTTGTTGGCAGTTATTGAAGATGGCCAACCGCTGGCTTCCTGCTTCATCTTCAGGAACTTGTCGATGAAACCCGAAAACAGTCCCCCGGTCTTGGACGCTTTGTTGTACTGGGTTACATCGTACGACCAGATCTCTTGTATGTCCTGCACGATGTAACCCTTTCGTGTGGCCATTACCAGTTCGTCCAAGACCCAGGTTCCGTTGATGACTCGGTCCTCTACGCTGTGCTGACATTCGGCCTGGTTCAATTCTTCGGCGCAAGTGCGACATAGAGGGAACAGCAGCTTTTGATGCATCTTGACGGGTAAGACCGGATGGTATAGATCTTGTGGTGGTAACATTGTACATTTTACCACGCCGTTGATGTTTTCCAGGCCCCCTTTATCCCTGATTAGATTTTCACAAGCCGCCTTGCCTACGTAAACTTCTGGATGGCCAACTGGGAATTTGGCGTACTTGCATACCCAGGGATAAAGGGAGCATACATCTACATACCGGATCTTTTCCCCGTCTTTTGCAACTCTCTTTAATTTTGCTGCCCCTGTACGGCCGCCGTAAAATGCCTCTCTCGGGTTTAAGGGTGTGTTTACTAACAAGGGATGTTTCTCAACCTGCTGTCTGGATTCGGGTGTTAACTGCCTTCGGAAGCGACATTCCCACTGTTCAACAACCTCGTATCCTAGCGACTTTAACTTCTCTGTTGTGGCTCGGGTCTTCTCGAGCCTCATATCCATGGTGTCGCTAGGATCGTCGTGTAGAGGCTCGTTGCGACGGGTAGTGAAGCAGGTGGGACATCCATGGAAGTAACACCCGTGAAATTGAAATATGGTATTACCATACAGCCCGTCAACCTTTAACCCGCCCACGATAGCTTCTCTCTGCCTGCCGACGTGTTGAATCTCAACACCTCTTTGATGTTCTTCCAGCAACAGCCATTGGAGAGCTACCTTAGACTGGTTATCTGCGCGTCTATAACCACCCTTTGGTATCAGTCCAATGGTGCTTTCTTTGAGGAATTTCCTCCGGAACATGAGATTACAGGCAGAGGCGATGGTGATGGCTTCCGTGAACGGGTCAACGTCGCATTCCTCAATAAAGAGATTCCTAAAGTGGATACAGGCTCTCTTCAAAATATCGACGTCTGTTCGACAATATTCGACCAGGTCACGTTGCATGTCGAACTCCGTGATCCCGTCCCTGCTCGCCTCGTACCACTTTAGGAACGCTTTACGAGCCTGGGGTTTCATGGTGTCGGGGCTGTAAAATTTGATGTCCGGAAGAGGACCCACGTAATGGGCATTCGCCTCGGTGTTAAAGAGGTGCGGGAAGTATCCTTTGGGAGCCGGTAGATCGAACGCTTTAGGCAAGTCAGCCAGAGCCATGGGGAAAAAGTTGAGCGAGTCGATAATCTTTAGATTATCTAGTTGCAGCAGCAGAATTTTTGAACCGCGCATAATGAGTTCCGGGTGTAATGAGGTGTTGGTTATAAGATAATTTAGAATAAATTGCGTATCGAAAGCTTGCCCGTTATGGGCAACTGCTACAACCTTTTTGAATAATTTCCGCGAGTCTAGTAGATAGTTCAAAAGCCGATCGATGAATTTTCCTCGCAAGATCTGTTCTCGCAAACCACATCTTACACAACTGGTAGCAGTTGATGATGAGTCATTGTTGTAACACTCAGAACAGACTTGCTGGAAAACACATAGATTCGGCTCGTGGAGGTTGACGCCGGGCGCAATTTCTTTCTCTTGCCGGGTCTCCAGGTCGAAGAACACAAACAAGGTGTCTTGCTTTATGTTCCTAGGCCCGGCCGGCTGTATGTGACAGAAATGGTTTTCGGGTTTATGACTGAACACGTGAGCCTGCTTCCGAGTCTTGATGTTGATGGTTTTGAAACATCCCTCGCATTTTTTAACTTCCAGGCACATGTTGCCCTCCTGATGGTTGTTAAAGCAGGCTTGACTTTTAAAGTCTCGCCTGCAGTCCGGACACCTAATCAGCTGCGCTGTTCTTTCGCAGGGCGGAGAGCTACCACAGCCTACGCAGGACTTTTCACACCTGTGATGGTTTTTATGATCGTAGGGTACATGACAGTGCTCACAGAAATAACGGCAGACAAAGGCTGAGGTCAATGATGTTATGACGTTATAATGATGCTCGTGATACAACAGCTTGATGTTCTTTGTTGCGGCATCATTAGCAACGACCCCCTCAAAGATAAGTGAACGCCCTTTCGAGCCGTAGCTATACACTACTATCTTGTAGTTGGGGGCCAGGAACTGCTGGAACAACCTTAATTCATTGACCCCGGCTCCCTCCGGTGGAATGAAAGCTACTCCAGCATCCCGCATCATTTCCTCGGCCTTTATCTTTTGCACGCTCTGATTTCGGCGTGTCTTCATGTAATCAGCACTGTTATCTGCGTGAGCCCTGCCTACGACCAAAGCCCTGGGTAGGCATAGATTATCACTGGTGTTGTTAATCGTGACAATCCCTCTGCGACGGCTACACTCTTCGGCAAAGGTGCTGTACGTGCCGTTACGACTGCGACCTTGTCCAGCAGGTGGTGTTACAATAGTAGCTATTAGTCTGAAGGTGTCCGAACTCAGGGCTTCAGGATCGCTCTGTAAAATCGATTCTAAAATGCCCCAGACATCATTGAAGGTGATTTCATCAGAGCGCCTGAGGCTCATGTAGCCGGGAAGTTTTTGTTTGAAAGTATCAAATTCAAACGTGGCCCCTACTTTATCGTTTGGTTGTGCTCGGATTAACACATCCCGCAAAATTTGGTTGATGGCCGATTTAAAATGCTCCAAATGATCTTCACCGACTGACGCGTCGTTTACTTTAAACACCAGTCGATGTTTCAGGGTGCCAAATTTCTTGATGGTGGACACGTTTTCATCGATAATTTCGTAGAGAGAAGACATTTTGTACAGGAGTAACAGCACTTAACTTAACACTTAACAAAGGCTAAAACAACAAAGATTATATGTTGTTAATTTAAATAAACTTTGACTAATTATTATTAAAGTTTAAATGCACTGCAAGCTATTAAATATTATAAATTAATTATAAAGATTAATTTTAATGCAAATTAATAAAGTCTTTTAGCCATTCTTAAACTTTTAATAGCAAGCTAATTTAAACAAATATAGAGTTTAAAATTGTTACTAAATCCCTTTGACAGATTATTATTATAAACAACAACAAAATAAGCTAAAATTGTTTGAAATATAACAGCAACAGGTAAGAAATCATATAGCGACAAATGGACAGATAAATCTTTTACCATTCACGAACTGCTTCTCTTAACCCCTAATTAAAAATAAAAAGCTTAGATGCTACGTGATGGTAAAAAAAAAATTGACGCAAAATAAACAATAACCTCTGAATGCAATGCAGGCTATTAAATATTATAAATTATTTGCTTTAACAAAGTTAAAGAAAGATCAGTTTCAATGCAAATTAATAAAACCTTTTAATCGATATTACACTTTTTTAACAACAATCTAATTTAAACAAATATAGAGTTTAAAATTGTTACTAAATCCCTTTGATAGATTATTATTATAAAAAATAAATAAGGAACGGCTAAAAACAACAAAGATTATATGCTGTTAATTTAAATAAACATTGACTAATTATTATTAATGTTTAAATACGCTGCAAACTATTAAATATTATAAATTAATTATAAAGATCAATTTTAATGCAAATTAATAAAGTCTTTTAGCCAATCTAAAAAAGCATAACCTCAAATTATGATTTAAATAACTATGTTACAACCCCTAGATAAACAACTAATAACGATCACACTTCGCATAAACAATTACTACTTTAATCGATAATCAAACTAGGGAAATTAAAATAAATATAAAACTATTCCTGCTGAAATTCAAATTTACAACTATTATTATACACAAAATACGTTATATATATATTGTTCAAATGTAACTTAAATAATTATTTTAATCCGACTATGTTATATTGTCGTGAAAAGTCATGCGAGACCGAGATTACCGATTATTATAAAGCAATAATAATAATAAATCCTACCTTTTTGTTCGATTAAAGCTGTAGATTTCACTTAGACTCTGTAGCAACAATTGGTAATAACAATCAAGAATGGCACAAATCACTTCAAACACAAACGTAATAATTAACAGTACGCATAAAAACATACATGTGTTGATGTCTCGAGTAACCCCAAACAAGTGATTGTCTACTTCCGTGGTTGGCTTTATAGGTTCGAATTGTTGCGCAATATTATGCAATAAGCTAAAAATAAAACTCGAGTCAATTTGCCCGCTTAACAAAGGAACAAAGCGTTCTCTCCGGTGAACACCTGTGGGTCATAAATCAGTTTGAAATGTTTTTTTCTGCACCAGAGTTGACATACCTTCTAGATTTTATATATTAGAATAAAAAAACGGTGTACCATTCTAACCCTCTGGGGATATAATTCATTCAACTGTCATACCGTTTTTATTGAACGCAGGTGTGACGAATAAGTTATGACCCTGTCTGTATTAAATAAAGGTTACATTCGATATCGCCTTTTGTACTTTAGTGTCTTTCTCGGTTCTATTTGTGTTTAGATATCTGATAAATTTCAACGTATTGTGCGAACAGAGAATGCAATGGTAATATTATATTATTTTTATTAGGCAATAGACAGATTGTTGTCAAAATTCGATATGATTCCCTTTTAAGGATGTGTTTATAACTTTCACTTCATAAATGAACGAGGCAAGCAGTTTAGGTTTGATTTAATTGTGTGCCTTTTTTATTTAAAGAAAATTCTATAAAAATTTAAAGTGTGTTCTTTTAAATGCTCTAAGAGACAGAAAGGTCTTTTTACCTGGAAATAACTTTAGAAATCAGACCCGTCAACGTGCGAGATTTACAGGTACTTAATAATACAAAGAGTGATGAAATGTTTGATTATTTTGCTATTACAGTATATCAATATTATAATCTATTGAAACTTTTCTGTTAAATGTGATTATGATAAATCGAAAAAACCATTTCTTTAAATAGGTATATTTTTAATTAAATGTCTAAAGTATGACAAAAAATAGTTTTAATGCTCTAACACAGTCAACCTTTATTTAGAAGATCGGTCACATAGATAAGTGCTACCTACATGGACAACGCAGGTGTTCTTTTATTCGTTAACGAGTTTCTTTGCTCAGGGTCTGTGTGTGTGTGTGTAATAAATTAAATGGTTATCAATAGTTACATCTAAAAGTTTAATTTAAAATTTTAATGTTGTAGTAAATTATAAAAACGATACCGAGGGTAATAAATTTAAATTTTTATCTAATCGTGTTACATGACAGTGCAGGTGTCGATCCCTTTTTTTAACAATACCCTTTTTCTTCCGAAGGGTAATAAATTAAGATTTTATCTACCCGTGACAGTGCAGGTGTCTACCTTTTTAATGATATCCTTTTGCTCCGACGGTAATAAATTTAGATTTTATCTACTCGTGTTACTTTGACAGTGCAGGTGTCGATCCCTTTTTAACAATACCCTAAAGAACACCTGCGCTGTAAATGTAGGTAGCACTTATCTATGTGACCGATCTTCGAGGGTAATAAATTTAGATTTTTATCTGGTCTCAAGTAATTAATTGACAGTGCAGGTTTTTTTTAACAATACCCTTTTTGTTCTGGTAATAAATTAAGATTTTATCTAAAATCATGTTCATTCGCGCAGGTTCGAAGTTTATAAAAGCTCAGTCAAACCCCCCTTCCGTTTTAGTTTGGTCTTGACATCGGTTACGGTGATAGTAATATTGTTATTGTTTGCTTGAACTAGGTATGTTAAAATAATCATTTATTATTCTTGTGAGTGTTAAGTTTTTGTCTATTTTTTTTACATAGAAAAAAAAATGGATTTGCTAATACAACAATTGAACAAATCTCCCGTTAGCCAGAAGCCAATCAAGAAGTTATGTGATTACAAAATAAAAGAAATTGCAGAGATACTACAATTCAAAAGAGTCGTTTGCCGTGATAAGCGTCAAAGTGTGATTATTGTTGCTGAAAAGCATGTTACATTTCTACCAAAGCGAATCAGCGATAAGTTAACAGATCAAAGGGTTACCGAGCTTAACCAGCAGATTGAAGCTAAAACGATTTCTCTAGGTTTGATGTACATGGGGAAAACAAACTGTTATGATGACTGCCTGTTTGTGGAGTTAAATAAGGTACGAGTAAACATCAAGTTTATACACTAAACCCCTTTTTAATGTTCTATTGTTGTCGTTGTTGTTACAGCCCCTGGAACCGCAAATAGAAAACAGAGGTCAGTCCTGAAGTCCTCAAGCACCAGCATTCTATCAACATTTTTTATTATAAATTAAATGTAGCCTTAACACTATATTAATAAACATAATTTTTTTTTTAATTCCTATATGGCTTTATTATTTCTTCTAGAAAAGGTAGTGGTGGAAACGTTTCAGCTTAGTGAAAGGATCCAATCCCAGAGTTAGCGCTAAAATTCAAATCTGGTAAGATGGTTGCTTTAAGAATGACAGATTTAAATGACATATGCAAAAAAAAATGACAAATTCAAAATGACAGATTTAAATGACAGATGCAAAAATGACAAATTTAAAATGACAGAAGCAAAATTGACAGATTTAAAATGACAGATGTAAAAACGACAGCAGTAAAATTGACAGATTTAAAAATGACATATGCAAAAATGACAAATTTTAAAATAGATTCAAATTTAGCGCGCGCGCACGCAAGATGCTGTGATATAAAATGGTTGCCTCTCTGTAGTAATACAGATTTCTTCTTCTTCATGACACGCCACCTAGTAGTAGTACACAACGCATCGATAATACAGATCCCTTCATGACGCCCTCTCTTAGCAATACACACTAATTGTAGCATTACGCCCTCTATTGGTAGCACTCAGTTTTCCGGTAATACAGATTCCCGTAATGGCGGCGGGCGTGGTAGCCTGGCGCCAGGGCGTGGTAGAATGGAGCCAGACGTTCCAAAATGGCTGCCTTCAACCAATCAGAAGCAAGGGGAGGAGCTACAGGGGTGGGGGTTAACCAATCAGAGAGAAGTAGGCGGGGAAATCCAAGATGGCGGCGACCAATCAGAAGCAAGGGGAGGAGCTACAGGAGTGGGGTTAGCCAATCAGAAGCAGGGGGAGGAGCCATGCCATTGGCATGCCACATGGCATGTCAATTTCTGTCTGCCTCAGGTGGCGCAATACCTACTAAGTTCCCTTTGGAATTTTTTCACATGTAAATTTTTCTGTACCGCTCTACTCTTTTTGATTTAGTACTAAATTAGTTCTGTCAATAAATGAAATCAATCCGTCAAACAATTCATAGAATTTATTGAATTAATTTATTTTGAGGTTATGGTACTGCCTTCTCTATTTTCGTAGAGCGGCACGTCGTGCTTTTACATGGGGAATGCAATGGTAACTTGATGAAAATCATTTATTTCCACCCAGTATAATCCAGTAGTTTCACTCTGTATCGGCGTCTTTGATCGTCGTGTCGCCGTCCGGTTTTAGCGCAGCTACCCAGTTTATAAGCCCGCCTATTTTCTAGCGGGAATTTCAAACTATTGTAGCGGGATATTTGAATATCTATATAACTTCTTTAGTGATGGTTTTTGTACCTTTGTGAATTAAATATTTTCTTATCGCGAAACGAGCGTTTTAAAAGTTCCGTTGTAAACCAACATAAAAATGCTGTGAAATAATTTAATGACGTGGAGAAGTTTTCAAAATTTAAATTTCTTGTTTAATTTTTGTACAAAGAATAATCATAATAAACATAATAGGGCAATCCAGATTGCAGTCAAAGTATCAAGTTACTGGAGGACAAACATAAGATATAACCTCAAATGGCGCCATAACTTGCTCTCTATTATAATAAAATATCGTTTATTATTTGTAGTAGTTAAATTATTTATTGTTAATAGAATATTATTACATAAAATTGTTATATGTACATTGTTTTCTTAATAACTAAATTCAAACATAAAATTCGGGCGCGGTATATTTATAAAGTTAAATCGAGGTCGCCACTTGCTGGGGTTTGATAAAGGCTAGAGGAATTTCGAATATCAGAAAGGCGACGAGATAAGATTTCTCAAAAATGGCCACAAGTTAAAATTACGGTTTACAGAGGGTTATCCAAATTATTGTTTTTACCCAAATAACAACTAGGTATGTTCAAAATATGCTAATTAATAATATATACATCAATAATTATATAAAAATTATATTAGGGTTGTAAGGGATAGCAAGAGATACGCAAACGAAATCTAACAGGCGTTGTTCTGGTTATCACTTGCTGGCTCGCTTCCGTACCGGGCTCCCGTTTTGATTTTGAGCAATGGGACTCAATTCTGCCTACCTTTGAGGCTCAGGGTGGTCCTCAATCGTCCACTCCAGTGGAGTTTATGTGGCAAGGGCAGCAGACGTCGCTGATACCTAGAATAGTAAGATTAATTAAAGATAAAGGTCAGTGTAGATTTTTATACTTACATCTTAAGAAATCCTCTTGCTGTAAAGGCTGATATGTATGGCAGACCATGGCCACTCAAGATTTAGAGCTGTGAATGTAATGCAGTTTATTTGTATTAGTTTAAGTGTTGGTTTATTGGTTATTTATATTACATAATTGTTGATTAATCAATATTACCGTTGTAAACGTTTTGGATCCAAACCGTGTTATTATTTATGGACAGTTGCCTCAAAAGTAACCTGAAAACCAAGCCTTTGATTTAAATGTTTTTAGTTGATATTATTAAAGTAACTTACCTACCTTCACATTTTGAGAAAAACTGGTAGTCGCGTCTAATAAGCTAGCAGGCAAGTGAAACCTAAAAGATAAGGTTACACATTTTGGCGCACAACGTAAAGGGGCCGAAAAAATAGTATTTTTTAGGAACTTGAAGGGTACAGGTTATGTACAAGGGTAAATACAAAATTTATAACTAAATCTTTTATAATCTTGGTTTCCTTTTACAACTTAAACATTGGTTTTGACAATTATATATAAGTTTAATTGTATAAGTTGAAATATGGAGGAAGCCAATAGTAATAGTTATTATGAGATGGATCCAAACTATCTCAAGGCATTTGAACTTAATTATGAGTTATATATTAGAGACTTAAAGACCGATCGTGTTGATACCGATACAAAACGAAAAAATCTACGTCGACGGTTAAGGGACGATAAAAGTAGGCCGGGATTAATTTATAAAACTCCGAGTTTTAATTTTGAAGAAGAGAAAAGAGAAGTTGAAATATCCATCGCAGAGATACAGAAGCTACTAAAGGAATTTGATGGTGTTGTCGCAAACACAAATAGACATCTCATTACTAAAATTAATCACGTGTTAGGTCGGCTACAGAGATTCGAAACTACTGATGACGAAGACGGGGAAATAGCCAATTACAAGCTTGACTGTACCATGATTGTTATAGGGTTAGATGAAGATCGTTTAGAAATCATTGATCAAACTTCATTTTCTATCCCAGATGTAATAAGTCAGCATCATAATGTCAAAAGTACTCCAGTTCACAAATGGGGGGTGACGTTTGATGGAAAATCGGTAAACGCTTTCTTACAAAGAATCAATGAACTTAGGGTTGCTAGAAACACTCCGAAAGATGAACTGTTTAGAGCCGCCGTTGACCTATTTCAGGGACAAGCCCTGATATGGTATCGTTCAATTAGGCATACTGTGCACGATTGGGATTCGTTAGTTAGGGGCACCTAAAAAAGGATTGTCCAAAGTTAAAGCACCAAAAGAAGCCTACTTGTAGCGGTTGTGGCAATGTTGGGGTGATAAGACCAAATTGCTCACGGTGTCAAAAAAAACTAGGTTATAGGGGGCGCTTATTTGCAGGGAAACGCCTTCTAAAAAATGCCTCGGTTACCTGCGGAGATTCATTCTCAAAATATAATGAGAAAGAGAAAGCTGCGTGGCTTGACTTAGTCAAGACTTTTATGTCCTCTAACACTTCTAAGAAGAAGGTTAGTGAAGACCTAACAGCATGTGTCAATGCGTTATTTGTTTCAAAGAAGCAAGATAATCGTCCTTACACAAAAATATCTATTAAAGGCCAGGAAGTAATTGTTCTTTTGGATAGCGGAGCGACACATTCAGTTATGGGCCGTGATGGCGCCTATTTAATTGATAAACTTGGACTATCAATTTATGAAGCTTCCGATCCGTCTATTTCCACAGCAGAGGGGAAGCCTCAGTTGATCACAGGATACGTAAAGGTACCAATCGAACTAGACCGCGTAAAGAACTGGATCGACTTGTGGATAGTACCGTCCCTACCTCATGGAATTATCCTGGGCAGTGACTTTGGGCACAAGGCCAAGGTTGTGATTGATTTCCCAGCCAAGACCTGCTTTGTAAAAGAAACTGTAAACGAAGAAACTAGCGATGGAGAAGCTCTTGCAGAAACCGCTGTTTTGAACGTAATTCAAAAACGTGAAGAGCTTTCACCAGAACAAAAACAGAGGTTGAATGGAATCATACAAGAATACAAAAAGCTTTCTTGGGAAGATGGAACCAAGTTAGGGCGCACTACCTGTATGCAATATGTCATCGATACAGGGGAAGCTAAGCCCATAAAACAGAGGCACCACCATTTATCGCCATACATGTTAAGTTATCTCAATCAGGAGTTAGATAAAATGCTTAAATTAGGTGTTGTTCGTCCTTCGAGAAGTCCGTGGGCGTCACCTGTTCTTCTCACTAAGAAGTCAAATGGAGAAATGAGATTTTGCTTCGATGGGCGCAAACTTAATAGCGTCACAAAAAAGGACGCTTACCCTTTACCAAGAGTAGATCAAATTTTAAATAGCCTAGGGGGCGCGCGATACCTTTCGAGCGTCGATCTGAAAGCTGCTTTTTGGCAAATCCCATTAGAACCTAGTTCATGCGAGAAGACGGCTTTTGTTGTACCGGGTAGGGGATTATTTGAATTTGTTGTGTTACCTTTTGGACTTAGCAATGCCGCTCAGGCACAACAACGTTTAATGGAAGCAGTCCTCGGGTTAGATCTAGAACCATATTGTTTTGTCTACCTCGACGACGTCATTATAGCTACACCTACGTTCGAAAAACACATTGAAATTTTATTTCAGGTTTTGGAGAGACTGAGAAAAGCCAATCTCACAATTAACTTTGATAAGTGTGAATTTTGCCGCGATTCCTTAAAATATTTAGGGTATGTGGTCGATTCAAAAGGTCTGAGAACTGACCCAGATAAAATTTCAGCTGTTTTAGAATATCCTCAACCACAAACCGTCACACAGCTTAAAAGGTTTGTTGGTATTACCAGTTGGTACAGGCGCTTTATTAAAAACTTTTCCACCTTGACAGCTCCATTAACTGCGCTAATAAAAGGCAAGAGAAAGAGGCAACAGATTCAGTGGACACAGGAAGCAGAAGAAAAATTTCAGCTGATCAAAGAAGCCTTAGTAGATGCACCTATTCTGGCGAGTCCAGATTATGAGAAACTCTTCACCATTCAGAGCGATGCCTCCGATGTGGGGTTAGGGTGCGTGCTTACTCAATCGGATGACGAAGGCAACGAAGTAGTAGTGGCGTATGCAAGTAGGACCTTGAACCCTCAAGAGAGAAAATACTCGACAACCGAGAAGGAATGTCTAGGAGTGTTATTCGGAGTTGAGAAGTTCCGTCCATATGTTGAAGGGGCTCCACAGTTTAAAGTTCTGACATACCACTATAGTCTTTTGTGGTTGCATAACCTCAAGGACCCTTCTGGTCGACTAGCACGCTGGAGCATGAAATTACAACAATATAATATGACTATTGAGCACCGAAAGGGAAGTCTAAACATTGTGCCAGACGCACTTTCCCGTGCTCCTATAGCAGAAGTGAGTCTTATTTCCTTAAACTCGCGAGAATGTTTGAGGGATAGATGGTACAAGAAAATGGTAGCTAAAATTAAGAAGGACCCAAACTCCTGTCCTGATTTCCAAATTAAGGATGGTCTTCTGTACAAGCATGCTGAGATTACAGCCGGCGTAAGAACTAACCTACCCGAATGGAAGTTGGTCATCCCTAGCTCAGCACGAAATCAGGTATTGGAAGAATGCCATGCAGCACCTACGGCTGCGCATTTTGGAGTGTCTAAAACATTGGCAAGAGCACAAGAATTATATTATTGGCCATCAATGCGGCCAACTGTAAAACGTTACGTGTATTCGTGTAAGATTTGCGGTGCACAAAAGGTACAAAACGTATCACGTCCAGGTTATATGGGACAAGAAAAAAAGATAAGTTATCCTTGGCAGCTTATATCCATTGATTTGATGGGCCCATTACCACGATCAAGCAAAGGTTCAAAATACTTATTGGTCGTGTCGGATTGGTTTACCAAATATACTCTGTTGCAGCCATTGCGAGAAGCTACAGCTCAGAAGATTGTAGAGTATGTAGAAAACAATGTTTTTTTGGTGTTTGGTGCACCACAGATAATAATGTGTGATAATGGAACACAATTCACGGGGAAGTTATTTCAAGATATGACCAAGAAATATGATTCAATTATTTGGTTCAACGCTAGGTACCACGCACAAGTTAATCCTGTTGAGCGTGTCAACCGGGTGATTGGCGCTGCGATCAGATCTTATATCAAAGATCATGACCACAAAAAATGGGACATAAATTTACCGAAAATAGGATATGCTATCAGAACGGCTAAGCACGAAGCTACAGGGTACAGTTCTACTTACCTCAATTTCGGACGCTACGTTCCGTTGAGTGGAAAATTATATGGTCCTGTAGGTAAATATGATGATTATGATTTGTCATCTATTAACCGTTCGGAATACTCGGAAGATATAAAGAATCTACCGGAAATTTACAGGCTTGTTAGGAAACACCTTCATGCCGCTTATAAGAAAAACTGCCAGTCGTACAATTTACGTAAACGACCTGCACCAGAATATCAAGCAGGACAAAATGTCTGGAAAAAGAATTATGTCCTTTCGGATGCCCATAGGCAATTTTCAGCAAAGTTAGAGCCAAAGTTTGTGCCTTGCACAGTAACTGAAGTAATTTCACCATTGGTTTATAGATTGCAAAGTATGAACGGCGATGACTTAGGAAGATGGCATATTAAAGATATTAAAGCTATGAGAAGCGAGGATGATGATTAGGTATGCGAGATCTCGTGATTAAAAAGGATGGAAGGAAGAGTGAATGTTGTTTGGGCGTGATTCTCATAGATACGATTTTGACAAAAGGAAACAGCGTGGTGTACAACGCGTTTGTTTCTTTCCTTTTTTTAGGAAATGATAAGATAATTACCGAATTTAGACTTTAGCAGCTGCATACCGATTTTGGACATGTTTAAAAAGAGGTCTATGGAATTTTTTTAATTCATTTGAAAAGTTAGGGTGATATCAATAGATCAAAAAATATTTGGATTTTGATGTCCGTTTAAAATTTCCTTATGAAATTTTGATAAGTACTTTTCGCAAGATTCTCTAGGAAATTGTCTTTACTATTTCTCAATAGCTTATTAATGTTTATATTGGGTTACCTTAAGTTCTATAGGATTATACCTAGATTAGGCTTAGGTCGTAGTACTTAGTTTACGAGCTTGAAAAAATATCAAGATATTTTTTTCGTAACAAAAGGGGGAGTATAATAAAATATCGTTTATTATTTGTAGTAGTTAAATTATTTATTGTTAATAGAATATTATTACATAAAATTGTTATATGTACATTGTTTTCTTAATAACTAAATTCAAAAATAAAATTCGGGCGCGGTATATTTATAAAGTTAAATCGAGGTCGCCACTTGCTGGGGTTTGATAAAGGCTAGAGGAATTTCGAATATCAGAAAGGCGACGAGATAAGATTTCTCAAAAATGGCCACAAGTTAAAATTACGGTTTACAGAGGGTTATCCAAATTATTGTTTTTACCCAAATAACAACTAGGTATGTTCAAAATATGCTAATTAATAATATATACATCAATAATTATATAAAAATTATATTAGGGTTGTAAGGGATAGCAAGAGATACGCAAACGAAATCTAACAGGCGTTGTTCTGGTTATCACTTGCTGGCTCGCTTCCGTACCGGGCTCCCGTTTTGATTTTGAGCAATGGGACTCAATTCTGCCTACCTTTGAGGCTCAGGGTGGTCCTCAATCGTCCACTCCAGTGGAGTTTATGTGGCAAGGGCAGCAGACGTCGCTGATACCTAGAATAGTAAGATTAATTAAAGATAAAGGTCAGTGTAGATTTTTATACTTACATCTTAAGAAATCCTCTTGCTGTAAAGGCTGATATGTATGGCAGACCATGGCCACTCAAGATTTAGAGCTGTGAATGTAATGCAGTTTATTTGTATTAGTTTAAGTGTTGGTTTATTGGTTATTTATATTACATAATTGTTGATTAATCAATATTACCGTTGTAAACGTTTTGGATCCAAACCGTGTTATTATTTATGGACAGTTGCCTCAAAAGTAACCTGAAAACCAAGCCTTTGATTTATATGTTTTTAGTTGATATTATTAAAGTAACTTACCTACCTTCACATTTTGAGAAAAACTGGTAGTCGCGTTTAATAAGTTCAATGACGCCTGCCACCCTTTCGGGTACCTACTCAAACTTTTTGAATTTAAAGGCTCAAATGTAGGCAACTTAACACACACGTCCATACTTACTGTTATTCGCATTCTTATGTTATAATTTGTTGTGTTACTAAAGATTTGTTTTTACCTTGTTGTTATTCCTAAATTTATTTATATTTAATTAAATGCATGAACTATTTTTTCGACTTTCTTTGAAACCCACGACCCCCACTGTCTAATAAGCTAGCAGGCAAGTGAAACCTAAAAGATAAGGTTACACTATTTACATAAAATATACGCTAAAGCAAACATTGAATAACAGATCTTTAAAACATTTAATATTTTTAAAACTACAGAGCTTCAAACTGTTTGTTTGTCCTTCAGCGTCCCTTTAAACTAACCTGTTTTGGATTGCCCTATAGATTGATTATATTTAGGGCAATTTAACAATTTCATATTAAAGGTTTATTGTTTCCAGCCTTACTTTGTGGAACTCCATAATCATGAAATAAATAAAGATTAGTAAAAAGTTTCACAGTATTTATTAAAATATAACCTGACAATATTGTTTCGACAGTTAAGCTGTCATTATCAAAGGTAATATAAATATAAACAAACACGTCGCTAAGGTAAATACAAAAATAGGTAACTAGATAAAAAGAATTCTGATTATTTTTTCTTTTTATTTAGTTACCTATTTTTCTATTTACCTTAGCGACGTGTTTGTTTATATTTATATTACCTTTGATAATGACAGCTTAGCTGTCGAAACAATATTGTCAGATTATATTTTAATAAATACTGTGAAACTTTTTATTAATGAAATATAATATAAATACAAAGATTAGTTAAAGTTTCACAAGTTTTATTAATATCTTAACCTGACAATATTGTTTCGACACTTTGTGTCATTATCAAAGGTAGATAAGATTGATAAACAAACACGTTGCTAAGGATAAATACATACAGAAAATAGGTAACTAGATACAATACATAACAAAAACTAAATATCTAATACTTCTAATAAAGGAGAATTACTAAGCTCAGTTTGTTCATTCATTAAAGGTACTGTGCGTTTATGTCTGTATATTTCAAAAGCTTCTAAAATGTCTAGTTTGTGTTTGTTGTTGCAAAAATGTAAGAATTTAATGTTGTTTTGAGGTGTCATTGGGTGGTTCTGTTCCAAAATGTGTTTGGCATAATTGGAGTTCGACAAAGTAAGGCTGGAGACAGTAAACGCTATCATTTCATCTTCGTTGGAAGAACAAGCCAAGCTATATAAGAAATTGATGATTAAGCACGGAATCGCTAGCCAGAATGTTTGGTTCAATCAAGAATGTATTAAACGTCAAGTCATTCCCAAATATGTCAACATCACAACCAAGACTAGTAATTACATTAATGAGAAAATTATCAAAAATGATAAAAGAAGATGGGTCAAAGAAGAAGCAAAGAAATGGTTTAGAATTAGAGACAATTTGCACATTTATATAAAGGTACTCCACACAGAACTTGCACATAAATTACATAATATTCAATTTGACATTTTAGATTTTGATGTTAGAGAAACTGTCAGTCATATTAAATTTCAAAAATACAATACTCAGAAAAAGAAACTACAAAATCTCACCCAACAAAAACGCTCAATACAAAGTAATTATAATACCCAGAATACGATAAATTTCTATCCACGTTTTATAAACCTATCAGATACACAATTTAAGGACAGAGAAACACAATTTCTTAACAAAGGCTTCAAATTTTGTCCTTTTCCAAAATTCACTAACAAAATTAAAGAAATCTTAGCTGTTGAATGTGAAACTATACTCAGAAAAGATCACAACAATTATGCAAAATTCCAAATCTTGAATCTGATAAAAGAAATATCTTTGAAAAAGGACAAAACACAGAATAGAACATCTAACCTGTCACTACTTCAATCTATAAGACATAAAATTACAGAAAACAATTTAATTTCTGTTAAAGCAGATAAGGGTAACACTTTGGTAATCCTTTCGAAAGATGTTTACACACAAAAAGTTAATGATTTTATTAATAAAGAAAATTTAGATGTTTTAAACAAACATCCTACCACAAAATTTCAAAAAGAAATAAAACAAGCTTTAGCAAACTGCAATATCTGCTTTAACGAATTAGAAAAACAACAAATCATACATAAAAACCCACAACTACCAAAGCTATATGGACTGATTAAAACACATAAACACAACATGCCTATACGACCAGTAGTATCATATATCAACGCACCTAATCACACCTTGTCCAAGAAACTCAACCATATTATTAACATCATAGGATACAAATCGAAATACTCTGTCAAAAATTCATTAGAATTAGTAGAAAAACTACAGAACATACATCTTCCAGCACATTCAAAACTTGTAAGCTTTGACATTTGTAACATGTTTTCAAAGATTCCACCATAAGACTGTATTCCTTTGTTAGATAATTTCCTAGTTAATAGTAATGTAGAATTAGTAAAAAGATTAGAGTTAATTCAATTATTTGATCTTTGTATCAGTCACAATTATTTCACTTTTAATAATATAATTTATTTACAGAAAGATGGTTTACCTATGGGTAATTCTCTAAGTCCTCTATTAGCTAACATATTTATGGATAATTTGGAAGATCGAATATTTGAATTAGATCTTTCTAAACACATTATTTTTTGGTTTCGTTACGTTGATGACATTTTAGCTTGTTTTGACAGTTCTTTTGAGGTTATCAATGAGTTTTTAATTCTTATTAACAGTCTTCACACAAACATCACGTTTACACTAGAAACAGAACAAAATAGAGCTATTAATTTTTTGAATTTAACTATTACAATTAATACAAACAATGAATTTGATTTTTCCATATACAGAAAACCCACAAGCACAGACGTCACTATACCTAACGATTCATGTCATCATAAAATGCATAAACTAGCGGCTTATAGATCTTTAGTACACCGAGCTTTAACTACTCCAATGAAACGATCACATTTTGATAAAAGAATTTCAATCATCAAACAATTAGCATACCATTATAACCATAACATGATTGACACTTTAATTCAACAAAAAGATTATAGGTTAGCTATCAAAAGAATATTTCCAATTGACACTCAAATACAAGACACAAACTACATATCAATACCATACTTTGGCAAGATATCAGAACAAATTGCAACTATACTAAGAAAAACCACCAGTTACAAAATAACCTATAAAAGTAACACCAACACCTTTACATTTTTATTCAATGCTAAAGACAAAACACAAGATATCATGAAATCCGGCATTTACCGTTTGAATTGTTCTTTTTGTAACTCGGTTTATATTGGCCAAACACTTAGAAATTTCGACATAAGATACAAAGAACACGTACGCTCTTATAGACTTAAACATCCAGAAAAATCGAATTATGCCAAACACATTTTGGAACAGAACCACCCAATGACACCTCAAAACAACATTAAATTCTTACATTTTTGCAACAACAAACACAAATTAGACATTTTAGAAGCTTTTGAAATATACAGACATAAACGCACAGTACCTTTAATGAATGAACAAACTGAGCTTAGTAATTCTCCTTTATTAGAAGTATTAGATATTTAGTTTTTGTTATGTATTGTATCTAGTTACCTATTTTCTGTATGTATTTATCCTTAGCAACGTGTTTGTTTATCAATCTTATCTACCTTTGATAATGACACAAAGTGTTGAAACAATATTGTCAGGTTAAGATATTAATAAAACTTGTGAAACTTTAACTAATCTTTGTATTTATATTATATTTCATGATTATGGAGTTCCGCAAAGTAAGGCTGGAGACAGTAAACGCTTTTTATTAATCTTCATTTATTTCATATTAAAGCGATTCACTGAAACGCTAGTGTAGGCATGTTGGCCCAGTAGATAGAATAATAGCTATTTATGTAACAAGTACATAATGTAGGACTTTATAGACAAGCCCAGTTTATGGCCGAGCAAGCGAAGCGAGCAAGGCCTATAAAAAGGGCGAGTCTATAAGGTCCGATTATGTAAGAGTTGCATACAAAGCTTTATGTTCGATTCCTAAAATTGGGTAATTATCAAAAGAAAATCAGTATATAAATTTGACATCTATTCTTGACAGAAGAAAATTTGACATATAATATACAGTTGTCATACCTACTTTATTTTACTACTACCACTTTATTTTACGAGTACAATAATAAGCCAGATCACTGCCGCAAAACAATACAATAAACAGTACTTTATAATACAATCGGACATAATATACAGGGTGGGGCAAAAGTCCCGCAACGGCCAAATATCTCCCGAGGGGAAGGTTTTTTAAAAAAATGTTTCAGGCAAAAGTTGTATGGCTTTGAAAGAGGAATCATTTGCATACAAAACCATCTCCCACCCCTTCACCCCCTCCTGAGGGGTGGGGGTAACTTTTAAATTTTAAATGGCCAACCCTATTTTTTTTTGCTGATTAATATTCTCTAAGAAAAAACAAGAACTTTTGTCCGAAAAATTTTTTTTAAAAAGACGAATTTTGCGATTGACCCAACGAACAAACTTTGGATATTCCAAAATATTCCGACTCTTTTACGCGAAAATGACGGGGTTTTCAGAAAAATTACAAGAGGTAAAAAAGGCTTAGAATTTTGCAAAAAATCTAGGAAAAAAAAATAAACAAAAAAATTTTTGAACAATTTTTGAAAAAAAACATGATTTTTGAAAATGTGCACACGTTTACATTTTACCTCCTGGATTAGCGATGCACACTCAACTCAAGTGGTAATGTGTGTGGGTCTTGTAAGTCGAGGAGAACATCCAGTGATATTGCAGGTTTTCTTAGTCCGGATCTCGACTGATCTTCAACGGAAGCTGCTTGATGAACTCTTAGTGAACGAGGAATCCACAAAACCACAGAAGAGACTGACCTGTCTCCTCATATCGGTTAGCTGCTCGCATCACGGTAGTTTTGTTGAGCGGGCGAGGACGAGTCGGATGCAGCTGGTTACAGAGATTTGCAGTTTCCTGGTAAGAGCGTTGTCTATCTCCGTACCCACGCAATATCAATTAATGATATTAATTTTATTAATTAATTTTTAATTAATTAATTAATTAATTCTCGTTTAATGAGACCCATGCTTTTGCAATACGATTTTGCAAAACAATTTCTTGTGAATTTGAGTTGCAAGAAATTGTTAATTTAAAAGGAGTTGCAAGACTGAGTTAATATCCAGTCGTTGATACGTGGTGATTTTCTCGCAATTCAAACTGCCAGGAAATTGTTTTGCAAAATTGTATTGCAAAACCATGGCTCTCACTAAAAGAGAAAGAATTGAAGTATTGATATTGCGTGGGTACGGAGATAGACAACGCTCTTACCAGGAAACTGCAAATCTCTTTAACCAGCTGCATCCGAATCGTCCTAGCCCGGTAAACAAAACTACCGTGATGCGAACAGCTAACCGATATGAGGATACAGGTCAGTTTTTTCTGTAGTTTTATGAATTCCTTGTTTTCTAAAGATTATTTCTTGTGTTCATCAAACAGGTTCCGTCGAAGATAGGCCGAGAACGGGACGACCAAGAACAGCGACAGATCCCGGAACATCATTGAATGTTCTCCTCGAATTCCAAGAAGATCCACACACATCAAGACGTCGGGTGGCTCAGGCAGAGGATATCAGCATCAGGTCTGTGGGTAGGATTTTGAAGACACACAAATACCACCCATACAAGATACACTTGGTGCAAGAGTTGACGGAGTTTGACTTCGATTTAAGAGTGGAGTTTTGTGAGTTGATAATGCAGCGATACGATGATAACCCAATGACATTTTTCTGGACGTGTTTTTCGGATGAAGCGAAATTTGAATTGGACGGCAACGTGAATCGTCATAACAGCAGATATTGGTCCGATGCAAATCCACACTGGATGAGAGATTCTCACACTCAGTGGAAGCAAAAAATCAATGTTTGGGCTGGCATTTTCCGACATCAGATTGTGGGCCCGTTCTTCTTTGATGAGAATCTGACAGCTGAGCGATATTTGAGGCTGCTTCAAGAAGAAATCGTTCCTGCTCTTCGTGGGATCGTTGGAAATCAATTCAATTTGGTCAATTTTCAGCAAGACGGAGCACCAGGTCATTTTGGGCGGCAAGTACGTGCCTATCTGGATGCAACATTCCCTGGGAGATGGATTGGTCGGAGAGGAGAAATTGAATGGCCGCCACGATCACCAGACCTGACACCCCTTGATTTCTTCTATTGGGGTTATTTAAAAGATCGCGTGTACCAGACGAAACCTGATAGCATAGACGATCTGCGAGGTAGGATATTGGAAACCTCAAATGCCATTACGCCAGAAATGATAGCAGATGTTCTGGAGACTTTCTATCAGCGACTGGCTCATTGTCAAACAGTGGAAGGTGCTCAGTTTGAGCATCTGATCAAATAATTAGCAGGGCAGCGGAGGTTTGGAGTCGATAAATACCGGGGGAGTGACGAACCTCGGGGTCCTTCAATGCTTCCTGATTAAGAAAAACGGCCCTTTTCAGGGCCACTATGATGTGTGAAATCCTCCCTGGAACCTCCACGTGGTACACATTGGGTAACGCTAATCCAGGAGGTGAAATATGAACGTGTGCACATTTTCAAAAATCATGTTTTTTTTTTCAAAAATTGTTCAAAAATTTTTTTGTTTATTTTTTTTTCCTAGATTTTTTGCAAAATTCTAAGCCTTTTTTACCTCTTGTAATTTTTCTGAAAACCCCGTCATTTTCGCGTAAAAGAGTCGGAATATTTTGGAATATCCAAAGTTTGTTCGTTGGGTCAATCGCGAAATTCGTCTTTTTAAAAAAAAATTTTTCGGACAAAAGTTCTTGTTTTTTCTTAGAGAATATTAATCAGCAAAAAAAAATAGGGTTGGCCATTTAAAATTTAAAAGTTACCCCCACCCCTCAGGAGGGGGTGAAGGGGTGGGAGATGGTTTTGTATGCAAATGATTCCTCTTTCAAAGCCATACAACTTTTGCCTGAAACATTTTTTTAAAAAACCTTCCCCTCGGGAGATATTTGGCCGTTGCGGGACTTTTGCCCCACCCTGTATATTATGTAATTAGGAGATCAAGCGATACTTTAAATCCAAGAAGATGTATAACGCCGAGGCGCCAGCCGAGGCGTTATAACATCTTCCAGCCAGTTCCGAACGATTCTCCAATCCAACTGGTCCCGCCCAAAGCCGAGTTTGGAAAATGCCAATTTGTTAATACCCCTGGTAAGCAACTCGGTCCTCAAATCCCATAATGCCCTCCACAGGTCCGCGTAACTCGGTTTCTGGTAGTAAAACTGCTTGGTCACCAAGTAGTTAATGGAGCGGTCATGATCCGACAAGTGTAAGGCTTTGCCAACAGAGGGATTCTGTTCTCGAAGTTCATTCAGCCGTCCAAACTTATTTCTAAACACTACTGCGATCCCCCTGGACATGCGGAGATCATCAGAGACACAGTGGGCAATGGAATAATCACCAGGGACCCGGAAGAGATCTTGTTGCATCCCGGTCGTGACTCCGAATCGGGCTTTTCTAGTTCCGGAAAACGCAGCCATAAATTCTCCAAATGCTGGCTGATCATCTTCAGACCTTACGGTATCGACAGCCACCTCAGCGTCATCTTCTCGATCCGGGACTACGTTATTGTTTCCCTCATAGTGCGCCAGACGATTGGAGTGCACCACCTTTGGTTAGCCTCTTGGCAATTTCTGGATGCGATGAATCAAGTCATTTATTCATTTCTTCACCTGGTATGGGCCCTCCCAATTTCGCTGTAACTTTGGAGAATAGCCACGACGTCTTTGCGGGTTATATAACCAGACAAGCTCTCCAGGTTGAAACCCTCCTTTTTGGGCTCGCACATCGCACGTAGTCTTCATTCGGTCACTCTTCGACTATTATTTCGGGTTCGGTCGTGAATATCCTCCAACTTCTTCTTTAAGTTGATGACAGTCATTTTACCTACCCCCTGCTCTATAGGTGGAGATCCAAATTCCAGATCACACGGTAACCGTAACTCGCGTCGAAACATCACAGACGCTGGTGACTGACCGGTTGTCTCGTGGACCGATGCACGATAAGCCATCAGGAACAGATGCAGGTATTGATCCCAGTCTCGTTGATGATCAAAGACGACCTTGGCCAAATATTTCCCCATTGTGCGATTCATGCGTTCTACCATTCCATCGGACTGCGGATGTAACGGTGTGGTCCGAGTCTTGCGAATGCCCAACAATCGACAGACTTCTCCAAAGAGTACAGACTCAAAATTACGGCCTTGATCCGAATGCAGCTCCATGGGCACTCCGAAACGACTAAAAACTCTTTGAATAGTACGTCAGCAACAGTCGGTTCCTGGTTTCGCGGCTTCCTGGTTTGGTAGGGCGTATGCTTCTGGCCATTTGGTAAAATAGTCCATTGCCACTAAGATGTATTTATTCCCATCGTCGGTTTCGGGAAATGGTCCGGCAATATCTATAGCTATTCTTTCTAGAGGACTACCCACGTTGTACTGCCTCATAGGTGCTCTTCGTTTCCCCAAGGGTCCGTTATCAGTGGCACAAAGTTCGCATTTTCGGCACCACTCTTTCACATGTTCTTTACAGTTGACCCAATAAAAACGCTCTCTAACTTTCTCCAAAGTCTTCTTCACACCGAAGTGTCCTCCTGAGGCACCGTCATGGAGATGTCGCAATACTGTAGCCACTCGGCTCCTTGGAACGACGAACTGAGACCTAATGGTGGTGCCGTCTTCACTCTTCAGCACTCGCATCAGGAGATCGTCTTCCACCTTCAAGGACTCCCATTAGGCCCAATATGCTTTGAGGGTTCTGTTGAAAGGGCTGACGGCCTCCCAGGCAGGCCTTTGTCCCACGTTCTTCCATTCCAGTACTATTTCTAGTTAGGGATCAGCCTCCTGCTGTCGTTGCAATTCTTCCGACAACCAATTGTCGTTGACGATGGTAGTTCTTAATACGTGTCAAAATCGTATCCTTGTAATGCCAAGGTCCCGATGAAGGTCACTATTACGGACGTACCATGGAGCCTTGACCATATTACGCAGAACCTTGTTTTGGAAGGACTGAATGGGTTTAATGTTACTAGCTTTGGTACAACCCCAGAGCTGTATACCATATAACCATATCGGCTTCAAGATCTGGTTATAGATTAGGATTTTGTTATTTAGTGCCAACTTTGAATTTTTTCCAAGGAGCCAATAATATTGTTTATATTTTAGACCAAGTTCAGTTCTTTTCTTCTTTACATGCTCTTTCCATCGGAGCTTAGCGTCTAGCGTCATGCCAAGGTACTTGGCATTGTTCGAGTATGGTACTAAAGTACCATTTATATCTAGTGGCTGTATATCAACTAGTCTTTTGTTCGTAAAGATTACATGGATAGACTTGAGCTCGTTCAGCTTGATCTTCCATTGTTTTGTCCACTCTAGTACTGTATCACTAGCTGTTTGTAGTTTACTGGTGGACACATCCTGTTCCTGACCTATTGCGAGTAGTGCCGTATCATCGGCAAAAGTTGCAATTTTAACATCGCCCAAATGCGGAATATCACTGGTGTATAGCAGGTAGAGGATAGGCCCTAGGACACTACCTTGAGGTACACCTGCGTTAATTTTTTTTTAGTTCCGAGTATTCATCTTCTTGTTTAATTCTGAAGTTTCTATCCGATATGTACGAGGAGAGAACTTCCACAAATTGTTTTGGAAGCATTTTGTTCAGTTTGTGAATGAGCCCTTCATGCCAGACTTTATCAAAAGCCTGGGCCACATCAAGGAAGACTGCTGAGCAGACTTGCTTTTCTTCGAGAGCTTTTTCGATGACATCTGAAATTCGATGCACTTGATCTATGGTGGAATGTTTCTGTCTGAAGCCAAACTGGTAATCTGGAATCAGCCTATTGTTCTCTATTAAAGGTCTCAGTCTTTTAAGAAGTAATTTTTCAAAGAGCTTTGAAATAATAGGAAGCAGAGAAATAGGCCTGTAAGACTTCACATCGTTGGGTAGCTTACCCGGTTTAGGCAGCATAATCACTTCTGCGACTTTCCAAATTGTAGGCACGTGCTTTAGTCGGAATGATGCGTTGAAGAGGTACGTAAGCATCACAATACCTCTTCTAGGCAGTTGTTTCATAACTTGGCCAGTGATGAGATCAAATCCTGGTGCTTTTCTAGCGTTTAGATTAGTCTTAATCTCATTAGCTACTTCCTTCGGAGTAACAAGAGGGATTTCTTCGTACAGTAGATTATTAACCTCTTCCAAGGCAGTGTTAGCTTTAAATTCATTGGGTTTGAAGATTTCAGTTAAATGATCAGCAAATAATTCTGCTTTTTGCTTATTATCTCTTGCCCAAGGCCCAGCATCCTTCCTTATAGGGGGAATTGATGTTACAGACCTCTTGATCTTATTGGTTGCTTTCCATAGAGAGTACTCTGTTTCCTCGTCCGCAGTTAAATTTTGTAGATAGGAGCTGATTGAATCTTCTTTGAGTTTTTGAATTTCTCTCTTGAGTTTTTGTGATTTGTTATTCAAGATGGTTTTGTCCGACGGATCTCTTGACTGCTGCCATCTTCTTCTAGCTTTTCTTTTTTCTGTTACCAGTATTCTGATTTCGATCGGATAATTAACCCCTTTAGATATATGGGTAATTTCCTTGGTATTGTTAAAAGCAGCTGTCTGAATTATTTTAACAAAATTTTCAGCTTCTTGTTCCAGTTCCTGAATTGTTTTCAAACTAATGTTAAGGTGAATATTTTCTTGAAGGTCGATTCTGAACCTCTCCCAGTCAGTAGTTTTATTTACGAGCGTGGGGCGGGCTTCTTTTTTAATTATCCTTTCACTCAGTGTTAATATAGCTGCTGAATGGTCGGAATCTAAGTCCAGATTTTCTTCAACATCTATGAAATTGGGTGAAACCTTCTTGGTAATAAAGAAATCTAGCAAATCAGGGATTTTGTTGGGATCTGTAGGCCAGTACGTGGGCTTACCTGAGGAGTGGAGGTTGCATCCAAGTTTCCTCGTGGCTTTTCTCAGTTCACTGCCTTTTGTTGTGGTTAATCTCGATCCCCATTCCACATGTTTGGCGTTGTAATCACCACCCAAAATGAAACGTTCGCCAAGATGTTGTAGGATCGTTTTATAGTCAGCATTTTTTAAATTGTGCCTTGGAGGACAGTAAATTGCACCTATTTTTAAATTTTGTTTCGTGGACTTAATACATACCATAGTAAGCTGGAATTCTATCCTTTGTAGATGACATTCTTCGTAGTGGTTAATTGATTCTTTGACTAATACAGCACTACCGCCTTTAGCTTGATTGTCGGGGTGAATAGTGTGGTATAATCTATATCCTCTTATTTTTAGGTAGGATTGAGCAGTCAAATGCGTTTCTGAAATCAGACACACATCTATGTACTGGGTATGAAGGAAGACTTCAAGTTCCTGTTTTCTCTTTAGGATGCCATTGGCATTCCATGTAGCTATTCTTAAGTCTTGTTGGTCCATGGATTACTTCTTTTTGGGAATAGCACCAGTACTCCTGGCTTCTAACCTGTCGAGTCTCACATTGACTCTGTCCAGCATCTTCATCATATTCTGCATCATTTGCATCATAGATGGTTCGGTTTTAGGATTGGTAGAGTTAGGTTCTTCCTGTTTCGATTTACTTGCTTGTGCATATGAGACACCTTCCTTCAATTTAGCAGGCGCGAATGTCCTTGCTATAGGAGTTGGTTTTCTAGTTTTAGTAACGTTATCTCTCCGCTTTTGCAACTCTTTGGCGATTACACACCCTCTATAGTTGGCGGGATGTGCCTCAGAGCAGTTAGAACACTTGGCTGGACCATTCCCAGTCTTGGTACATTCTGCTGTTAGATGATTCCCTGCACATTTAACGCAGGTGGGGGTTCGTTGGCAGTATTTTTGCGTGTGCCCATATCTCTGGCATCTTTTGCACTGCGGTATTAATTTACTAGTTCTTAGTGCCTCAATTTTAACTTTCATGTGGCACAAATGCTGAATTTCGAAGATCTTCTTGATATCCTCTGTTTTATCGAAAGTTAGCACGAAGAGAGGGAGCTTGATATAGCCATCTTTCGTTTTCTTTAATTTATTTTCTGCATTTTTTATTTTGAAACCGTTCTGCTGCAGTTCATTAACGATTTCTTTTAAATCGCAAGTAGGGTGCAGGTGCGTAACCATAACTCTGATCGGTCTCTCCTGCTTGTTTTCGTAAGAATGCCATTCCTGATCAGAATTATTTAGATATTGAGTTAACCCTCTATAATCTGTTGCTGTGTCAACATTGATTTTTAGTTTATTATTCATTAGGGTTGCATTAAACTTCAGATTACTTGTCTGAAGTTTCTGTTTGAGCTCCATATAATTTTCTAAATTACTTACCACAACTGGAGGAGGTTTTTGTTCTTTAGCCAGCGTTGGCTTACTCTGGGTAAGGTTCTTCTCCGGTGACTCAGCTGCTTTCCTTTTCTTGTTCTTATTTTTTGGAAGCAGCCATTCTGTTTCCCGGGAAACTAATTCTTCTTCCTCATCGGAATTGGTCGGACTATAACGTTTTTTCTCACCTTGCAACAATGCAACTTGGTCTTTAAGTGCTTTAATCTCATCCAAGGCCTGTTTGAGTTGAAGACGCAGTTGTTCTATTAATGCGGTCTCTGCTACGGTGCTCGGTAAGGATAAATTAACTTGCGGCATGGTTATTTCCCTTTGTATTTCTTTTTGTTGTGTCACTAATGGTGATCCTGCTTCATTATATAGAGATGTAATAGATATCGATCTCTGTTTTAAAGGAGATCTTTGTATTTTTTGATTTCCTTTAAAAGGATTTTTATTTGAATCACTTTCTTTTGTTTTAATTTTAAGTGGAGATTTATTTATTTTAAACATTTTATGTTAAAATAACACAATTATTGCACATTAATACACTTGGTATGCAGGTCATATTTTGACCTACTTACTTTATAATTATTATTACAATGTTTATTTCCGTTTACACTGTTGTTATTTGATACGGAGCACGACGACACGTCTTTACTCAGCGAAATTCAAATAGCAACTATATATTCACTGTGGAGAATGAAAATGTGCATAAAAAACCACCCACGTGGCGGCACATCTATGAAACAACTTGAATTTTAGGTTATGTTTACCGGCAAATTTCTATTTACCGACTATAAACTTCAATCCACGAATCATGAATCCGACAGATGAAACGGGTATATACCGGCTAATTTCCGAACGCCGGTAGTGCACCAGTGATACACTTTCCGAACGCTTTTGGTACATCGGTATATATCCGATACAATTTTCGTAAACGCCTAATTTCTTGGTCGTTACGACTTTATTACACCGAATAATCTGAGAATCTACTCGTAATTTTTTTATATTCTCCGACATCGCTTTAGATATATTGTGCAGAAATCTTTGACCAGACCTTGTAAGGCCATATGTGGCGATCTCTGTGAGCTTATAAGTTTGAATAAGTATGTTTTTCTGCTCTAGTCTGATCAATCTAATGCGGTATGTTCTACAGCCTAAAAGAAAATTGTGTGTAGATCTCAGATCATTTGGTGTACCTACTAATAAAGTCGCAAAGCCCTACATTTCCTGTAAAAAATGGACTTTTAGCAGTTTATTATATGCCTACATGACTTTTGATCCTTGCGACAAAATAATTTTTTTATATGGTTCATTAAAAAGGACATTATTATTGTCAAATGTTTCTTATTGGAATAGTGCGGCAATAGACCATAAGAAATTATGTTCGTCACGAAGGAAGTACTTATTTATTTTAGCTACTTAAATAATAACCAACTTCCTCTGGGGCCGTTTGATCATCCGGCTCATGGAATTTGATGTGCATTGAGAAGACTGAATGTACCAAGAAGAAATACCCAAAATTGATCAAAAATGCTTCGTTTTCTGTCATAGGGTAGTAGCCATTCAGTATTGTTGCAGTTGTACACGTTTTCCTAAATGTAATAATTTTGTTTGCATTCCCTAATTGCTCAGTATAGCTTGCGATTTTGTCGTTCAGTTTTCCAGTTTGCCTCACATTAGCTTGACCACCATAATTTGTGAGCTTAACTATATTTTGTTGCCAGTTGACTGGTCTCTTTCAAGCAAAAATTGCGTGGTTTTGAATTGTTTCAGTGATCTTTATAGTTTTCCCCATGATTAAAATCAAGATGTTTTAGATAGAAATTGATGAAGGAATTGGCATTTGTGAAATTAAATGCACCAAACGAACGACAGTGTAGACGTCTGTGGGCTAACATAACATAATAACTGCTCGTGTAAATTCGTGAAAATGCTCCAGTTGTTGCTTAAAAATAATCTGAATTGAAATCTTGAAACTTCATCCATATACGTAGCTTTCAAAACAGCATTTTAACCAATGCCGTTATAATCAAACTTGTAAAGGATTATTGGAGATTGTAGTCCTTTATTTAAATGCATTTTAAAAGAAGACACTCGGCGTAGTACCTTTTGTGATTCCAATATTGGACTTTCCAAAATTACACATAAAATTAAAACACATGTGATGTCATTCTGTGATAGTGGATGCAAAAAGAAATATGTAGTGTTAAAGTACAGAATATAAAAATTTTTAAATTTTACGCCGTAATACATGTACATTTTGGCGGCAATCGCACGCATACCTTAGCAATCACAAGGAAATCATCAGAAATGACGCAGTCTTTATTGGCAATAAGCTAAATCTTTCGCAATCCCCCAATCATCATCGCAGTCGTCGAATGAAGTAGAGGTGGTGCCATCGTGAAAATCACTTTTCATTCACATGTTAATAAAGAAAAAACTCGCAATTTAGAAATCACCTTGCAGTGCAAATCATAGGTGTTGCGAAAGCAATCTTTGGAAATCGTAGAGATTGTAAAGGCAATCTTTGGAAATCATAGAGACTGCGAAGGCAATGCTCGAAATCGTAGAGATTGCGAGGAAATATTGGATTTCGGCAATACATGTACATTTTTTGGAATAGTGGTTGACACTTCGGATAAAACAGTTTTAATTTGTTTTTATTTTAAAAACATCCAAATTTTATAATTTTAAATGTTTTTCTTTGTACGAAATTTCCGTTTAACGAACTTTTTTCTTAGATTTAGCAACTTCGCTAAATAGAAGTTCCACTGTATATCGATATATAGAAAAGTAAATTTAATTTGGTTTATTTGAATTTTTTATTAAAATTGTTAGGCACGCTACTGGTCCCAGGTATGAATAATTCTGACAGATCTTCCTTTACATGAGTTTATTTGAAATACAATTTCAACTAACATGTTCCAATATAAATGTAATTAAAGCTTGATGTTTAAACTACATCATATTAAAAGCAGAGTAAATCTCGATAACGCACTAATAAAATATAATCTAATTTAGGTACTCATATATAACGACGTATTTCTATTTTACCTCTGAAAACTAATTTCCTGTACGTTTTTCTTACTTCTGGTGGAACACTTAAAAGGCACAACAATTTACCATATTGAATAATTAATGTTTTCTTGTTAAGGGGGCGTTATTGGCGCAAAATATTAGCGTCAAAATATAGCTCACGTTTTTTATTCAGTTTTCTTTTAATAATAGTTTTTTTTAGGAAGATAACGTTTGATGTCGATTGCTAAACTGTTAAGGTAGTGTGGATGATAGTTTGTAAGGAGCAGATATCTAAAATAAATTTTATAATCGTAGTCGAACATAGCCAATCTTGTAGAATTAACGTTTTTTAAAAAATAACCATAATACAGTCATTATATCACTGTTTAATAGCAAAATCTATGAAAATGGATAAATGTTTTTGCTTGCTTATTTAGTATTGATTGAAATAAAATAGAAGTACACGGCGCGAGAATTAAAATATAGCAGCACGAAAATCAGTCATTTTTAGTTGAATGCTTTCTGCACCAGGAAGCGTTGGGTGGTAATATTCGCGGGACATTTAAAAATAATTTAACTTTCCTAATCTTTTAACTATCATTTAATCAATTCCCGAAGTAAATGTTGTTTTTCTTTACTTAAGAGTATGTGACGGTTAATTTTTAAATAAACTATTTCTCTCTTAATTAGTCCTGATTAATTTCTTAAAACGAATATATATTTTCAATATAATATAATAATACTTTTCTTTTTCTTAAAACCAGCAAGAACAACTAATATTTTTAAAGATATTTAACAGTTTTATATTCCCCTTTTTGATTTCAACTACCTTAAATTATTCCTTGGCATTTAAAAATTAAAGATTTCAGTTAAACTTAAAATATTTTGAAAGTTCACGCATGTCTGGCAACACTGTGAGCACAAATTTTTGTTTTCAAGAAATTAATTCCGTTTTGTGGACCGTACCGCCATCTTTAGGTGTTTATAGTTAATGAAGCTTCCTATTATGAAAACTGGCGGCGATAACGTGCCCTTAAATAATTAACATATTTATTATAAAACCCAAAATAACTTCGCCACCAAAACTCAATGTTTGCCATCGAATTAATGGTGACTGGTAACACTAAACAAGCATTGGGGGCATACGTCAAAGTATACGTCACGCGTTATCCTCTCTCCTTTCCCTGTGCTCCTATCTAATCTAAGGTACGGTCAACATAACCTAAAAAATTATTAAATCTGTTTTTATCTATTTTTGTAAGAGTACATAATTTTATTACTATTAAAATATAAAATGGTAAAACTGCATAAGCTGTAGCCCAGACGCGCATACCTACTGCGCATAACGACTATATCTAATAAACTCATGGGAATAATTCTTACACTGTTGCCGGTCCTACTTTCTTTATAATAAATAAAATATTAATGTACTGTATAAATTTAATATTTTGTATATTCTTAAAGCACGAACGCAAAAATGATTTTGAAGTTGTTCTTTACAAAAAGATAAATTAGCTTGCTTACTATGTACCTACAATGAAGTGAATTATCCGCTAAAAAGACGTGATGATCTGATGGACGTATTTTATGCCAATTCTTTTTATATGAGTTTTTATTTTTCTTCTTATGTGTTCACTTTTTCTTCCACAGTTAAATACTCGACGGAGACTTATTACATATAAGTAATTTTCGAGTGAGAATTATCAATGTAATAAGCTATAAAATTCAGATGTTTTTTCAGAGTAAATAAATGCTATAAAAAGATACAAAAAGTTTAAAGTACAATTTAATCAACTGAAATGAAGTCGTGCAAACATTTCCCGGAAATTAATTGTAGACATACGTTAATTCATTTCATTGTAGATACATAGTAAGCAAGCTTTAATTTATCTTTTTGTAAAGAACACCTTCAAAATCATTTTTGCGTTCGTGCTTTAAGAATATACAAAATATTAAATTTATGTATTAGTACATTAATATTTTATTTATTATAAAGAAAGTAGGACCGGCAACAGTGTAAGAATTATTCCCATGAGTTTATTAGATATAGTCGTTATGCGCAGTAGGTATAGGCGACACTAAAAATAACACCGGACTTTCAGACATACCAACTGTTAGTTGGCTACACTGAGCTAGGAACGAGTAGTAACTAGTGCTTTTTCTGTCACTTTCTGTGCTGTCAGCAGTGTCAGCTGTCACTTTCGAACTTTTGATTTGTTTGTCTTTTGTTGTGTATGTGTGTAAAAAATTAAAAGACTGTGCCTTAACTGAACGTTTTTATATTTGTACTTACATGGTGTTTTGTGAATCATGGATTCATCCCAAAACCCTTCCAATGTGAAAACAGTTTGTTGCTCTACTTGTAATATATGTAATTATAAATATGCACAAAAGAGCAAACTTAAACAACACATGTCAACTCATAGTGGAGAAAAGCCATTTGAATGTAATATATGCAGTTATAAATGTATACAAAAGAATCATCTTAAAAAACACATGTCAACTCATACTGGAGAAAAGCCATTTGAATGTAATATATGTAATTATAGATGTTCCCAAAAGAGTTATCTTAAACAACACATGTTAACTCATACTGGAGAAAAGCCATTTGAATGTAATATATGTGATTACAGAAGTTCACAAAAGAGCAAACTTAAACGACACATGTCAACTCATACTGGAGAAAAGCCATTTGAATGTAGTACCGCATCGTAATTAATTATGTAAGGAATATTTTTATTTATAATAATCATATATTGAGTAATTTTGCATTATTGCAGATAGGAAGAGGCAAGAGATCACCGTGTGACTGCTAAAGAGATAATGAGAAAACAAAAATTGCTGATGGCTGATGGCTTAATTAATTTTTATATTTTAGATTATTGTATCTATTATCAATAAACTAAAATTTAATATAATCTAACATTAATGAAACATGCCTAACTCTTTTATTATTAAATTGCGATCTGCGAGTAAACACTGCCTTTAAGAAATTTCACTCGAACTCAACTATCATTTTTATGTTATTATTGATATGGTTATCGTTATTACGTCATCATTATTACTAAAAGAATGACACGTTTTATTATTGTATCACTTCATACAATGTTCCGCGCTCAAATCTCTTCCGTTGCGCCTCGCAAATCGCAATTTAATAATAAAAGAATTAGGCATGTTTCATTAATGTTATATTAGATTATATTAAATTTTAGTTTATTGATAATAGATACAATAATCTAAAATATAAAAATTAATTAAGCCATCAGCAATTTTTGTTTTCTCATTATCTCTTTAGCAGTCACACGGTGATCTCTTGCCTCTTCCTAACTGCAATAATGCAAAATTACTCAATATATGATTATTATAAATAAAAATATTCCTTACATAATTAATTACGATGCGGTATTACATTCAAATGGCTTTTCTCCAGTATGAGTTGACATGTGTCATTTAAGTTTGCTCTTTTGTGAACTTCTGTAATCACATATTACATTCAAATGGCTTTTCTCCAGTATGAGTTAACATGTGTTGTTTAAGATAACTCTTTTGGGAACATCTATAATTACATATATTACATTCAAATGGCTTTTCTCCAGTATGAGTTGACATGTGTTTTTTAAGATGATTCTTTTGTATACATTTATAACTGCATATATTACATTCAAATGGCTTTTCTCCACTATGAGTTGACATGTGTTGTTTAAGTTCGCTCTTTTGTGCACATTTATAATTACATATATTACAAGTAGAGCAACAAACTGTTTTCACATTGGAAGGGTTTTGGGATGATCCATGATTCACAAAACACCATGTAAGTACAAATATAAAAACGTTCAGTTAAGGCACAGTCTTTTAATTTTTACACACATACACAACAAAAGACAAACAAATCAAAAGTTCGAAAGTGACAGCTGACACTGCTGACAGCACAGAAAGTGACAGAAAAAGCACTAGTTACTACTCGTTCCTAGCTCAGTGTAGCCAACTAACAGTTGGTATGTCTGAAAGTCCGGTGTTATTTTTAGTGTCGCCTCTGGGCTACAGCTTATGCAGTTTTACCAAAATGTCTAGACAAGAAACAGTTCCCACTTTAACAACAGAAACTGCAGTATCTATTCTTAATAAAATGCTAGCTGAGCTACAAGAACCAGGTAACGTACAAAAATTAGAAGAGGCTCGAGACAATGTTGGGAACGAAATGTTGAAAATGATGCAGTATTTGTTTCCCATTGTTATGCAAATTCAGATGGACGTTATAAAGGAATTTGGATTTCGTGAAGGTAGAGAAGGCATAGTGAAGTTTGCACAGATGTTAAGAAGCCTGGAACGAGATGATTCGGAAGTGGCACGACTGCATAGTCTAATTAAGGCTCATTATTTACCTCCAGTTTCTGTTAATGCTGCAGCTAATGAATCGCCTGGAGAAGAACGTGTAAGCAGTAATTGAGAATAAACACGAGTGATTTAGTATTAAGTGTTGTGCTTGTAAATAAATAAGAACTTTGACTGTTTTTTTAAATTGTTATTCGTATTAAGGTTGCGATTGACAAGATGCCACTTTTTCCAATCTCACTTTTTATTATTTTATTTAAAACTATAATTATTAATTCATCCACTATTATGAGATATCAAAGCAAACCCTTTCTCGTACTCATTAAGTTGACTCCTGACTTGAGGAACTCGTTTTGTTGATTGTATATTCTGATAAATTTCAAGTAACAAGGAAATTATTAATATACACATTTAAGGGTAAGGCTTTGGCACAATGCAAGATTTTATATAAAATTATTACAAGTTTTGTAATTTATAAATTGCTCTGAATGTGAAACACAATAAAAATTGTTGCAAGATTTAAAACAGTTCTAAATATTTTTAACACAATTACTAGAAAGGACAACAAATTGCACAAAAACCAAATTCTACCAATTCTATTAATTAAATGTTTGTGTGATTAATTCAAATAGATAAGATGTTAAAATCAATAACAAATAAAGTTAAATACAATTATGAAAGTTATCTTTCATTCAGGATCTTTGTTTATGCGAAAACTGGACATAATTTTAATTAGCTAGTTGTGTACAGTTGCAGCCGAAAAATTTTCAATGGTAATTTATCAAGTTGGCACATTCTTCTGATATTCACATCGTATGAAGCTGGCTTGTATGCTATTTATGACTTATAAAATCAATAAAAGTGATGTCTCTTATGAGAATTGAAAAGTCGAAATTACGCAGTCACAATAGACCGTTGAAAGTTTTTCGGCCACAACTGTACATATTTAATGTAATATTATTTGCTAAATTGCTTGGCCACAATAGCTGTCAGCTATCTACTTGTAGGCTTTGAGAAGCCTCTATGATAAAGAATTTCTAGATAGTGCATATTGTGTGTTATTGAGCATAGGATATCATTTTCTTTGTCTGTTTCATACTCCTGACTCCAATGCATGTATGTGCTGTGATAGAATTGCTGAAGAAATATGCAAAATGTAGGCAAGCAATCTAATTTCTTTTTTGAAATACAGTTAGATAAAAGTCCAATGTTCTTTTTAATTATACACAAAGATGCAAGTTTAAATTGTTGAATTTTGTTAACTTTCAGAATTTTTTTTCTCAGAAATAGAAGGTAATATAACATCATAATAATAAGTATCATGATAATAAATAATGAGTCCACAGATCAATGAATTTGATGAATGAATACACTTTAATAGCGTACTCTATTTTAATTATCATGTGGAGAAAATAGTTAATGAAAATATTTCTTTGGTTTTTAATAAAGATTATTATTATTAAGTCTTCGTCGGTTTTTTTAATAAGATATTGCCAAGGTTTTAATAATTTTCATTCATTACTTCTACTATATAAATCTTTTAAGAAATTAGAATATGCTTCACTAATTTGGAATCCTACACAATCTATGTGCAAAAGATTGAAAGAGTCCAAAATAAGTTTTTAAAATTTTTGTATTTTAAGAGATTTGGACGTAATCCTGAGTATATGAATCTTATAATCCTATAAGACATTTATTCCATTTACCCAAACTAGAGAATTATAGGTTATCTTTTAGATTATTATGTTTAAATAAAACTTTTACTAATTGTATTAACTCACCTGAAACATTATCTAAATTTAAGTTTAATATTCAAGTGAATTCCTTATTATGAGGATTATGAGCATGAAAACCTATTTTTTCAACAGGATAGGCACCTGTTTACCGCTCTCAGAACACAAGAGCAGGGTTGGTAGCATCACAAATCCCAACCTTAGACTGCCATCATGCTCTCTGGATATTAACCCAATGGAAAACGTGTGGGACATTACCGTTCAAAAGATTTACAATGGAAATGATCCTTTCTGCACTGTAAATGATCTTAGGAGAGCCATTTTGCAACCCTTGGTAATGTCACTATCAATGAGCTGAATCATCTCACCTTAAGGATGAACAATCGAATTTTTCAAATCATTAACCATAATGGTGGTGCTACCGATTATTAAATTAATGTTCTTTTTTGGTTTTGATAATTTAATGTTTAATAAAAGGTGAGTTTTAATTAGTGAACTTATTTGAATTTCCAATTTACAAACATTTAAAATTTTTCAATTTTATCTTCAAATGTTATTACCTTTTGTACCAAACATGCAGAAGTTTTGAAAAGGTAGGACAACATATAAAAATGTTTAGTAAATAAGCCTTTAAAGTGGTTTTACGGTAAGATACGTTTTAACAAAAATATTTGAAAAATGATATCAATATTCTAGGTGAACCTATATCAATTTCCAGGTCTGTATAATATGTTAAAAATATTTTTCATTCAACTTTGGTAATCTCACTAAAAGTTTTAGTTTATTTTGAAGTGTCTATTTTACTTATTGACGAATTGTTTTGATTATAGTACTATATGCAAGAAACATGTAATGAGGTTTTTAACCTGTTTGTTTCTTGAAATAAATAAATAAATGAAATCTAGTTAAGTATGAGCCAAAACATGTGAACTTATGTCATTACCACAACCTTCTAGATTTTGCGAGACGAAGAAGAGACTCCATCTCGCTAGAAGGTTGTGTGATCGTAACTTTATGCAACAATTTTATTTTAGGTTAAATATATTTGTCACAAACTCCAAAAATTATTGAAAGAAATAAAATTACCACTATTACCAAAAATACTTTCAGCAATGCCTAGATTAATTCGGCATTTCATGCTCTCGAAAATATTTATCAATGTATTGTTGACAGTTCAGTAACAAAGGTTTATTTGGTGTTTAAACTCGGACAATAATTTTTGTTTTCGTAGGTTATTACAGACTCATCTGTATGTGGACACACCTTAGAAGAAGGAAGAACAGCTAGATACTAACGTCCTTCTCTATTTCTTTTAACTTCATATTACAAACTGTTTTCGCACAATTTGTCAAGAGAAATTTAAAATTCGATGCTCTGCAAAAAACAACAATACCCCTTAAAATAAAAATTTATTTAGGCATTGGGAAATTAATAATGAGATTTGATATTAATTTTAATTCAAGAATTAAGTAAAGGTATGTATTTATATCTAATAATAAAAATTAAAATTAATTTTGATAATTAATCTTGCAGTGTCAAACTGACCTAAGTTGTAAAAGTGTAATAATACTGTAAGTTTGAAAAAACCTGGTCAAGTTGGCTTTGATTTGTACACCACCACAAACTTGCTAAAGTAAATTTTCCTTGTAAGACAAAATTCGAACGATATTTCAAAGGCTGCTTAACCAGGTTTTTTTTAACGCTCTGTCGTGGACATTGCCATTACGTAACGTCAATGCTGAAACATCTATGTCATAAACTCATCATAATTTCATTTCTTGATCATAAGCTACATTTGTGAGTCACTTGGATGTCTTATGATTGTGGACAGATTGTAAAAGAATTAATGTAAATAAACTTTTTTTTATTCGATTGTATGTAAAATCATGTTTTAGGATTAGAACATTGGTACGTAAAATTTCATCAATCTGTTTTTTTAATTAAGGCCTATAACTGAATAATTCTTTTTGGGCGCATGTTTTAGAAACTAATGTTTATATTTATTATTTACCTTTCGATTACCTTTTTTATCAAATATTAAAAAGGATATTAATGAAACTGTGTTTTAATGGGCTCTTTATCATTTACTAATTTTCGTTGAGCATTTTAACCTAATTCTATGGTGTGATTGTTGGTAAAGTAGGCAGTGATACCTGTATATAAGTTCATGTTTTATGATTACATTAGAAAGTAGACTTTACAGATATGTAAATTCTCTACGTTTTTTTATAAATTTCTTTAATTATTAATAATTTATAAGGAATTTTTTAAAGTAAATAGAAACCAAAACACTAAAGATGCATCGAAAGAAGAAAAATTACGACAGCTTTGTAATGTATTCACTTGTTTTTCTATCTGTGGTAAAATACGCTTGCCAAAGGTTACTAGATGAAAGAAAATAAACAAAACAGAACAATTGAATTGGTGAGTGGAAAAACAGTACAACTGCAAAATATGACTTTTTGAACTGAAATAGCCAAAAAGCCTTTATGTGTGCAAATTCACCAAGTCAGGACAAGAAAAGGCAAATTCACAAACCCAGAAACAAGAACCAGCAGCACAAGGAAATTCACCAAGTGAGGAACAAGAACCTTCAGCCTAGCCCACTCACTAATATCATAACTCCAGTACCAGTTAAACTGAAGACTGATCCCACAATTTGCTTGGTCTTGTGTTTTCCATTTCACCAGCCATTTTAAGGTTCGAAGAACCGGCCTTGTTGTCTAGTTATTAATTACACTGTACAGCAAAACTGGACTTTAAAAAAATTTCCAGGTTCTAATACACTTTTTCTAGAAGTTTTTAAGATGCAGATCATGAATCTGCTATTGTTTTTTTCGGGTCAAGTCAAATTGTAGTTGTATTACAATTTGTTTTCAAATAAAACTCGTTTTTAAATGCACGAGAAGAGTAGGCAAACCTTTACGTTTAACAACACCCTGTATAGCTACCTGTATCTACAGGTTTATGTACAAATCTATACTAAATACCTGATACAATACTCTTGTCTGAACTTCCAGACTCATGTTTTGTGTTAAAAGTGTGTAACTACCATATTTAACAATTTCTTTACTCCTGTTCCCAAAGGCTTCCCAAAATGAAACTTACACCAAAAAGAGTCTACATCTAGCTGTATAACATACTGTATTTATAAAAAAATTGAATGTACACTTAGATATTCAAGGTCAAAGGTCACATCATGTGACCTTGGAATGAAGAATTCACTATTGTTTAATAAAACAATTTTTATGAAAACTATACTCCCTTAGCTTTAAAACAAACCTAAGATAAAAGTTCTACTATGATTAGAAGCAAAGTTATGAATTATTTTTGTTCACCTTGTAAGCGTAAATTTTACATTTTTTATCATATTTGCAACCCCGCCGTATGAATACTGTGTATCACTGAGGGCTATAATTTTACATACGTAAGTTACTTGATGTCCTCCACCATCCTACTAAATTTCACGAAAATCTGAGACGGTCGGGTTGAAAAGTTCATTTTTCTTATGATGATTTGGGATGGAATGACATCGAAACAACAGTATTTGACCTGACCCGAAAAAACCAATAGCAGATTCGTGATCTTCATACCAAAAAGCTGTAGAAAAACCATATGAAAACCTGGAAATTATTTTTTGTGTTGTACAGTGTTATTAGTTGCTTACATTTCTTGATCTGCTTCTACTCGCTGTAGTGTGGTTTACCTTTTTCGGATAAATTCATCAAATTAAAAATTCGGAAATTAGGTGATGTTACGAACCTTGAATTTAAAGAGTGTGTAGTGCAAAAAAATAAATTTCAGAATAAAAAAATCAAGAACAATACTGAAAACCGCACATTTTTAAGATAATTAATAACCGAGATACAGCTATGTACTAGAAGTTTGTCCTTGTGTTTATACTTGTGATCACTAAACATGCACAACACATAGGGAGAGAAATGCCAACGCTCTGCAACAGAGCACGGCACGCAGAAGAAGAAGTTGGTCGGAGCTTTTTCGTAACGATCGTATTTCTTTAACAATGGCGTTTAGGTATGAATCAAAATATACACAGGCTCAATTAAGGCAAATAAAGAAATAAAAAAAAAGAAAAGATGAAAATTAGTCGAATATTACAAGATTAAACAATCTAAATTGGTGCAAATGCAAGAATTGTGCTTATGTCAACTACAAGGAAATGCATTTGCTGCAAGGAAAATGCTGTTGAAAATTGAGTAAGTGAAAAAATTGCATTATTCTTCACAAATCATTTGTAAATGTAGTTTCACACTTTGATAGTTTAAATATGGTAAGGCACAGCGTACTTTTAAAATATAAAACAGAAGAAGAAAGACAATATTACAATAATTATTGCGGCATTTAGTTTGTCACAATTTTGTCTGTTGGAAGCAAATCTTAACAAACGTTTTTCTTTTGGTTTAGTTGGTTTTTCAGTTGTTAGATTTATTTTTATATTTGCTTTTGAAATGCCAAACATCATTTATGACCGAAGATATACGGTACTTTACTGTTTTATAATGGATACTGCAGTTTTAACGTTTTAGGAAAGCCTGCAAAAGAGAATTTATGCCATTTAATAAAGTGTGGAAGACAAAAGAGTAGTGCACTTATTGTTATTATTTAGCCATACATTATATTTATCTACGAGCACCATAGCAAGTTACACTGTCCGCACAATCTAATAGCTGTGAAAACGACCAATTGCACACAATCTCCAAACTGACGGCAATGACCATGAGAAATGATTTCTCATGATCAGTAGTTCTATTAAAACACCATAGATGTCAACACTTGCAATATTATAATATTATTAATTATTTGAAATATAAAAATGTTATAAATTTTAGATAAAGGTTAATAGTAGAGTAAATCTGAAAGCGGATTTTGTTGTCCGTGGTACATTGAAAGGTAAAAAGGTATCGAGTACGTTATCGGATGCTATTTACGGTGGGTGTATATCAATCCCCTAAATTCGTCTGGCGATATCGTTGCCCAACACCCCCCCAGGGGGAAAAAACTGAAAAAACAGTAAATCTAGAATACTTTGTTTGCTATCCGACTATATTAAAATAAATACGATCTCTAAAGTATTAAGCAAGTTAGAGCTAATTTTCACTCAAGAATTATCATTAGATAAACCGAAGGATACTCACTAGATTAGCTTCTGAGTCCCTTATTATGCGTATTTCAATTTCTGCAAACATAGAAAGATGTTTATAGCGTGATAACTTTTGGACGACGCAAAATATCAAAAAGTTCAAAAAATAATTGATATTAGTTCGAGATTTTACAATCCAACGCTTTTTGAAACTTTGAAATTGGCTAGGCAGTAACGAAGATATGACCAATTTATTCCGACAATGTATAAATTACCGCTGAGCAGCGATCGTTCTATCTCTATTTTCACCCGTCTTCCGTCTCATTCTAACGCACTGCTCTTACCAGGTTCGTAAGTACATATAACTATTAGCACAATATTAGTAGGTATTAGGCGCTTGAGCGTGGGAAAATTTTGATGACCGTGGGAACCTAATTAGCATAATTAATTGCTCTAATTAAATTGATTGCTCTAATTAATATGCAAATGAGGCGCGAATTAAATTTATTGCTCTAATTAATATGCAAATGAGGCGCGAATTAAATTTTTGCTCTAATTAATATTCAAATGAGGCGCGAATTAAATTTATTGCTCTAATTAATATGCAAATGAGGCGCGAATGCTCTAATTAATATGCAAATGAGGCGTGAATTAAATTGATTGATCTAATTAATATGCAGGCGTGAATTTATTGCTCTAATTAAATGATCGAATTATTTGATCTAATTGCAGGTAATAATTTATTGCTCTAATTAATATGTAGGGACGGCCATTTTGGAACTTTATCATTCGCAGTCTCCTCTCTCTCTCTCTCTCCTGTTAGAGGACGCATGAAAGAGCCCTCTCTCTCGCTCCTATTAGAGGACGCATTAAAGAGCTCTCTCTCTCTCCCTCCTATTAGAGGACGCATTAAAGAGCTCTCTCTCTCTCTCCCGCTCTCCTATTAGAGGACGCATTAAAGAACCCTCTCTCCTATTAGAGAATGCTTTCTCTCTCCAGCGCACACACACCTTGTACTCTTTCCACTACCTTTTCTAGAAGAACGTGAATTAAATTGATTGATCTAATTAATATGCAGACGCGAATTTATTGCTCTAATTAAATGATCGAATTAAATTATTTGATTTAATTGCAAGCATTAATTTATTGCTCTAATTAATATGCAGGGACGGCCATTTTGGAACTTTGTCATTCGCAGTCTCCTCTCTCTCTCTCTCTCTCTCTCTCTCTCTCTCTCTCTCTCTCTCTCTCCTATTAGAGGACGCATTAAAGAGCCCTCTCTCTCCTATTTAGAGGACGCATTAAAGAGCCCTCCCTCTCTCCTATTAGAGGACGCATTAAAGAGCTCTCTCTCTCTCTCTCTCTCTCGCCTATTAGAGGACGCATTCTCTCTCCAGCGCACACACTGTACTACCTACCTTTTCTAGAAGAAATAATAAAAGCATATAGGAATTAAAAATTATGTTTATTAATATATATATATTGTTATGACTACATTTAATCTATAATAAAAAAAAATTGATAATAGAATGCTGGTGATGATACTAGTAAATGAAACATCAATGTTTATACATATTATTTTTTTTTTTTTTTGCTGTATATTTAATAGACAGTTTTAACATGTTATCTGTTAAATTATTCACAACACAGTATGAGTCGAGATCGTCTCGTAACATTTGTAAATTTTTTAAATATTTTTGTAATCTATTTCTAAGGAGGTTTATTTGTGCCAAGGTACGATGGTGCAGACGTTGTAGTCGTCGTCGTTGACGTCTCCGACTACTGCTGCTGGTGTTGATATGGTTACCTTTAGCTCTTGCTGTTGCTGATACGTTTGACGCGTGATCTGCAAGGTCCTGATCTAAACGGCAACATACACACAAATTATATTAGCATATATATATATATATATATATATATATATATATATATATATATATATATATACAATCACTCTGAAGTTTTTTCTAAACAATAACAGCTTACCTATTTCCAGGGTTTCGATCATACAGGAGTTGTCGTCGTCGTCGTAGCAAGAATTAGAACTGCTCGTCATCATCATCATCATATTGATTACTGCTGCTGCTGCGGTAGCTGTACACGTGTTGCCTGCTGCTACTAGTACAGCCTAATAACTGCTAACTTTATATAGACACGTACACCTACCTAGGTCTTGTGCGCGCATACTCAGTAACACGTATACGGTAAACAAGTTGTCGATGTTGACAAACAAGTCTTATCCTGTCGCTGACACGTCATCATCATCATCATCGGCAGGCGTAGTTGTATCAATATTAGTTCTCTCTCTCTCTCATACATGTATACCCGTTACATGTATACTAGGTATGAACAAACACTTTGATGTATGTATGAACGCTCTTCTAATCATGCTAGTAAATGAAACATCAATATTTATACATATTATTTATTTATTTTTGTTATACATTTAATAGGCATAGAGTAACATTATCTATATTTGACAAATTATTCACACACACACACACACACACACACAATATGAGCTGAGAGTTCGTAACACTTACAAATTGTTTTTGTTGTAACCTATTTCTAAGTTTATTTACGCCAAGGTGTCCCTAGTATGATGGTGTAAACGTCGTTGGCGTAGTTGTCTCCGGCTGATGCTGATATGATAGCAGTCGTGTACGTACGGCATCGATAAACTTTTGCGGATAATGTTTTATTATTTCTAATAAAATGAACGAGTTCAATCCACCACCAATTGCTGCTGCTGTGTTGTCTATTAAACTGGTAGCTGAGTAGTAACCGCATAACAGTTCGGATGTGAATAAAATTGAATCGGATGTCGGGAGCGATTTATAGGCATCTTCATGGCGTCTCAGTTGACCTTCTGCTACGTTCTCTATGTTTGAGCGGTAGAAACGTGAAAAGTCGAGGTAACGTAACGTTCGAGCATGATGATTGATCAACGGTGCTAAATGCAGTATAGACTGAAACTCGTAATCTTTTAAGGTTATAGTCCGTTGTTTATCATGTATGACCACCCTGTTGCCGAAAAACTCGTTGTGAATAATCTCGATGTATAAATTCTCACATAGATGAAATTTCAAATGTTTATCACGATGTGTTTTGTTGCTGTTGTCGGGGTCGTCGTTGCAGCAGCAAGCATGAAAGAAATTTTTAAACATTGCCTCGACTCGTATATCATACAGCTCGAACCAGTCCCGTTCCGACAACACCAATTCACCATACTCACATATGCTATACACGCACTCGAGCTTCACTACCACGTCAAATTCTCCCTGGTCGTCGTCGGTTGGAATAAGTCCTACTTGGATGTTGTGTATATGGTCGTAGTTTTCTTTTTCCCCGGGAGGTCTCGTAACATACAACGGATACTGGACAGCCCCGAGCAGTTGAACACGTACTTCATCTTTAGCTGCTGCTACTACTGGTGTATCTATGACGGTATAGTTTGCTGATGCTGCTGCTACAGCGTCATCAGCGTAGTATAGAGGCGACTGCTGCGACAGGAGCGCTAAAACAATAATAATACAATAATCGATTAATATAAGCATAAACACACACACACACACAAAAGTCTTAAACATCTTACCTGTTTCTTCTTCTTCATTGTTCCACGCTTGACCGTCGTCGTTGTAGGTACTTGCTGTTGATGATGATGCATGATCTGCAACATCCGAACCTTCCTCATCTAAACAACAAAATAGACACAAATTAGCATACAAACTTGAAGTTTTATAAACAACAACTTACCTATTTTCAAGGGTTCGCTCTCATAGTTATCATAACAATAATAATTAGGACTGCTAGCCATCATCGTAATTGCTGCTGCTGCTGCTGCTGCCACACACGTACTGTCTACTGCTACACGCTAACAACGGACGGCTTTATATAGTCACTTATACTTACCTAGATCCAACGCATGCTCAGTAACACGCATACGATAAACAAACAGTCATCGCTGGCAGACAAGTTTCATCCTGTCGCTGACACGTCATCATCACAGGCAGGTGTTCGTAGGTAATTACCTCATTCTCTCTCTCTCAGTTATAGCTATCACCTTTTTCATACCTTGGTACAGACGGGTGAGAATAGTAATAATACACATATATAGAACATTAATCTTTTTTATTCTATGACATTCTTTCTCAAAAATTTTATTGAACATCAACAAAACAACAATAATTAAATAACTAAACAACTATCTGTTCTCGGGTAATCATGATAGAACATCTTTTTATTCTACGATAATGTTTCTCAAAAATTATTAAACAGCTAGACAATAATCAAAATAACTAAACAATTATTAGGTTGAAATCGGTTCTCTCGGATAACCATGAAGACATACTCATTTTTCATGAAACGCCCTATTGAATGCTTTGTACGCTTGTTATGCCAAATATTCTTTTCAACACTGTCTTGATCTACTACTACTACTACTACTACATAGTTGAAAAGAACAAAATCGCGTTTATAAGATCTATTTCATGAGTATGTTCCCCCAAGTATCCTCTTGTGATTTACATTCAATCACCCCAAGTTTCACCATCTTTTGATAATTAATTACGGTACATAAAGTATAACCAGCGCCAGCTTCACTTATTATTATAACTACACTATGCTAAAGGTCGATCTTTGTCGATTAACATACCCGGCTACTACTATTATGATTGAACTGTACAATAATTATATACATTATGATAATCATTGAAAACATCGACCTTCAGCTGGTGTTGTACTTATTACTATACAAATATTTTGCTACTTAAGAGTTAGATACGGTACTACCTATACAAGTGATATACAAAAATTTACAAACATGTTAATTAGCAGGCATGACTAATATAAAATACTCGATGTTTTATTTACGTCGTTGCAGAAATAAAAACACAAGAAATAATACAATATAGAGAAAAAACAGTTATATGCAATATAAGGGGATAACTGTTGTTAAAAATATTTACACGCTACAAAACTAGAAATCTTAAAAATATGCTCATATACAACCACTAAAAGATAATAAATATATATATATACACTACAAACATTACTAAGAGCATTCGAGAATGTAGAAATGCGATATTAGTAGAACCTAGTAACATCATTCGACTCGAAGTGTTTTATACCCGTAAGGCACAGAGTCGAAGTCGTCGACTCTACGTCTCTTTGTAAAATTCGCCCGATACGTCTTCGTCTCTGTCCTCGTTATAACTTGGTGTTGTTCTCCCCGTCTGATGTTACTGGATTCTATTAATATCTTTTTATTCAGATCCTCTACCAGGTCGAGCATTGACTCTAGGTTAATGTGCTGGGAGGCATTATGGTCCAAAGTAATGCCTTTAACTTTCACCACCCTGCTGACTTTCCCGGTTGAAGGGTCATACACGATGTACCCGTAATTTTTAGGACCACCTGATACAAATTCTATAATGTACGCCCCTGGCCCGTAATCCTCGAGTTCGTTCGTGAGATCCCCCAAGAAACTGCCTGTAGGTAGATCTTCTTCTCCTAGCCTCGACACATATATTACAGAATCTATAGCGAAAAAGGAAAAACAAATTAAGTAGTAGTTATCAAAATACACAAGAAACGTATAATTATTACCTGTATCATAGTACAACACTCTCGGACCCAGCTGCTCCAAGTAAGAATACAATTTAAGCCTTGCCTGAGTAGTGACATATGCAGCAATCACTACATTTACCGTGGATAAGGGTACAGCCGCTTCATCCTTGTGTTGCCAGTTGACTGCAATCACCTCCTGGTTAATTTCCTGAAGATGGTTAACTTCGATGCTAGGGTTGGTAAGTAGATCGAAGAATTCTTTTGGCTCCCGAATAATAGAGGTCTTTGCTTGATTTTCGCGCTGACCAAATTTTCCTGTAACAAAAACATAGTTAGTAAGCGACTATTCGCAAAGTAATTGTATAACTTACCCCAAAATGAATTTAGCATTAACTTGGCCAGCGATCTAAGCCCCGGATTCTTGATAATCTTCGAAGCATCCATCGACACACCCTCTACTTCGGCGTATTCCTCAATATACTTCTTTTTGGCCTCCTCCGTGTTGCAGGAACCAGGCCAACCACTAGCCTCTTGTTTTATCTTCAGGAATTTGTCGATGAACCCGGCAAATAAACCCTCCGACTTAGAGGTCTTCTGGTACCGGGTGACTTCGTACTGCCATATCTCTTGTACTTCTACTACCCTGTAACCCTTTTCCACAGCCTTCACGACCTCATCAATAACCCATGTTCCGCTTATGGTTCTTTCTGTCTCCGAATGAGAACACTCTCCCTGATTTAAGTCTTTAACGCATGAGTAACAGAGTGGAAATAGTAATTTATTATGTATTTTCAATGGTAGAACGGGGTGGTACAGATGCTGGGGTGGCAGTATGGTGCATTTAATGACGCCTTCAACGTTTTCTATACCTCCTTTACCCTCAATGAGTTGCCTGCACTCGTCTCCAACGTAAACTTTAGGGTGTCCAACGGGAAACTTTCCATATTTACACACCCATGGATACAGACTACATACATCTACGTATCGGATCTTCTCACCCTGCTTTACCCGGTACTTTAGCCTGGTAGCGCCCGTTCTACCGCCGAAGAAAGCATCACGAGGATTGAGAGGTGTATTAACTAGCATAGGCTGATTATCTAACTGCAGCTTCCTTTCAGGTGTTAACTGCTTCCGGAACGCGCATTCCCACTGCTCTATAACCTCGTATCCAAGCGCTTTGAGTCTATTCGTGCATGCCAGAGTCTTCTCGTAACGCAAGGCCATGGTATCGGCGGGATCATCATGAAGCGACTCGTCACGTCTGGTTACAAAGCAGCTAGGGCAACCGTGAAAGTAGCAGCCGTGAAACTGGAACACCTGCTTTTCGTATAGGCCGTCAACTTTTAAACCGGCTACAACGGCTTCCTTCTGTCTTCCGGCGTGTTGAATCACAACACCTCTCTGCTCTTCCTCACCTATCAACCACTGGAGAGCTATTTTGGACTGATTATCGATTCTCCTGTACCCGCCCTTGAGTATTATCCCTATGGTGTTTTGTTGCAGGAATTTGCGCCTGAACATTAGATTGCAAGCCGAAGCGATAGTGATTGCTTCGGTAAAAGGATCGACACCGCACTCTTCAACAAACAGGTTTCTAAAGTGAAGACATGCTCGCTTCAAAATATCCACGTCGGTTCTACAGTACGTCACTAGATCTCTCTGCATGTCGAACTCGATGTTTTTGTTCGCCTCGTACCAGTTGTGGAATTCTTCACGAGCCCCCGGTTTCATGGTACCGGGGCTGTAATATTCTATGCGTGGCAGAGGGCCGACGTAGTTAGCGTTTGTTTCGGTATTAAAGAGATGCGGGAAGTATCCTTTTGGTGCTGGTAACCCAAACGCTTTAGGGAGTGCAGATAGGGCCATAGGGAAGTAGTTCAGAGAATCGATAAACTTTAGATTATCTAATTGAAGTAAAAGGATTTTGCTGCCTCTCATTATGAGCTCAGGCCTCAGCGAGGTCTTTGTAATGATGTGGTTCAGGATGAATTGGGTATCAAAGGCCTGTCCGTTGTGAGCTATAGCTACGACGTTTCTAAACTTCTTGCGGACTTCTAATAAATAGGTCAGGAACGCTTCAATGCAGTCCTTCTTTATGACCCGCTCTCTGATACCACAACGTTGACAGCAATACAATTTTTGTTCATTATAGCAGCTAGGGCATACCTGGTGCAAAATACATAAATTAGGCTCATGAATACGGACACCTTCAGAGATCTGTTTCTCCTGCCTTGTTTCCAGGTCAAAAAATACAAAAAGAGTCTCGTTCTGTTTAACAGCAGACATTTCCCCGACCGGTTTTACAAAACAAAAATGGTTTTCAGGTTTGTGAGCCTGGCAAGTTTTACAATAAATTTCTCCACAAATATGAGGCTCTTTTCTCAGCTTTAGATTTATGATCCTAAAGCAATCCTCACATTTTTTAACAATCTGACACATTTTCCCTTTATGATTCTCGTAACATTCATTACTATAGAAGTCTCTTCTGCATTCTTGACACCTGATCAATAGGGCTTGTCTAGTACATGGCGGGGAGCTACCGCAGCCTACGCAGGACTTTTCACACCGGTGATCTCTCTTGGTGTTATAGGGTACGTGGCAGCTTTCGCAAAAGTATATGCATACAAAGGCAGCGGTCAACGAGGTGATTAAATTATAATGCCCTTCGTGATACAGTAGATTGATCTTCTTCTCTGTATCAGTAGCTCCTTCGAAGATCACATCACGGCCCTTTGTTCCATACCTGTACACAGTGATCTTGTATTCATTAAGAAGTCTTTGAAAGCATCTTAATTCGTTGACACCTGCTCCCTCTGATGGAATGACAAGTACACAGGCCTCTCGCATTAATTCCTCGGCCTTTATCTTTTGTACACCCTGGTTAGTCCTGGTCTTCTTGTAATCAGGGCTTTGATCAGCATGGGCCTTCCCTACGATCAAAGCCCTGGGTAGGCATAGATTGTCGGTATTCTTGATCGTTACAATACCTCTACGCCTACTGCACTCTTCGGCGAAGGTACTGTAAATGCCGCTTCGGTTACGCCCTTGCCCTGCAGGTGGCGTCACGGATGAAACAATCATACGGAACTTATCAGTACTGAGAGCTTCAGGGTCACTCTGTAGGATGCTCTCTAGAATTCCCCAAACATCTTTGTAGGTAACCTCACTAGCCTGTCTAAAACTCATGTAGCCGGGGAGTTTATCTTTAAAACTATCGAACTCGAAAGTAATTCCTACACGGTCGGTTGGTGAAACGTTAGACATGGCATGTGTAATTATTTGCTCGATAGCTGTTTTGAAAAAGACCAATAGGTCTTGGCTATCTGAAGACTGTTTCACTTTGAATACAACTCGACGCTTTTGGGTGTTAAACTTCTTAACAGTAGATACACTTTCAGTAATAACTTCATAAAGAGCCATTTTGTTACGGGTAGTAGTAGTACAAGTACAGGGAATATAATTGAGCTTTTACGTCTAATGCTAAAACTGAGAAATTACATGCGTTACAAAGTATGTTGATACTGGAAATTTTCTGTACATAATTTTGAATAAACTAATCTAATAAACGAAGGTATATTTTTGAAACCCCCGAACGCAATGCGGGTTATTAAATATTATAGATTAATTATTTGGTTTGTACAAAGTTAAAGAAACCGACTTGCAAAACTACAAAATTTAGCATTATTATTATTATTATAAACAAATACGTTCAGTTTCAATGCAAATTAATAAAGCAAAGTCAGAGAAAGATCAGTTTCAATGCAAATTAATAAAGCCTTTAATCAGTAATACGTAATAAAACAATTAATAATCAATTCCTACCTTTGTTGGCTGGCTGTCTTGGTTCGTCAAACACTCACAGCTTTATTTAAAAAAAAAATAGATTTATTCGAGACTAACAAATACACACACACATACACCAAAACACAATAGCCGTAAATAAGAGTTATTAACGACGATAGCTGATGTAGACAAGTGATGCCCTGAAGTTCAGGATTTTGTTTTATACGTTCTAAAAAACAATCGTAGCGCCCTCTGGTTGTCATTAAAACATCGTTTACGTATTGCATGATATTGCGCAATATTACGAAATAGATAAGAATGCGACTGTTCAAGGCTTTGTTAATTAAGTATTTTTACTAGGTCATAAATCAGTCGGATGTCATAAACAAGCGAGCCCTTTTATGCTTGTTTCATCTTGTTTGTCAGCACAGCATCGTCTGTCGTATCGGTAATGATTACACTCAGATCAGAGTAAAAGATAAGCTTTCTTTCTCTGAACAGGGTTATAACTCGTTCTGTTGTCATAATGATTTAAAATTTTAAACGAATTTACCTACTTTTTTTTTTAGCATTCGATACAGCCCCTTTTTAAAGGTGTGTGTGTTTATCATTTTAAAACCATTATTGAAGGATTAGGCTTCGCTTTAAAACAAATATCGATAGATAAATCCATTCTCTATAATATTTCTTTAGTTCGACATCGTGTTCAAATAACTAAAATACGATGGAATTTGCTCTAATTAAATAAAAACCTTCAAACGTTTATGCCCTATTATGAGGTTGCTTTTAAGGATTTTGTTTTTATACGTTCTAAAAAACAATTGTAGCGTCCTCTGGTTGTCATTAAAACATCGTTTACGTATTGCATGATATTGCGTAATATTACGAAATAGATAAGAATGCGCCTGGTTCAAGACTTTGATAATTAAGTATTTTTACTAGGTCATAAATCAGTCGGATGTCATAAACAAGCGAGCTCAGGTAGATTAAATAATAACAAGAATGGTAAATATGATAGAACTCGTACAAGCAATATTATATATTATAGCTGTTGAAACAATATTGTCAGGTTATATTTTAATAAAACTGTGAAACTTTTAATAATCTTTATTTATTTCAATATTATATATAATTACGCAGTAGTGTGTAACCTTTTTTACATTTCTTTTAGAGAAACGTAATTTAGTCATAAGTAATTTGTACATATAACGTTTTTTAAATTTTAATGCCTTACTTTTAAATTCTTTATTAAATACTTGTTAGTTTTCCTATTCTGTACTTTTAATGCTCTAACACTGTCAACCCTTTGTTTAGAAGTATGATAAATCGAAAAAACCATTTCTTTAAATAGGTATATTTTAATAAAAAAATGTCTAAATTTACAGATAATTGAAAAATAGGTGAAAAATACCTTCTAAATAAAGATGCTCTGAGGGTAATAAATATAAAAGCTAACGACACCCTTTTTCCGAGGGGGGTAATAAATTAAGATTTTGTCTAAAAACAGCTGTCTGATTGACGGCGCTACCCTTTTTAATGATATCCCTTTGCTCTGAGGGTAATAAATTAGCTTTTTTATCTAAAACAGCTGCTCAATTGACAGCACAGGTGTCGACCTTTTTTAATGATGCCCATTGTTCAGAGGGTAATAAATTTAGATTTTTATCTGGTCTCAAGTAATTAATTGACAGTGCAGGTTTTTTTTTAACAATACCCTTTTTGTTCTGGTAATAAATTAAGATTTTATCTAAATCATGTTCATTCGCGCAGGTTCGAAGTTTATAAAAGCTCAGTCAAACCCCCCTTCCGTTTTAGTTTGGTCTTGACATCGGTTACGGTGATAGTAATATTGTTATTGTTTGCTTGAACTAGGTATGTTAAAATAATCATTTATTGTTCTTGTGAGTGTTAAGTTTTTGTCTATTTTTTACATAGAAAAAATGGATTTGCTAATACAACAATTGAACAAATCTCCCGTTAGCCAGAAGCCAATCAAGAAGTTATGTGATTACAAAATAAAAGAAATTGCAGAGATACTACAATTCAAAAGAGTCGTTTGCCGTGATAAGCGTCAAAGTGTGATTATTGTTGCTGAAAAGCATGTTACATTTCTACCAAAGCGAATCAGCGATAAGTTAACAGATCAAAGGGTTACAGAGTTTAACCAGCAGATTGAAGCTAAAACGATTTCTCTAGGTTTGATGTACATGGGGAAAACACACTGTTATGATGACTGCCTGTTTGTGGAATTAAATAAGGTACGAGTAAACATCAAGTTTATACAATAAACCCCTTTTTAACGTTCTATTGTTATTGTTGTTACAGCCCCTGGAACCGCAAATAGAAAACAGAGGTCAGTCCTGAAGCCCTCAAGCACCAGCATTCTATCAACATTTTTATTATAAATTAAATGTAGCCTTAACAGTATATATTAATAAAAATAATTTTTAATTCCTATGTGGCTTTATTATTATTTCTTCTAGAAAAGGTAGTAGAAAGAGTACAGGGTGTGCGCTGGAGAGAGAAAGCATTCTCTAATAAGAGAGAGGGCTCTTTAATGCGTCCTCTAATAGGAGAGAGAGAGCTCTTTAATGCGTCCTCTGATAGGAGAGAGAGAGAGAGAGCTCTTTAATGCGTCCTCTAATAGGAGCGAGAGAGAGGGCTCTTTCATGCGTCCTCTAACAGGAGAGAGAGAGAGAGGAGACTGCGAATGATAAAGTTCCAAAATGGCCGTCCCTACATATTAATTAGAGCAATAAATTATTACCTGCAATTAGATCAAATAATTCGATCATTTAATTAGAGCAATAAATTCACGCCTGCATATTAATTAGATCAATCAATTTAATTCACGCCTCATTTGCATATTAATTAGAGCATTCGCGCCTCATTTGCATATTAATTAGAGCAATAAATTTAATTCGCGCCTCATTTGAATATTAATTAGAGCAAAAATTTAATTCGCGCCTCATTTGCATATTAATTAGAGCAATAAATTTAATTCGCGCCTCATTTGCATATTAATTAGAGCAATCAATTTAATTAGAGCAATTAATTATGCTAATTAGGTTCCCACGGTCATCAAAATTTTCCCACGCTCAAGCGACCTAATACCTACTAATATTGGAGTTACAAATGCGAGTGATTTAACATTTTGTTGCAAAAAATGATAAAATTCTTACTGTTTTTGTAAATACGACATAAACCTTAACACGGAGAGTTCTTCAAGTTATTCTATAACAGACGATGAACTATTACATACATTTAGATTTCTTTAAATTTATAAAAAAAGAAACAGATACGCAGTTATAAAAAAATGTGTTGTGTAAAACGGGCGGGAAACTTCAGGAATCCACTGCAAGAACTGTGGAAACATTCAAAGGTCAGTGAAAATGAGATTAGATATGCAATAAAGCCATAATAGAAAATTAAGAGAGCTTCTTGATATAGCACACAATTCAAGTAAATTAATGAGAAAAAACTGTTATTTCTCGTTTACGCGCATATATAAAATATTTCCACTATGAAATTAAATTACATAGTAGTCAAAATATATAATAACAAAACTGAACACAAAGGTTATTCTAAAAACCAAAGGGATAAATTGTGGCGAGGTTTGGGAAAAGATTGTTGTGAACATCAAAAAACATGACATAGCCAAAGAAAAGTATATAATTCAGTTACAATTTTGTTGTGAACCACTTGATTGAGGTTTTACTTATAGACCATCATAAATAAAACGATAACCAATTATAAATTCAAAACATTTATTAACTAAAAGTAAAAAAAAGAATTGTTCCGTTTCGTTACATCGTTAATTACCAACTGAACTTTACATTGTTCTTTTAAGACTTGCTTGCTATTGTAAAATGCAAGCTTGCGGTTCTCATGGAACGCAGTAATATCATATTTCACAGGTTACACGTGGAGTCTTGAATGCAAGTGCATAAAAAATACAAAGTAATGATTTTACATTCTGAAAATAGATTATGTGACTTTACAATTCATGTTGATAAAAAGACAGAAAACGTAATTTATAAAATAACAATTTATAAAATTTAAATTGAATTTGATATTGATATGAAACAATTGGATATTACAACAATTTACGACCGATATGTCCTACTGGGTGGTAACTTGAACCCGTAGTATATTGGATATTACAACACTTCCCCATTTTAAAGTTGAAAATTGACTTGATCAGAGCAATTTTCGTCAATTATTCTAGGTTGTGGTACAGGTTTAGTAACTTCGGCATAAATATCTTGAATTACATTGTGTTTTGGTTTTGATTTAATACAACCCAATTTCTTATAAACTATCCTAACTAGTACAATACTAAGTATAAACAAAAATAGAACATAAATGACAACATAATGATGAACATCATGCAAATTAATTGAATCTAAGTACGAAGTTGCTTGATAAAGTTTTAAATCTTTAATATTAGCACTAATCTTATCTAAAGAACTAGGTTCAGATAAAAGTAATTGATTATTTAAATGCAATTCAGGTATGGACATTCCTGTTATAGTTTTGTTAATATAATCTTTTATATGTAAGGCAGGAAAAAATTGCAAAATGATTTTTGAAGTATAAAACTTATGAGATGAAAGTATAGTGAATTTTGAATAAATTTTACAATCTGAATCAATCTTAAGAATGCCTGTTGCATTTAAAGTAAACAATATAGGAATATTTGTATTTTGACACACTAAATTAACAGTTTCAGGTTTAGGCGCTACATATATCCATGAATTTTCAGTGGCTAACTGAATCCATAAGGTATGATACATATTTAGAACTCTTTTCTCACAACTATCTGGAATGGTTGAAGTTGGAATAAATAATTTTGACTCACAGTCATGATCAGAATGCGTTAAAAATACAGGATCTGACTGTTTACAAATATAATGATCGAAAAAACTTTTATGACATTTTGAAAACTGAACTTCATTCAAGAAAAAATAATATTGTTTAGTATCATCTACGACTACATAACTATGTCTAGGTACAATATAAGCATATGTATAATTGTTAATTAACATAGGCAATCTACTAAGCTTCATTACATTAAATAATCTAACTTCTACTAAAGGTATTAGTAGAACAAAAGTAAAGAAATTATTTGAAAAGTAGGAATTAACATGAATAGCATTATATAATTCATGCATGTTAGTTAAACTTAAACTTACAGGAAATTTTAAATTTTCTGGCAATGAATTTTGAATAATCTGTAATTCTTTTAATAGTCGTGCAGGACTAATTACTAAAGGATGCAAAATGTGCTGTTGTGCACTCAAAATAATGCTTAAATATTCTTCTAAATTAAATCGAAAATGCTCAATTAACAATACTAAGGTAGGCATAACTTCTGCCAATTTTAAAATTAATTTTTCTTTATCTTGAATGTCATTTAATAGCATTCCTACATTTTTACTATATTGTTGAATTTCGGATATTTGACTTCGAAAATTCTTGAGGTTGCTATTAAGATTTTTGACGGTGGTATTAAATTCGTTAATAGTACTTTCTAGAACAGTAGTTTGTCGATTAAGCAAATCGGACTGTTTGACTTCATTATTATGCAATTTCTGAATTTGATCGTTAAAATATTTTTCGTCATCTGCATCCATTGTACCAAACAAAATTTTGGAAATACCGCCTACAATATTTAATGCGCCGCGTTTGGTCCTACTAGCTAGCTGTGTATTTCCTACCAGATTATTGATTAACCTATAAGTAGCTTGTATACGTTCAATCGTGCCATTAGTTAATATTAAAAAATTCTTACAATTACCGAAAACGCCTTCATGTTGATTACAAAGGTCAGATAATACATTAAAATAACTAGTTAAAACTTCATATTGTTGCATATAAGCACTATTATTTAGATAGATGATTAATTTCCATTCATCGTTAAAAAGATTTAATGTTCCTACTCTTTCATAAAAAATTCCAGGACTTGATTCAATACTCGTAATATTATAAGGTAACAAGGTAAGCTTAAACTATTTGCAGTAAAGTATATCAGTAAAATAACAATTACAACAACTGAATGTTGCGTAGCCATCTGAAAAAGAACAACAATTTCAGTAATGGATTTGAACTTAAAATAATCTTAATTAAAATATTTAAATTATGAAATAAACTAATTTTCATAAAAGAGTTTTAATCGGTTATTATGAACTTTAACCTGTTTATTCTTAATTAAAATAGTGGAATTAACATCGGAGTCAATTGAAATTATAGGATACGGTCCTGACCATAGAGGTAACAACTTCTTACATTTCCCTTTAGTATGAGCTTCCTCATGTAGAAGTACTTTATCACCGATGTGAAAATTGACATGATTAGCATTTTTATCATAATAATCTTTCGATAACTCTTTACTTTTTATTAAATTATCCCGAGCAATCTGATGTGAATTTTGTAATTTATACTTTAATTCGTAATAATAGTCATCATAATTATAAAGAGGTTCGGGATTTTTAGTTAAAGATGTTGGTAATTCCACTTTATGACCGTATAATAATTCGAAAGGAGAAAATTTTGTAGCTGCATGCGATATTGTAGTTTAGTAGTTTTTGTAGTTTCGTTACATCGTTAATTACCAACTGAACTTTACATTGTTCTTTTAAGACTTGCTTGCTATTGTAAAATGCAAGCTTGCGGTTCTCATGGAACGCAGTAATATCATATTTCACAGGTTACACGTGGAGTCTTGAATGCAAGTGCATAAAAAATACAAAGTAATGATTTTACATTCTGAAAATAGATTATGTGACTTTACAATTCATGTTGATAAAAAGACAGAAAACGTAATTTATAAAATAACAATTTATAAAATTTAAATTGAATTTGATATTGATATGAAACAATTGGATATTACAACAATTTACGACCGATATGTCCTACTGGGTGGTAACTTGAACCCGTAGTATTTTCTACGGAAACTGAAAATACGTTGTATTTTTCAGATTTTATAAAAATAATGAAGCTACTGTAATGTACCCACAACCACAAATAGTAGATTATGTTGTTAGGCGTAAAACTGGAACTTTGTGTGCTGAAGCTGACTGTTGTCTGCCGAACAACAAATACAACACAATATCTTGGCAGTACTGCTTCCATGGCGATGTAAAAAACAAAATTCAAACAACGGAAAAAATTAAACGCCAGTGTTTTGTGAAATCGTTAATCAGTTTATTTCACGCTTACATAACGAATAAAACTGTACGATGTCGAGTTCCGACCGACCTTCTACTCCTCCTGAAGTCGTTGAAGCTGCGAGAGAGTCTATCGAAAAATTACTACCGACTAAATCGGCAAGTGTCTATGAAGCGGCCTACGAAAAATTCTTAAAGTGGTGTTCCGCGAAAAATGTGGAAGTGTATTCGGAAAACGTCTTATTAGCTTACTTTTTGGAATTATCTCAAACCTTGAAAAGTTCTTCTCTCTGGTCGCAATATTCAATGGTGAAGTCGTCCTTAAAGGCATCTATCGGCTTTATATGATATTTCGGCTCCCTCATAACTCTTCATTGCAGTACATTTTGAAAAAAACCTTTTTGATCCCTTGTAGGAAACACTACAAGCTTTCTAATACAACTTACCAATTTTGTGTAAGATTTTTTGTTTTTAACAAAAAGACTTTTTGATCAGTAAGGAAAGCTATAGAGAAATTGAAAGAAAAGCTCGTATCTACGTCTTGCAGTAGGTTACAACAGCCAGGTTCATTATTTATGATACGTTTGACAATTATCTACAATTACCTTATTTGTACATTTGTGTAAGATTTTTTTTTAAGAAAAAAAGGATCTTATTTGAGTTACCTTAGAAGTGGACCATTTTCAATTCAGCCAATTTGAAGATTAGGCTATTTTCTTTATTTAAGATTAGAAATATATGAAGTTTATTGTTCACATTCAACAATAATTACTAAAACGGAGATGTAATAGCATCATTGCTTTCTTTTAAAGCTGCAAGTATCTTTTTATCTGCGCGCTGCCCCTGAATGTTTTCGTATAGTCAACACATCTAACCGTAGTATGAAAATAAGGTAAAATGAGAATTAGGTAGAATAAAAATAAGGTAAAAAAAACGCATGTCATAAAGCTGAACTTAGGTTAACAGCTTACTATACCCTAACAAAGTAGTATCGATAGAAAGCCATAGATACAGTACTACCAATATAAGGTAAATAAATATCGGTTCCATATTTAGTATCATCATTAAATGTCGAAAAGTCGATTTTTCAATCTGTGCTATACCTCTGGTTCGGGCTAAGTGGAAATTAGTAGCTGCGGGTACAATTATATTGATAAAGTATCTTATAACGATTGACCTCCAGTTAATGTTAACCAAAGATTGAAAAACCAGTCTTCAATAAAATAGGAATTCAATCCAACGCGTTCCGTACTATAGCAGACCCGTACACTGGGGTTACAAACTCTATAATTGTATATGTTCGATATCTATTAAACTAATAAGGCAGGTCATTATTTAATTTCGCAGGATATACTATGACCAAAGATTTAATAATTCTTAACACAAAAATTGTGACTCAAAGGAGCTCAATCTAACGGTTCAATGTGAAGGAAAACATCTTTAGGATTTAGGAATGGGGAATAGATTAAATTAAAGTAGGTGTTCTTGGGATTTATGGCAGCAACATCCTAGTTTTCAGCCTTTTATTACAGTCTTTAAGCTGAAGCAGCTTTGGGTACTTCCGGCAGGATTGGAACGCTACTGTGAATTACGCTAGAATAACCAACCAAGGCTGATTAAAACTTTAAACCAGTGCAGTGGTCCTCCATGCATCTTATGTAGTAAAATACTTATGTTAAATTAGCTTCTTTTTTTAATTCGAACTATTCAACAAATGCGTACTCTCTTGTTTCTCTAAAGGCAGTAAAACCACATTTTTTCTTTCTAAAGAACGAAAAATGTTTTGAATACGATAAGTGCACTGCATTGCACACATATTCTACAGTGACGTGAGTAGTATGTCCTTCAGATTACCAACTTTGTGTGTTAGTGTATACTGTACACTGTTCGTGGCTCAGTAGAAGTCTGTATTATACAGTCAAAATAAACGAATTATATGTAGAGTAGTATAGCTATGACAGTTCTGCGGCAAAATCCCATGTTATTTCTTATGAAGGTATCAAAACGCCGAAAACGTGACATCCGAGGATTTCTGCGGCAAAATCTCATGTTATTTCTTATGAAGGTATCAAAACGCCAAAAACGTGACATCCAAGATGTCGGCGACTACGCATGCGCGTGTATGGATCAGTACATATTGATTTGACGAGAATAAATATTAATTATAAGGAACGTTCTAGAATCTACATATGCGTACTGTTTATGTGCAGCTAATAAAATAATCACCTCGTGATATAATAGTCAAGCAAATATATTTATCTCTGTGATATTTGATATATAGGAACTATTCTTATTATTCACGAGTGGTTAAGGTTCACGTTGCAAGTTCATGTTGATGAATCACTCATGTTATATAATTTGATAAGCTTATGTAGAATAAAACATAGATACAGTATACATGCTTTAATTTTATTTAACTATTATACATTTCAAACTTAAATATAAACTTAACTAATGTTTCAATATGCTTTAAACATATACAAATATATACATAAATGTGTTTCACTACATGTTATTATTCATTTTAAAAAATTCTACTCTTGTGATAGTTCCATGATGCGCCAATGTCCCCAAGGTAAAGTATTATATGTATCTGGTATAACATAGCGCTTGTCGTCGTGAGGACTAAGCGCAATTTTGGATTGCAAAACAGTTGAAACCTGATGTTTATCTGACTTAAATAATTTTTGTTGAACAAATGTTTCTTTGTTTTCCTTCAAACAATTTATATAATCATCGAATTATATGTTTTACGGTTTTTAACTATATGTTTTTTAACGCCCTTAGCTTTCTTTACAGTTTTCTTATTTGCCAGAACCTGTTGAATTTTCGTCTCGCTTTTACCCGCCTGCATTATAAGATAATTTTCAGGTTTTGAGGGGTCATATGTTGGTATGAATTTATTGTTTGCTTCGGAATAACGTTTCGAGCATTGACTTAACCCTCCTCGAATACCACGCTCGATAAATAGAAATTTATCAATATCCGTTAAGAGTTCAAGGTTAATGTTGGTAAACTTAAGCATACAATCCCACGTGTAGCCAGGCAAAGTATAATAATGTGCTGGGTCTAAACCATACGTTTTTAAACTGCTAGACCGGAATTGCTCAAATATATCTGCTAAAAGTAGCACATCCGTTTTCAAATATAAATCGCTGTACTCGCCTAGATTTTGACAACCGAAAGACTCCCATACATGTCTGGCATGTGCATAGCATTCATCGGTTATACTCATATCAGTCAGTGAACTATAAAATTTTGATTTGTCAGGTAATTGGGTCTCGTCAAGTTTCGTCCATTTATCGATGTAATCATAAGGGAAGACACCTTTCCTAGTTAGAAGATCAAATTTAATCACATCTAAGACCGGAAACTGTGATTTTAAATTTGGATACGTGTCTAAATACGAAGCCAAAGTTTCTAGACCGCTTGCTAAAAATCTGAAAGAGTCTATAAATCTGAATTTAACTAAATTGTCTTCTACATTCTTGGCGAATGAGATGTATCGTTCTTTATTAATAGGAAGTAGATCAACACGACCCTCGAAATCTTTAGCTAGATTTTTTATAATAAAGTGACTATCATAACCACTTAAATTGTGAAAAACTACTGGTATTGTGTGACTATCATTATAGTTAATGTTACAGTTTTCATGGGCGGGGCCTCGATATACGCCGGTAAGGTGACAGTGATCTCTAACTCGAATATCATCAACAGTGAATGAACCTTCACATATATGACATTGTGAAGCGGATTGAAATTCAAAATATTGTTCAGGTGTTAGGGTTTCCATCGGTAGTGGACAAAGTAACACTGTTTCAACGTTCTCAGCTAACTGTTTCATCTCCTGAGCAAACCATTCCTGACAGTCCTCACCACGATAAGCCCGGTAAACGGACAAGGTATCATCATAAGAGCATTTAACATAGTATGCTATACTATGGGGAATATGATCTTGTACCTTGTTCTTTTCCGTAGTCTGCATCAGCAAGCACTCTAAATCTGCATATACTATAAACGGTACCGACTCCTTATTTTTATAGTTTTTAAACTGTACATTTGCTTGATCCGTTGTTGGTAGTCTAACTTTACAATCGTTTAAAATTTTACAATCTAATTCATGTTTCTTTAATTTTTCTTGTATGTTAAAGTAATGTAAGCATCTTTTGCAGAAGAATTTTCTTCCATCATGTTTGCTTAGCTGTGATGATAAAAGTCGACTTAGATTCTTGATCCACACGTAGTGGAACCGTGGCTTGAAATCACCGGAATCGTCTTCATCTTCAGCATAATACATGTCTTGAATTAGTAGGAGGTTAATGTGTTTATTCTGTTTGTTTTTTGTTAAGTATGCAGGTAACACGCTGTAGTTTTTCCCGTTGCGCTTCTCCAAGATGTATACGTTGATAGACAAATTGTTTTGCTTCTCGAATCTGGGTATTTGTCTTAAAGTCATAGGAAACTGTATTCCCTTCAAGTTTAGACTAGTAGAGTAGTGAGGGTAACTACTAGTCCTTTTAGCTTTATCACTAGGTGCTGGATATAATGCTGATACAATAGACCACGCGAAGCAGGCTTCATCATCATTCTTAACGTTTATGCATGCTTTCTTCTTTTTTATTTGATCAGGAAGATCGATATACGATGAACCAAGCTGCTGGGTAAATTTATTGGTGTTCACTTGTAGGTTTATAATTGTTTTGAGTGTCCAGCCGCTACCTTTTTCCTGATGAAGAATATGAATAATTAGTTTAATGTAACAAACTATTATTTTATTAAATTTTATACTTACTTGACATTCCTCCAGTTGCATTAGTATCGGATCCATAACGTTTTCTACGAACCAGTGATTAAGATTTGTATCATGATAAATTATTCCATTACTTGTATTTAGGTACTTAAATTCGCAAACTTCCTCAGAGCTTTTCATAATTGCGAACTCTCCAAAGAATACTGCGTTTACTTTGAGAGCTATCTCTTTTTTGAATGTATTTTTTATGCGACGTCGGAAAAGACCCGAACAGTCTTCTAGGAATTTTCTAGGATCCTTATGTTTTAAATTGATCACAACTCCTGTTCGTATACGATTCACGAAAGCAGTTTGCACGTCCTCCCATTTAACCCGGTCGCTAGGCTTTTCCTTTCGAGATGTTGTACCTTCACCGACAACTAATAAGGCTTTATACGTTTTACGAAAACCTTTAATTAGTCCGATCGATGATATAATATGTTGTCTTTCTCCAATTTTTAATGTACTCCTTAAAGCAGCGTTGAGTATACGTAACTTCTTATTACAGTCTTTAATTCCTTTTTCTATTGCTCGTATATCAGCTTCTAAGTCGGCTCTTAAAAGTGTCGATCTTATTTCGTCGACAAAACAGGAAGCTTTACTGACAGCCATTCTGAAACAGGAAAAAGATGTTAACCACACAACGGTTTAATAGATACTAAGCAGAAGCTGGATGTACTATCAAAATAATTTCAAAATGATGTCTATCTGAAGATGTTAACTGCACAACAGTTTTAATAACAGTTTTAATAAATACTAAGCAGTGTAGAGAGCGAGATGTTACCAGTACAACGGGCTAACTAATACTGAATGCAATCACGCAACTTTCTCCTTTTTTATACATCTGTTTAGTGTATCACCAAGAAAAACGGTTACCTTGAATGGTTAAAATGCTACCTCTAGTTAGGTTATTTATGCTACTTTAAAGGTTTTTTATTAATATTTTATAGTTTAATTTTTTAAAAATCATTCAAACCCCAGTAGTTTCAACTAGTGATGGGAACTTGGGTGTTCGGTATCGTGATAACTACTTATTTATTTTTTTTTTATTTATTTCACGCCTACACTACGGGGGAACCAACTGCTAAGGTCATCTGTCCCCCATCTAACATGCAACACGAAGACACACACCCATAGTTGAGGTGGCGGAATTTTCCAATTAGAAAAATCCCGCCGCCACAAGTGGGATTCGAACCCACGACCCTTGGAACACGAGTGATGCACTGACACCACTCGTCTACCGCCGGCCCCAATGTGATAACTACTATTCGCGGTTGTAACATACATATAAAAATTATATTATGTTGTGGATTTTTTCTTTTGTAATAGTATAATATTGAGTGTGATAATTTTATCTTGGGTTTTCAAGAAAATAAATTAAACACATCAGATCTACCCTTCGTTAAATGTTGAGATTCAAGATGGTTGGCAGAAGAACGCAGGTGTAGCTAAAGATAACATAAAATTAAAACAAAGAAAAGAACATAACCACTGAAATTACCTTAATTTATAACAAATGTTAGCAATGAGTAGGCTATATATGCAGATAAAATGTCCCCCTCATGAATGCTATTAAAATATTATGTTTATAGAATCAAATCTGTAAGATAAAAGTTTGAATAATTGCATCATCATGGTCGACGTACCTCAATGATTACGGTTGATTTCTCAAGTTGTGACAGGTATTATTTTCTCATAAACGTGTTTCGAAAAGCGGGGCTTCTAGAAACAAAAGTGAAAAAAATATTTATCGATCTCGAAATTTATTTATTTCAAGTAGCTAATAAATGTTTCATTGTTTAATAGTTTTTCGATATCAAATTATTTTAAACCAAAACTAGACTAGACAGGTATTATTTTCTCATAAACGTGTTTCGAAAAGCGGGGCTTCTAGAAACAAAAGTGAAAAAAATATTTCTCGATCTCGAAATTTATTTATTTCAAGTAGCTAATAAGTGTTTCATTGTTTAATAGTTTTTCGATATCAAATTATTTTAAACCAAAACTAGACTAAAAATTGATTTCTTTTCCCTAATTCCAACACGAATTTCATCTTTACGATAAACGCAAAGACTGATTAAACCCCTTCATTCATACATCTTGACATTTTCAAATAAAATGTGAAAGATTTGTAAAACTTCAAAATCATAGCTTTTGTTCTAAAATGGAGTATGGTTGTTGAAATAGAGAAAAATGATATCAAAATTTCACCTCTTGTGCCTTTATAGACTGCGTCCGTTTCACAACAGCCCTTTCAGATGCGATATATGTCAACACCTGATATCAAGTATTTCTACCCCTTCATAAGGGATGACAAGAAAATTTTATAAGTACGGGTAGAAAATTATAAGGTCGATTTTGCTGTAAAATTCCATATAACATCGTATGAAATGATTCATAATGGAATCTGTACAAGCTCGATCGAAAAAATTTCTAAGTCCAGCTATAAAATTCGTTTTTTCAAAATAACAGCCGAACGGGGCAAGATAGAGTAAAATGATATCAAAATTTCACCTCTTGTGCCTTTATAGACCGCGTCCGTTTCACAACAGCCCTTTCAGATGCGATATATGTCAACACCTGATATCAAGTATTTCTACCCCTTCATAAGGGATGACAAGAAAATTTTATAAGTACGGGTATAAAATTATAAGGTCGATTTTGCTGTAAAATTCCATATAACATTGTATGAAATGATTCATAATGGAATCTGTACAAGCTCGATCGAAAAAATCCCAAGCCCAGCTATAAAATTCGTTTTTTCAAAATAACAGCCGAACGGGGCAAGATAGAGTAAAATGATATCAAAGAATACCGTAGCCTCTTCGAACAAAACCTGCCTTAAAGGTGGATAGTTATTCGCCCAAATAAGCAAATTCTGAAAATTAAAGAGATAGGTATACGTTATTAAAAAGAAATCACATCAAAATAATGGGTACGTAAAGCACCAGATAATTTTTAAATAACATAATAGACCACCGTCAATAAAGCTGAGCAGTAAATCTGATATACAATATTGTAATAAGTACCAATATTATCAACCCGTGATAAGGTTTACCTACCACATAATTTCCAATGCTAAATTTTTTCTAAGTCTCACTTTAAAAATCAGAAAATGTGTTATATCTATGAAACGGTTTCAACTACAAAATCTCACCCTCACCATCCCCATATAAATACGTATACTGTTAAAAGCACTGTTACCTAATTATTAACGTCCAAAAATCCCTTATTTTTTAAAAATCATTATCTGGCAAAATATTTATCGTATAGAGCTGATTAACACATGGGAATGTGAAGTTTATCACACAAGTCTTAAATTTACACCTAAAATCACCCCTTATAAGGCAACCACCCTTAGTTTGAAGGTAGGGGGTGAAAGTTCAGAAATAGTTTATTTTGAAAAATTTTACAGCAAAATCGGCCTTATAATTTTATACCCATACTTATAAAAATTTCTTAAATCATCCCTTATGAAGGGGGGTGGAAATACTTGATATCAGGTGTTGACATATATCGCATCTGAAAGGGCTGTTGTAAAACGGACGCGATCTATAAAAGGCACAAGAGGTGAGATTTTAACGCTATTTTTGTCTATCTCGCCCCGTTCGGCTGTTATTTTGAAAAAACGAATTTTATAGCTGGACTTAGAAATTTTCGATCGAGGTTGCGCAAATAAATACATATTGCATTATGAATCATTTCATACGATGTTATATGGAATTTTACAGCAAAATCGGCCTTATAATTTTATATCCATACTTATAAAAATTTCTTAAGTCATCCCTTATGAAGGGGGTGGAAATACTTGATATCAGGTGTTGACATATATCGCATCTGAAAGGGCTGTTGTAAAACGGACGCGATCTATAAAAGGCACAAGAGGTGAGATTTTAACCCTATTTTTGTCTATCTTGCCCCGTTCGGCTGTTATTTTGAAAAAACGAATTTTATAGCTGGACTTAGAAATTTTTTATGATTAATATACATACGTATGCATATCTTCTTTTTCGCTTTTAGATTGTTACCTAGATAATTTTACAAATTAACCGTTTGTTGTCTCAAGTGTTCTGGAAGACATTTTCCATAAATGGAATGGAAATAATGGTTTATCATCACATCCAGAAGTTTATTGTTAAAAGAATTAATAAGGTTTCCAAGACATGTTTCGAAAATCTATACTTTTTCCTACATCAGTTGTTTAATAGGTTACATTTTTTTAATTTATTAACTTATAATAAGATTGTGGTTAGTGCTGTTGGTGTCAATGACCCTTCAGATAGAAAACGAGTGATATACATGTAGGAGGTGGATTTATGGGGTTGAAACCTATATTGTTATATCGGGGTTATGAATAATTCGACAGGGGCTGCGAGGGTGTTTTTAAATTATTTTTTCGAAATTCTCAACCGTTGGCGGCAATTTGAAAAAAAGGTCGCCTTTTCATTATGGAGGATTGTAACGGGTACATTTTCCACTGGCATTTAGTATGCAGAATTTTGTATTTATTCTCATTAAAAATCTTAAGTTCGGTCCTGTAGGGCTGCGTTTTATTTGAACAAGCATTTTAAGAAAAGATTGTTTCATATTTGAGGTAATTAATGAATGTAGCGTCATAAAGATGTTGTCTTTTTCGTATCTTGCTAAATTGCATTTTGGTATATCAATTACTTTGAGAAAGACCTTGATAAAATATAGAAGTTGAAAATATAATTCCCTTTGTTAGTGTTCTGCGTTTTAAATTTAAGTCAGTTTACGGCGTAGGAATCTTGTCTACACACCAGACGCTGTACCACCGCATAAGTTTGGCCCGCGAATTCCAGCGGTTCTACTTTTTTGTATTTGAGTCTAGAATCCTATAGAAGGCCAAGTAAAAAGCGTCCTTGCCGCATAAAAACAGATGTATTCACGCGTAGTTACGGGAACGAAGTTAATAAAAAGCTCTCGTTGGGGTTGGCGCGGGACTCTTACGATAAAACACCGACAGCGAACGGTCGATATGCGAGATTGACCATTGAACTTGTGCTGCTTCATAGTTTGAGTTCCGATCAATATTGATTGATCGATTTTGAATCAATATTACCTGATTACAGTTTATTAATCCTTTAGAATTGAAAGATATTCTACATATAGTGGTTACAGTTTTACTGTTCTTTCGTTATAAAGTGCAAATCTTTTTTGAAAAGATTACGTTCCGTTAAGTGGTGTTAGAAAAACTTATAATTTTTTGTGGATAAACAATAGCGGGTTTGTTCTGTGGTGAAGAACCTGTAATCACAATTACTGTGTTTCGCCTGTTCTTAAGAGAAGTGCTGTTTGTTAATGAAAGAAAAATCATTTAAAGCAATCTCGAATTTAATGATCGACTCCCGTGCTTTTGTAAATTAAAATTCCGCTTAAAGAATTTAAACGCATTTAGTGCTACAAGTGATTAAAAAACGATTTAACTTTCCGAAACATTATCGTTATTTTCTAAATGAAAGTAAATCCGTTATTACGTATGAACAATTTAAAATGAACAGTTTTTTTGCGTGCTCGACACAATTAGTTTATGAAACCATATGGGCTGATGACAATAATTAAAATGAATCGTATTTCTGGTACTGAAATTCAACACTTCAAGACATCGCCGAATTTAACAACAATTTTCCGAAATAGAGGCCAATTTCCAATTTCTACTGGACTGATCTGTTCGTATTCCATGAGTTTGGTGGATATAATTAAAGGTACCGTATTTTTAAGGACTGTTTTTTAATGCAGTTAGTTAAGAATCTTTTAGTTAAAGAATGTTGCAATTTTTCTTTAGGAAGAGAGCTCTAATTTATTCAGAAATCTTTAAATTTTAATGTATTTTAAAATCATTTAAACTGATAATAGTTGAATTAATCTAATTGGCTTAACCTCATTTAGATATTTGTTTATAGATTTTGTCAACAAAGTCAATACAAATTTAAAAATCTGAATTAATGTTTTTGAATAATTTTTGTGGTCGATCTCATAAACTTTTAGGTTATTCTTGTTATTTCATGAAAGGTCTTAGATGAATTTTTATTGATTTACTCTGGTATAATTATGATCTAAAGACTATAGATTAGACTTATAATAAATATATGAGGTGTGTTTTATTTCCTAATTATATGTACTGTTATGTCTTAAACATTTTTTCTCCTTATTAAATAAATGTTATTAATTCAAGGATCCAGAAAACGGAACCATATTAGTTATGAATGTCTTGCTTCATTTTACTTCAATATTTTAAATAAACAAAATTTTTGATTCAACTAAATATTTTATTCATTTTCTGGTTAATGAATTTAATAGTTTTTAATGCTTATTCAATTTACATCTTTGATTGGTTATTTATAATTAATAACTTAAGCTTCATAACCAGATGGCGCCCTTTTGTGAGTTTTTATGTGTGTTTTGAGACCTTTATCTATTCCTTTTCACAATTTATACAGCTGTGGAACCAATACCTACGACTTGAATAATTAATTTGTAAGAGAGAGTTTAAATCTCAAGCTGTGGCAGATATTTTGAGTTTTCAGTTACAGTAAGTATGAATTATTTTATATAGTTTTTATAGTTAGTTTATTGTCATTTCGTCTGACAGAAATTCAGGATTAACATCTGATTATGATTAATATACATACGTATGCATATCTTCTTTTTTTTGCTTTTTTTTTGGCTTCTTACCTAAGGATATTTTCGCTTAAGCTTATGTAGATAGCATTACGAAAGGGTATCAAGGTTACGAAAGGGTTACTATCCTTTTTATATTTTATTTTGTTGTCAGTGAACTATAATTTTAAATTTTGTTAAAAACTGACATTTTGAAGCGTTAATTATTTTGTTATAGTAGTTAATTTCGGAGATATCAAATTTTTCAAAATACACTATTTCTGAACTTTCAGCCCCTACCTTCAAACTAAGGGTGGTTGCCTTATAATAGGTTTAATACTATCAACAGCTCATATAAAGGAAATGTTAGATTGTTAACAGTTTATGAGCATTAATCAAAGACTATTCTATAATGATGTATTATTTATTTATAAACGTTACATAGTATAGTAGCTAAATACATGACTGACTGAAAAAAGTTACTTTTATTAATGATGACTATTCAATTCGATCTGTCACTAGCTTAACCTTTTAATTTCCACTTTTGACCAAATTATAGTTAATCTGATCAAATATTGCTTACAAATCGGAGATCTAATCTAATGTCTACAGTAGAATCCTTAAAACCCTCTATGAAGTTTTAGAATTGTTGATTACTAAGACACCCATTTCTTCTACCTTCTTTAGTAAATTCATATTGTTAGCTTCTACTTTGTCAATTGTTACTAAAATGCTGTTCTTTAGATCCTTTACCTCGCTCTATGTATCTGTAGTCATTACAATGAAAGTTTGTACTGTTGTGTCGAATTGACGATTTGATTTGAAAATTTAATAATGTAATTTATCGTTTAAACTAACCCTTGTTTACTTCTATACCTATATGTTTAATTAATATGTAATTAGTATATCAAAATATGTTCTTAATATGTTTTTCAATTTCCTTATAAAATATAACTATGTATCATTGAAATAAAACATTATTAAAATATTAAAAATAATTTTATTTTATCACATCCTAAATATTTACACGACTGGTCACCTTTCTCGACAGCTTCTTTTCAAACAATTGCAGTCGTTTATCATAAACCTAGTGGTGAGCTTGTATTATTCGTATTGCGATATGGATATATTATTCAATTTTCATGTCTTTTGCTAACCCTACATAACCTAAGCTTTACATAGATTTAGACACGTTTTATATTTCGTATTTAGACACAAAGCACGACATATCTGCAGAACGTAGGGAGCAGAGTAAGTACAAGCATCTAAAGTAAACTCTTATTTAAACGTTATTTTACAATATATCATACATTTCAGCAGCTCGTATGATTATCCGTCTCTATCGTAACACAGTATGTAAGGACATTATGTTAAATACTATCTCATACATGTAAATAAACATTTCTTTAAAGAGTTTGTTAGGTCACCTAATCTGTTATTATATTACTATGATATTAGATGTCGTCCATTACAGTTTTACCATTAGGACATACTTAGTAGGTTATATGTGCTAAGTAAAATAATAAACAGATATTTCGAAAATGTTATGCATTCTTGAGAGAACGGGGTATAATATTTAAAAACACACTGTAGAAAACATATCAGCAGAGAAAGGGAATACATAAATACAGTATGTTTTGTATGATGAGTTGTCGTCAGTTTAAAAGAAATAAGTTCGTCGCCATATTTAAACGTTATTTTACAATACATCATACATTTTCAATAGCTTCGAAATACGCAGATATGTAATAATATACTATATACTCTTGTAGGTTATTCAACGTATCTATAGTAAACTCTTATGATTAATAATAATCTGTAACCTTATTGTTTTTTATTACATCACAGGTTAGAGCATACGAATATAATTTAGGTTAGATTAGGTTAGAGCCTACGAATACATTTTTAGGGCAGAACGTAGGGAGCAGAGTAAGTACAAAACAACATACTTTCATACAAGAACGTTTATTGATACGAGTAGTTTCGACGCTACTTAAAACATAATACAAAACTTATATATATATATATATATATATATATATATATATATATATATATATATATATATATATATATATATATATATTTTTAGATAGAGTTAATTTTTATCAAGTTGCATAATGATTTTACATTAAATAATATTTTGAATGCAAATTCATATAGAAAAATTTATCGACTCTGCTGGGACTCGAACCCAGGACCCTCCACTGTCTAGGTGGTATCTCTACCAACTGAGCTACAGAGCACGACTATCAGCAAAGCGAGAAACTCTATCTAAAAATTTATAAAAATTAATTTCCTTTCGGAATGATTCATTATAATCTAGATGCCTTGAATATTGATGTTGTTGTCATGCGACTTGCTGATCTTCATTAATATGTTCAAAAAATATCTAGTTACTTTGTATGTTTGCCTACTATCTAATTCATATGGAAAATTTCTCGCTTTGCTGATAGTCGTGCTCTGTAGCTCAGTTGGTAGAGATACCACCTAGACAGTGGAGGGTCCTGGGTTCGAGTCCCAGCAGAGTCGATCAATTTTTCTATATGAATTTGCATTCAAAATATTATATATATATATATATATATATATATATATATATATATATATATATATATATATATATATATATATATATATATAATATCTATTAAAATAGTACATTTCGTATACATAATGGTACTACATACCCGACTATAAAGTAAACATGGTAAGTATAACAGCAGTTTAAAAGAATAGATAGTAAATATAACTATATCTAATTATTTTATAAAATACTATGTTAACTAAGAGGTTATATACAGAATATATACGCCTGTATTAGACCTCTAGAGGGTTCATAAGACCAGACCAGACCAGACCAGACCACACCACACCACACCAGACTAGACCACACCAGACCAGACCAGACCAGACTAGACTATAGATGATAGACAGTAAAATCATGAACAATTATACCACCTGTAATATAATAGAGCTTACTTGATATTTTAAAATTAGTTACTGAATCTAATTATTACAGAAATTCAATTGTAGAAACTAAAGATGTAATCTTTAAAACATCTAAAGTTAGAAGTTTTTAGTAGTCAGGCCAGATTAATAGAGGGTGTTATAATCAAATCGTTTTTAGAAACTATTTGTTTTGTAAGATTGGCGCCGTAAAGAAAAACAACATAGCTGTAGTCTTGATTTTGAAATTTGAAATTTTGAAATAGTTTCTAAAAACGATTTGATTATAACACCCTCTATTAATCTGACCTGACTACTAAAACCTTCTAACTTTAGATTGAAATTTTGAAATAGTTTCTAAAAAACGATTTGATTATAACACCCTCTATTAATCTGACCTGACTACTAAAACCTTCTAACTTTAGATGTTTTAAAGATTACATCTTCAGTTTCTACAATTGAATTTCTGTAATAATTAGATTCAGTAACTAATTTTAAAATATCAAGTAAGCTCTATTATATTACAGGTGGTATAATTGTTCATGATTTTACTGTCTATCATCTATAGTCTAGTCTGGTCTGGTATGGTCTGGTCTGGTCTGGTCTGGTCTGGTCTGGTCTGGTGTGGTCTGGTCTGGTGTGGTCTGGTCTGGTCTGGTCTGGTCTGGTCTGATCTGGTCTGGTCTGGTATGGTCTGGTCTGGTCTGGTCTGGTCTGGTCTGGTCTGGTCTGGTCTGGTCTGGTCTGGTCTGGTCTGGTCTGGTCTTATGAACCCTCTAGAGGTCTAATACAGGCGTATATATTCTGTATATAACCTCTTTGTTAACATAGTAACGATAGAGACGGATAATCATACGAGCTGCTGAAATGTATGATATATTGTAAAATAACGTTTAAATAAGAGTTTACTTTAGATGCTTGTACTTACTCTGCTCCCTACGTTCTGCAGATATGTCGTGCTTTGTGTCTAAATACGAAATATAAAACGTGTCTAAATCTATGTAAAGCTTAGGTTATGTAGGGTTAGCAAAAGACATGAAAATTGAATAATATATCCATATCGCAATACGAATAATACAAGCTCACCACTAGGTTTATGATAAACGACTGCAATTGTTTGAAAAGAAGCTGTCGAGAAAGGTGACCAGTCGTGTAAATATTTAGGATGTGATAAAATAAAATTATTTTTAATATTTTAATAATGTTTTATTTCAATGATACATAGTTATATTTTATAAGGAAATTGAAAAACATATTAAGAACATATTTTGATATACTAATTACATATTAATTAAACATATAGGTATAGAAGTAAACAAGGGTTAGTTTAAACGATAAATTACATTATTAAATTTTCAAATCAAATCGTCAATTCGACACAACAGTACAAACTTTCATTGTAATGACTACAGATACATAGAGCGAGGTAAAGGATCTAAAGAACAGCATTTTAGTAACAGTTGACAAAGTAGAAGCTAACAATATGAATTTACTAAAGAAGGTAGAAGAAATGGGTGTCTTAGTAATCAACAATTCTAAAACTTCATAGAGGGTTTTAAGGATTCTACTGTAGACATTAGATTAGATCTCCGATTTGTAAGCAATATTTGATCAGATTAACTATAATTTGGTCAAAAGTGGAAATTAAAAGGTTAAGCTAGTGACAGATCGAATTGAATAGTCATCATTAATAAAAGTAACTTTTTTCAGTCAGTCATGTATTTAGCTACTATACTATGTAACGTTTATAAATAAATAATACATCATTATAGAATAGTCTTTGATTAATGCTCATAAACTGTTAACAATCTAACATTTCCTTTATATGAGCTGTTGATAGTATTAAACCTATGCATCGCCGTTACGAATTTTTGATATTCGAGTAATGTTTTAAGAAATTCAGAACCGACTTACAACATACCCTTTTCTTCATGTACCCTCTCGCAATCTTACATCGTAGTTATATCGTGTGTATAAGGTATTCATGAATTTAGAGATTAGTGCTTGAGTCGGTCAACCCACTTTCTGATACAACTAAAGCATACTGCCTAATTTTACATGATTCGTTGATAGAATACAATGCGTTTGCTGAAACTGTGACTATTGATAGAATACAATGCGTTTGCTGAAACTGTGACTTAGACATATACACATACCATAATGAAAATTATTAAGCAAAAGAGGTCGCTAAATATATTTAACTCAGACGATCATGTTTCTCGATAATATTCCGATGGTGATAAGAAGCATGGTAAGCTTTTACCTGTTTCCTGTAGAGCAATTTTGAGTGTACTTTCTTCTTGTGGTCAAACTAATGCCTTGTTAGGTCTACTAATTAATGAAAAGGAATTAAAATTTGAAAATATCTACCTATACGCCAGAAACTCGTCCAGTTTTTGTAATTGATTGTTAAAGGCAGGTAGAGAGTTTTAAGGATTCTACTGTAGACATTAGATTAGAGCTTGAATAGGTCAACTCACTTTCTGATACAACTAAACCATACTGCTTAAATTTACATGATTCGTGGATAGAATACAATGCGTTTGCTGAAACTGTGACTAGACATATACACATACCATAATGAAAATTATTAAGCAAAAGAAGTCGCTAAATATATTTAACTTAGACGATGCTGTTTCTCGATAATATACCGATGGTGATAAGAAGCATGGTAAGCTTTTACCTGTTTCCTGTTGAGTAATTTTGAGTGGACCTTCTTCTTGTGGTAAAACTAATGCCTTGTTAGGTCTACTAATTAATGAAAACGGATTAAAATTTGAAAATATCTACCTATACGCCAAGTCTTTATTTCAACCTAAATATGGCAAAAACGATGATGCAATCACCCCTAATGATGTGAAACCTAATTCAGTATTCATTTTTGATGATATAATTTCTGATAAACAAGAAAAATACACAATATTTTAGCATGGGTAGACATAAAGGGTGTTGATTCATTTTATTTAGGTCAAACATATACGAAAATTCCCAAACATCTGATTAGGGATAACGCTAACTTACTTATTCTCTTTAAGCAAGATGAATTGAATTTAAAACATGTGTATAACGCTCATATTTTAGGAGATGCAAGCTATGATGAACTTAAACATTTAAACATTAAACTTGAATTTAAACATAATATTTGTTTCATGTGCTGCAACGAACCATATGACTTTTTAGTTATTAATAAAGATTGTTCTCTAGACAAGGGTAGATATCGAAAGGGATTTGATTGTTAATATAAGTTTATAATTAGAAATATTATAATATTTTATGAAAAACAGTCAATAGAATTATTGCAAATTGTATTGATTTTATATCTTTACAGACAAAGATGTACACAATTTATTGCCTTGTATGTAATGGAAGAGAAATTATACTTCGATAGTCAGTTTGTTTCTCATTACATCCGATTATAATAGTTCAACGATACATTTTGATTGAATGCCTTGCTTAACGAAATCGCAAACAGGAATAGCGATCGGCTGAACTCGCATAACGGTATGATTAAAAATAAGAATTGATTAGCGGTTACCTGTGACCTAATTACTGATTACCTGTCTACCACTATCTGCTGAACTGATTAAAGGATTTGATAGCAGAATGAGGAATTTTGTCTAATTCAATATAACAAAATAATCTGTCTTTACTTCTTGTAAACAAATTACTGATTATATTAATTAATAGGAAATTGATATCGATAATAATTCGACTTGTTTAAATATTACCAAATAATGCAATCAAACTATTTATTTCTACAGCAATATAATCTTATTGTATTTAATAGAAATCGTGGATACAATTAATTTAATTTTAGGCATAATGATACTATATAATATTTTCTAATTATAATTGCTCAGGTACATTTATTAAATTCGTTCTTTTCTACGTAAACTATATAAATAATACTCAATTCGTTTAAAATGCTATCACATGCTCCCCTATAATCTTCAGTAATTACAATACATTACAATAAACACATTTTAACAGATTTTATTTCAAGCCTGTGAAACGCAAATAGTTTCGATAAATTATAATTAGTGTTTACTATATTTCTAATCAGAGAAATGTTATTTTTATTAATCAGATGTATGCAGTACTATTAAGAAATGTGTGAGAATATATATATAAGCCTCATTTTTAATCAGTTTCATTATTGTAAGACAACTGTGTTTTACAGCTTCAAGATCGATAGGTGAGTTTTCGATTATATTATCATAAGTTTTTAAATTGATCGACTGAATGTTAACCTTTTATGCTATTGTAGTTCCTACTCTCTTTATAATAATGGAGGTTCTTAAAGATTCATTAATAAATCTATTAAATGAACAATAGCTGTTCAAAATATGTTTGTGCATATCAACGGTGTACCGGTTGATGTGAATCCATACAACGATGTAATGGTAGCAGAATTTGCAGTTATGGATTCGAATGACGTCGATGAGGGTTACAGTTCTACTTAATTAACGTACGTACGTATCTCTTTTTTATTTGTATATCATTTTCAGGTAATTGAATCAAATTGTATTAATTTCAAAAGATTTTTACGCAGTTTTATTTGAGTATTGGTCTACCTTGGATAATGAAATAATCAACAGAGGGGTCCTTAATATTAACACATCATAATTTTGTTTCTCTCTCTTTACAGCCCTTTGAGCCCCAGATCGAAAATAAACAGCAGTAGGAAAGAGCGTTTGCTGAACTCTACCATGAAATAGAAAAGACGAACATTCGTTTAGGATTAGATTGTGTGTGTGTGTGTTACCTTCATAAAGTTTATTCATGTATAATTGGTATTAATATTCGTAAACTTAGATTTTTGATTTTGTAATATCGAAATTATAAATAATAAATCGTATAAGATATAAAACGATAACTCTTTTAACTAACTAATTTGCCTTTACTTTATTGTGTAATAAATATCAGCCACATTCATCATGCTATCAGTCACATGTAGCAGAATGTGTATGTCATGTAATCGTTAATCATATCAAATCCTTTAATTAGATCACCCCTTATAATCATATCAAATTCTTTAATTAGATCACATATTACCTAATCATATCAAATCCTTATCTTTAATTAGATCACCCTTTCTAATCAGGTCACAAGTATACGCAAATTATATCAAATTAATTATAACACAGATTACCTCACCCTTACTAATCATTTCAAATCCTTTAATCATTACCTTTAATCATGTAACCGCTAATCATTTCACAAGTGATCGCTAATTCTCACCTAGTCATTTTAAACCAATATCTTTTAAGCAGATCACCCTATCAAATTCTTACCTTTAAACAGATCACCCTATCAAAGCCCTACCTTTATTTAGATCACTATTTCAAATCCACACCTTTAAGCAGATCACCCTATCAAAGCCGTACCTTTATTCAGATCACATGTTACCTCACCCCTTATAATCATATCAAATTCTTTAATTAGATCACCCTTTCTAATCAGGTCACAGGTATCCGCGAATCATATCAAATTAATCATATCACAGATTACCGCACCCCTTCTAATTATTTCAAATCCTTTAATCATCACTTTTGCTAATCATCACCTTTAATCATGTAACGGCTAATCATTTCACAGGTGACCGCTAATTCTCACTTAATCATTTCAAATCAATACCTTTTAAGCAGATCACCCTATCAAATCCTTACCTTTAAACAGATCACCCTATCAAAGCCGTACCTTTATTCAGATCACCCTTTCAAATTAACACCTTTAAGCAGATCATAGGTATCAGCTACTCAATTATAACCTTTAATCATATCGCAAGCTATCTCTAACCAATTCTCACCTCACACCTTTTATCATATCGTAGGTAACCACTAATCATATCAAATCCTTATCTTTAATTAGATCTCCCTTTCTAATCAGTTCATAGGTATCCGCTAATCATATCAAATCCTTATCCTTTAATCCTATCACCAACGAACCATATCAATTTAATTAGATCACAGATTACCTCATCCCTTCTAATTATTTCAAATCCTTTAATTTTCACCTTTCTAATCATAACCTTTAATCATATCGCAAGCTATCTCTAATCAATTCTCACCTCACACCTTTTATCATATCTTAGGTATCCGCTACTCAATTATCACCTTTCTAATCATAACCTTTAATCATATCGCAGGCTATCTCTAATCAATTCTCACCTCACACCTTTTATCATATCATAGGTATCCGCTACTCAATTATCACATTTTTAATCATAACCTTTAATCATATCAAATCCTTATCTTTAATTAGATCATCCTTTCTAATCGGGTCGCAGGTATCCGCGAATCATATCAAATTAATTATATCACAGGTTACCGTTAATCATTTCAAATCCTTTAATTTTCACCTTTACTAATCATCACCTTTAATCATGTAACCGCTAATCATTTCAAATCCTTTAATTATCACCTTTGCTAATCATCACCTTTGCTAATCAGCACCTTTAATCATGTAACCGCTAATCATTTCACAGGTAACCGCTAATCATTTTACAGGTAACCGCTAATAATTCTCACCTCACACCTTTTATCATATCATAGATCTCCGCTTCATTTATGGCGCAGGCTGCCCAGGAGGGGCAATACCTACTCTCACTTGTTCGAAAATCCTGTTAACCTTACTCTAAACATTTATATACAAAATGAATTCAGTTATAAAGTCCTACTAAAAGATACCATTGATATGAACACATGAATTGTAGGTATTAATATATGCTTTCAATCATACAAATATAACTTTATAAATTTATACCACTCTCCAAACTCTAGTGATGCTCAATTTCTTATGAAACTTGAAAATTTGTTTGATGTATATGCTAGTAGATCAGAGACCTTACTAATTATCGGAGACTTTAATATTGACCTATTAAAGGATTCATATTATGAAAATAGGCTGAGAACTTTAATTAAAAATAATGGACTACATCAGATTATCGACCAACCTACAAGAATCACTAAGGACAGTGCTACCCTCATAGATCTTCTTGTATCTAATGAAAAAACCATTGATGCCCAGGTACACCATGTTCCAAAAATAACCGATCACCCAATAACTGTAAATGCAAAAGTGAAAGAAAAATATGAAGAATATACAATACAACACAGAGACATGAGCAACTTCAATGAAATGCAATTTCAATTAGATCTAATGGATCAACCATGGAATCCGGACTGTACAAACACCAATCAACTAGCAGAAACATTAGTTAAAACCATAATGGACACACTAAACAGGCATGCTTTAACTGTTAAAAAAACCATTAAATGTCAATGGAGTTGTAAAAAATTCAATATTTACTTTATTAACAGCATAGAACAAATTATTACATTAACAAATTTAACCCAAATTGAAACTGATTTAAGCCACATTAATGTGCATCAATGCAAGTTTGAGAAATTTTTACCAATAGGGTTTTTGGAGTTAAAAAAAGTATAAACAATTTACCTAATAAGAATAGTAGTGTCGATGGTATTACCGTAAAGATTAGCTTTCAATGTAATAGGACAGAGATTTTTGCATCTAATTCAAATGAGTCTAGAAAGTGTATCCTTCCCAGAAACCTTGAAGACATCCCATATTATCCCCATTGAGAAGATAATCAACACTAACAAATGTGAAGAATACAGACCGATCAACATGGTGCCATCCTATGAAAAATTATTAGAGACCGTCGTAAATATCGAGTTTCGTGACTACATTGAAGTGAACAAACTGTTAACACCTTTTCAATCAGGGTTTCGGAAAAATAATTCATGTGAAAGTGCAATACAATCAGTTCTTTTGAAATGGAAAAATGCTATTTACAAGAAGAAGATGATAGGTGTAGTTTTTCTAGACTTTAGACGTGCTTCTGAGACTATTAATAGAGATCTATTATTATTGAAATTAAAAACATATGGGTTTGTCCCAATAGTTATAAAATGGTTTAGTGGATATCTCAAAAACAGATTTCAAAAAACTAGATACTTTAATACTACATCTTCACCTAAAAAAACTACCTTTGGCGTTCCACAAGGAACTGTATTAGGCCCTGATTTATTTGTACTATACATAAATGATATTGTTAATGTAATTAAAAAATGTAACATTCAATTATTTGCAGATGACACTTTAATATATTTTATAGATGATATTGAAAAAGTAATAAATATCATCAATGATGAATTAGTAAATGTATATAACTGGTTAGGTAAAAATAGTCTTTCTTTAAATGTAAATAAAACAAAATTCATGATAATAAAAAATAAGTTTAACGAAATTGATACATCTAGTCATGTGGGAATACAAATTAATAGTCAAAAAATAGAACAAGTTTATGAGTGGAAGTACTTAGGCGTAATAATAGATTGTCACTTAACATTTTCTAGTCATTCAAACTATGTTATCAGTAAAGTTGCAAAAATAGTAAATTTCATGGGTAGAATAAGCCAAAATCTTAGCAAGTGGTCTAAATTATTACCATATAAAACAATAATACTTCCCCATTTTAATTATTGTGCTAGTATACTTTACCTCCTAAATAATACTGAAATTAACAATCTTCAAAAAAAACAAAATTGTGCGTTAAGAATAATATTAAAATGTAGTAGGTATACTAGCATAAGAGGAATGTTGCAAGTTACATCTTTGTTAAGTGTTAAGGAAAATATATTTTATAATACGATGATAATAATATTTAAAACAAAAAACCGAATATATCCAGAGCACATTTTAAATGAATTTACTATTCGTAGAAGATGTTCATGATCATAATACTAGAAGTAGAAATAATATTTATGTTCATACAGTAACAACAAATATAGGACAAAATAATCTGTTTCATAAAGGTTTAGTTGAATATAATTCACTTCCAGCTAATGTAAAAAACTGTACATCTTTAACATTATCTAAGAAACAGTGTAAAAAATATGTAATAAATTATATTAATATTTAAGAAATTATAATGTATTATATGGAATTTATCTAGTTATATGCTATAAATATAGTATATTATTAATAAATATTAAAACCTTCAATTTTACAAAGCCAGAGAATATTTACAAATGTGAAAAGAACTCGCATACGAGATGATGTAATTCTTACGTCACTTTTCTCCATCAAATATTAAATGCGAGCTATTATAACTAAACGTATATAAAACAAAGCTTAACATATGCGTCATGGCAATGTTGCCAGATCCAGGGCTTAGGAAGTCTGTAGAACATAGCGGGTTTGATAGCGTCTTGTATAAAAATATACGATATACACTTGAGAAAGGCGCGACGCCCCCTATAGTTCATTGTGATGAACTACGGTTGTATAAAACTTTTTACAGACCCTACTTTTCCAAACCCAAATTGTATATTTTTTTATTGCAGTTTTAGGTAAACCTTATCCTGTAGACATCGAAAACATAGGAGAACGTTGCCAGACCCAAGCCCGGGTCTGAGAGCGTCGAAAATGGTCCGACAAGTCGGTAGAATATAGCGAAACGGGTATGTATAAGCGGTTAAACAAATATATATATATATATATATATATATATATATATATATATATATATATATATATATATATAATTATTTTATATAATTATTTTATATAATTTTTTTTAATTAAACCAATAATCCAATAATTGCACTATGAAATAAAACGCATTACGTCATACGCACTGGAAATGGTCTTACAGTCTCGTACTGTAAAGTCTTACTCGACTGTAAAATTCCATTTCCAGGACTTATAACGTAAATTACTATTAGAATTGTTTAAGATCATCTATTAAAAACTCGACATTTCAGAATGCAATGTTATGGTTTGTAGTATATTTGACCTTAAACTTTCATGCATTTAAAACAGCATTACTGACGTTATAACTGAAAAACAAAAGACATTATAAAGATGTGAATTACAGAAAATATGAAATATATCTTTTTTAACTAAAATTGACGTGTCCAGGGATTTATTTATTTCAAAAACATTTGATGAGAGTTCTATACTTTTTTTACACTCGCATCGCATACTGTAGAAGTATTTAAGTATACGTCATTAAAATAAATGGCATGAATAACTTATGTCAAACAATAGTTGTAAACCCCGGAGAAGAATTAAAATAATTTGAAATATAGGTTAAAAAATAGATCATTATAGTTACTGACTTCAATACCCCGTATCCAAAGAACACTACTCTGGAAATTTTAAATTGAACAAATAAATTTATCAATTTTAACAGTTGGGGTGCATGCGTAATAAATTCATATTCTTTCTAATATGAGGTGCAGCATCTCGAATCCTCTGCAATAATTGATGACGATCAAGAAATTTTAGTTCGTCGTTGCCAGTTGTGACTTCAGGAGAATGGACTAATTTTTGATCAAGTACTGTAGGCTAATTTCACGCCAAATCGACTAGAGTCGTATTTCAATGTCTCAGATTTTGTTCCTTGTACAGATACAAATTTCCAGATTTTTGGATTAAAAATGGCCGAAGTAGAAGTTTTTGAAAATTTCGATTTTTGACAAATTTTGCTACCCGTCACTCTACATCATCTTACTGAACTTGTCATAACTCCCTTAGCCCCCGCGACTCACCCCTTACAATCTTTCCTTATGATGTAGTGAGATTATGTGCAAAATTTCAACACGATCAGAGATCATTTACCCGTAACGACAGAAGGTACAAAACGTCGAGTATCAATCAGGGAAAATTATTGCAACATTATGCAACGGTAGAAAACGCGGAAAAACATAACCAAAAATTAATTTGTGATCTTTTTATTAATAATACAGTTAATAATAAATGAACTACGTTAATAATAATAAAACAAAAATAAAATAAAGAGGAACAGGGTTGAGGAACACAGAAAACTGTATCCAAAACCTGATAAGGAAATGTTTAAACAACTATAATTAATATTAACTGGTAATTTTATTTTTGTTTTATTATTATTTATGTAGTTTATTTATTATTAACTGTATTATTATAAAAAAAGATCGCAAATTAATTTTTGGTGATTATTTTTTTGCGTTTTTTACAATTGCATAGCAATTTTCCATGATTAATACTCGACATCTGTACCTCCTGTCGGCATGCGTAAATGATCTCTGATGGAGTTGATATTTTGCACATAATCTCACTACATCATAAGGAAAGATTGTAGGGGGTGATTGCAAAATATCACATAAATAAGGGACTCCGTAAGTCATATAGTATACTGCTGACTGTAATGTACTTTAGAAGTTTTGCTAAGTTTAGGTTATATAAAAAAAAGTACATGCTATATAAAAAATTACTTTGTAGGTATTGTTAGAACTATTTTTTGTTTATGGATAAACAGTGTTATTTAAGATTTCCAGAGTATTCTGGCAGCTAACATAGTATTTCTCCATACTCCACATTTATACATGCTTATGCAATGTAATGTTTATTGTAGATTCTAAAACAACCATACTCTTGCAGTTTTACGAAGTAAGTTAGTGTACTGTTTGGTGAAACAATGACTAATCGACGAGGCAAACCTTCATCGTTAGACCATGCATTAATGGTCGAAACAATTTTAAACTATAAAGATTCGGTGTTAGGCAATAATGGAAAGAAAATTGTTTCTGCGACTAACAAAGTATGGATGAACATTGCAAAAGATTTGGAACATAAGATAAAGCCGACGTCTTTGCATTCTTATGTGACTAATAATAAGTTTAACATCAAAAGTAAATTGCTTGGACAAAACTTACACGAATCAATAAATTCTTCAGATTTGAATTCTACTGCGGAATCTTTGAATTCAAGTGTCAGCAATGTACATCATTTTACTGTGACAATTTCAAAAAATCAGTTTAAGAATTTAGTTACAGAACGAATGTACACGCGTACTAAAAATGGCAAAAAGTACATTCGATGGTACACGGTATTAAAAAATCCAGATTGGACCGAGTGTTTTTCCCAAAAGATTTTTGATGAGTCGAAATTAACTCATGGTTTCCACTTTGAAAACCACTATTTGAATAGGGATGCAACTTGTGGAAAGTTGAACGGTAAGTTCTATTACTTCTCATCTACAGTAGCATAAATGTAGCTCATTTTTTTTTAATAAATCGTAGTGTAAGTTTTTACAAAAGTTTCTAATACCTATGTAATTTACATTAGATTATACACTGAAACTCGGCTGTTTCAACGTAACAGGATGATCTTATTGTATTTACAATAAGAGACATTTTCGTTCCTGTTCCGTAAAGACAGCGGAGTTTCAGTGTATAATCTTAAATAAATAAGTCATTTGAATTTCATTGTAACATAAATTTACCTAACAAGGTTAAAACAGTACTATAATATATATTATGTAATTAGGAGATCAAGCGATACTTTAAATCCGAGAAGATGGAGGAATCTTCGAGGATTTAAAGAAGCTTGATCTGCGTATTGCATAAGTTGTTTTATTTTATTTCGTATTTCAATTCTAATTTCTCCCTTTTAAAATTCATCCGAATTTATTGTATAATGAAGCAAGTTGCCTTGTCTGTGTCATCACACGCGTAACCAAAGAGATAAAAAGCAGCATGTCACTTGTGGCTGTAATGCAACATCAAATGATTTTTACGTTGCCAACAACAACGGAGATCAAGAACGTTTTGAACTCCGGTGTCATTGACAACGGAGATCAAGTTATACTTTATTTTACTAATTGTAGTATATAAACAATTGTTTGAAATACGAAATGAAATAAATCATATTATGTATTTTACAGGTCACTGTGATTGTGGTAGCAAAATTATTTGCATTATGATTGATCAGCCACATAATGTGCCATACGTGAAATTTCAATGTGAAGTGTCAAAAGGCAATTTACAATGCGGCAGAAGACAGTTACGACAACCAACAAGAAAGATGATTGGAAAGCAACTAAAACACAAAGCTGTACATGTGTACAATTGCGAAAAAGCTGGCGATACTGGTATAAAAAATCCATTTTTATACAAGGAAGATGTATTACATAAGGCTAAACAGGAAGTTTTAGCCCAAGAATATTTGCACAAAGATCCAATAAAAGCACTTGGATTAATGAAACGCTGTTTAGCCGATCAAAATGTAATACATAATATAGGATATGACCCCTTTCATGTACACTTTTGGTCAAGTCATCAAGTGAATGTATATAATAAAAAAAATATCCAACGTTTCACTTGCTTATGCATTGATGCTACTGGGAAAATTGCGCGAAAAATAGTTCATGCTGATGGATCTCCTTCAAAACATCTATTTTTATATTCAGCAGTGATACATTGTCCAGCAGGGCAGTTTCCTGTCGCTCAGATGATTTCAGAGAGTCATACCACAGTATCTATTTCTGATTGGTTGAAACACTGGCTGAAATCTGGGGCCCATTTTCCCAAGGAAGTGGTTAGTTATTTCTTTAAGACTTAACGGTTTTAATAAGAAATGTAGCTTATCGATTTCTTTCTTTAGGACTAATTACGTCTAACATTACTAATTTTTTAAAAAGTTTCATGTTTGTAGTATTTTCATTATATAGCATAATTAGATATTTTATTATATTTCAATGTAGGTCCTATCATTCATTCTGAAATTATTTGTTTGTAGGTATGTGATTATTCAAGAGCATTACTAACGGCATGTTGCTGGGCTTTTTGTGGACATATGACTATTGAGATGTATGCAAACGCCTGCATGGACGCAAACAATCTACCATATTCATATATCAGGATTGATGTTGCTCACTTTATTAAAAAATGGGCTAGGTTTTTCAGAAATGCTCGGCTATTAGTAAAGCTTTTTTATTTAGGTGCAATTGGGAAGCTTATAGAATGCCGCAACCTGAATATCGCGGAAGATTTGATTAAGGCTATTTTTATTACTTCCTTGTGTGAAACCACAGGAGGTGGTGCTCCAGAATTAAAGAAGTCCGTCGACTTTATAAAAAAATTTACAATCGCAGAAAATGGTAGCAATCCTGAAATGAACGACCTTATCACTGGTATTATAAATGAACAGAATGCGAAGGTATAATAGTATTTATTTATTTACCTAATCAAAGCAGTAGAATTGAGTTGTATAACTATAAATTAGAACGATGTGTACGATTATAAGTAAAAAGTGCCACTAACAAGATTAGTGGTCAATAGTAACGGGTGTTCATTTAAATTCGTAATCTAGCAACCTTTGGATTATTGCCTGTCTCTATCTGCGACGTATTATATCTGTCGCTCTGCCTTCTTTCATTAAAATTCCAAAGGTTGCTAGATTACGAATTTAAATGAACACCCGTTATATTGTGTACAAGTGCAGAAAAGTGCCAATTTCTCACGAGTGTGAAGCTGTTGCGGCATGAGACGGAGTCGAATGCCGCAATCACACGAGTATATTTTATCTTTTCACAGTTGGAAAGCCCATTGTTTCCCCTTTCCGAAAGTGCCATACTTGCCATGGTTATTACACAGGGTGATGGTTTTCTAAGCTCTTAAAGTGAATACTACATGTTATTGAAATGCTACGAAAAGTTGAAGCTATGTCAACTTGGTAAAGCGAATAAATAAATGTATCCAAGTTGATGAACGGCATTGTGAACATCTTTTATAACTAACTAATGTTTAGTGATTTGTTTATTTCTTAATTGTTTAATGTTTAATAAGTATCCTGTTACCCTTTGTTAGATTGAGTTTCATATGTTTTGATTTTCAATATCAGCAATTAAAGTAACATGTAATTGTCAATAAACTAATTTGACGTTTATACTGATGTTTTCTTTTATTTCCATAGTCTACTTTCTGAATCATTATATTTTTTCGTAGCATTTCAATAACATGCGGTATTCACTTTAGGAGCTTATGAAAATATCACCTTGTATAATAACCATGACAAGTCTGGTACTTTTGGAAATTAGAAACGATAGGTTTTCCAACTGTGAAAAATATACAGGGTGTTCCATTTGAAATCTCAAAGTTGTCCTATTCCCCAAGAATAGGCTATGTCGTTTCCGAATAAACCGGAAGTGCGTAAAAAGATGGATACTCAGAAAATACTTTAAAAACTAAGAAGAAGATTGGTAAAGACCGCATTTGACCGAGATCCAATTTCCATAAGAAACGTGCGTGGTCCATTATTTTTATAAAATCTTATTAGCAATGACAACAGTTGTCAAATTGCTCTAAAGAATCTATGCCAGATTTGTAATTTAAACTATTCAATTATTAACTCCATTGATTGATTAAAATACGGTAGAGTCAAGTTATTGTTAGATTACTATAATTGTTAAATAATATACTTCTAAGAGTAATAGTATAACTCTACAATAAGATTTTTTTTCTCATACTATAGTATCATTCTTGAACATGCTGTCATGGCTAACAATATTTGAGAAAAATACGTTTCTTCTCATAATTCTCATCTATTTCTTCCACACCGGTAGCAATCGTAACTTTCTGATGAGTGATTCTGTTCCATGAAAGTGTGCTTAAAAATTTTTTGCATCTTATGTCTAAATCCAACATGCTAATTGTTATTAACGAATTTCCCATTTACATGGTTAATTTCCCATACCAGAAAATCGCTTATATCTTGGAAACTATTTTACACAGAATGCTAAAGTGGGTTTTTTTGAACAGCTTTCATGAAGGTCTACAACTTTGCTATAGTAACTTTTCCTATAAAATAATTGAAATTGTGTTTTTACATGCTATTCACCTATCTAACAAAACCGATAATACACTCTGTATATACACATTTATACTTATTATAGTATACGTCTATATCTGTAATCTTCCATTTAACTATATTGATGCATTTAATTATTCATCTGAGAGATGTTATGTGAACTATTACTTTTTATGCAGCAGATCGAGGATAATATTGAAGAAGATATTGCGGAACAGCTCCCAAAATACGACGAAGTCTCAAACAGATCGTCTTGGGACGAATGGGCACAAAAACTATACGATAAAGCCAAGCAAACAGTATCAACTCAGCATGGAGACGATCTAAATGGCCGATTTCTTCCCGATCTATCCAAACAGTTATTAAAAGATTTAAAGTTACTTCCAATGTGGTCAAACATTCGGCGGGATGACTTTGGCTACGGTCGCGTTCCAGCTTCAAGCGCTCCCGTCGAAGGAGAGTTTAATAAAATAAAAAATTATATACTAGAGAAACAAGTAAGACGGGCAGATGTTGTAGTGGAAAAATTAATAAGGTATAATAAAAGACGACTTACCGTCTGAAGATATAGATAAGGAAGTAAATTATAACATCGACAACATATCTGCCAAATCCAGTGTTGAATACGCCGACGAGTCGTATAACAAAGAAAACAACAACGTTACTGAAGAGCAGCAACAAACGGAGAGGACACTTCCAAATGAATATTCGGAAGTCTTGAAAGACGCATCATTTAAAAACAATATTATAAATTCGAACCTACACTGCCTTGCTTGCAGAAATGGACACTTTCCTGAGGGTGCTCACAAGTGTTTATTGTGCAGCAAAAATGTACATTTATTTGCTGAATGCTCTTTGCCGCTTGAAGGCGAGGAAGAGGGGTATGGAGAACGCCGAATTTGCATATCCTGCTCAAAAACAAAAAATATGAACGAAAGAATAGCTCCTCTTGAATATGAGAATTGGAGAGGGCTTGGACATCCTCCTGCTAAAAAACAAAGGACTACTTTATATGTCGGAGATAATAGACAACACTTGAAGGATGCTATGACGTTTAAACATCATCGACAAATACCAATTTTTAAAAATGGTAACAGCCCCGACTTAAAACTAATTAAAATTGATGATGCTAATTTAACGTTTTTCAACACATGTGCGTTTGACTGCATTATTCAGATACTGCTGGCAATCGCAATGGATCGGCCAACTTTGAAAGAATATATTGTGTCCAACTGTAAAAACAACGAGGCATTTCGGTTGGTCAGCGATACCGTGGAAAATGGACTCCGAGCCAAATCCTACAGGATTAGAGGAGAAATACTTCTAAACATACTCAACAAAGTACCCAAAGGAGGCACCATTGAACGTATCGATTGCGAATACTCAGTCGGAGTACTCATTAAAAAAATATTCAAGAGAACGCCAAGTTTCATTGAAAAATATCAGTGTGAATTAGATTGCCAAACAAGATGGAATCCAATGCCATCAGTCACTTTAGACCAAAGTATTTTGGAAACAGAAAACTTTAAATATGTTATTGATCAACATATTATGTTGGCTGGAAATGTCGCCTGCATTAATAAAAATTGCACTTCAAGTGCAAAAATGTCATTATCCGAGATAGGTAAGTTAAAAATGTATTTATACAGGGTGGCCCGAGGGGTGTATGCTGGGACACTCCTGGGATACAACATGGAACTGTAGATTATTCATAACTAAATAAACACAACTCCTGTTTAGAAAACTCAAGCACTCTTGATTTTTCAAGATATGGATCTTTTCGAAGTCAAAATTTAATATTCGGGTTTTTACTAAAATCAAACAATAGTATATTAAGTATCAAGAACAGTAAGGACAGTTTACCGATCGACGACAATGTCTGAGCGAAGCGAAGTCGCCAATATTGGAGGAGATCGGTAAACTCCTTACTGTTTGAGATGCTTATACTATTTTTTGTACGATCAATATGAATACAAAGGTATTAACTAAGGAAATATCCCCGAAAAAAATAGATTTAAAATAATTTATTTTTGCCCTGTATATCCACCAAACATTAAGTAGGTTTTGTCGTTACCATGGATACGTTTGTAATTACTATTATTTTTGAATGTCACGATATTTGTCAAACTCGTGAGAATGAGTGAATCTGAAAACGAATATAATTGGGATATTGAAGAGGCCTGATCAAATTTAAATAAACAACATACATTTTTTTAAATAGTCCAATTATTTAGAAAATAAATGATTTCTCGCGAAAGAGACATCTAAAGATCATGCATTTATTTTATAAATTACATATAATTTACTTACCGTTCTGTTTTTGACAGAACTGAACGGTAAGTAATTACTTACCGACGCGTTTTTGCTTAGAAACCAGTAAATATAACCTACTGTTCTAAAACCAAGTATGGTAAACAATCCGAAATAGCATGGTCGTACAAAAACTATTATAAATGTGACATAAATCTTGACAGTTACATTAGACCAGTTTTACTGTCAATGGCACCTGCGTTCAAGTTTATTTTCGAGATAAGTGCTGATTATAAATTATAAACTGAATTTATAGACATTTGCACTTCCCTCGTATTGCATGCAGATATTTTAAAACAGAATATTAAATGATACGTTGCGATGCATACTTTTATTCTTTATGTATTAAGCCCCGTTTCACATGGACGCTGACCGTCAGCGCACTGATGATCAGCGCGATGGGAGGACTGCAGTCTGCAGTTTTAAATTGAACTCTTCACATACATGCTCACGGTCAGCGCGCGTATTTGGTAAGCGCGGTCATACGCGTGGCCCGTGAGCCTCGCGTACAGCCAACGCGCTGACGCGGCTATTTAAAAAAACAATTGTCATTTTGCAGATATACACCATCCGGTATATAGAAAAGAATAACGACACCCCTTTAAACTCAATGGCGCCTTTATTAGAGGTTGCACTCGCAACAACGGTCATAAAGTACTTATAGCAAACACTTGAAATATTTCTTTAAAATGAATTTAAAAATATTTGTAAGTAGTGACAACAGAAAACAATGGTGGGATTTGGGTTTTATGGAATTATGATTTAGTACTTTTCAAACGGACAAATATCAGAAGAGAAGTAAAGGGGTAATAAAATTTGCAAACTGCTATATGTAAGTAGCAGATATGACAACAGCGGTTGATGCATAAGCTTTGATATCAATTTTCATCCTGATCATGTGAAAACAAAACGACTGCAGTACTGTCAGCGCGCTGACGGTCAGCGTCCATGTGAAACGGGACTAAAATAACTTATATAAATATTTCATAGGTGACATTGTGATGTTTGAAATATATGGACAGCAAACGATGGCTCTAAACTCCATCCCAACATTTTTCGAACATCCTCAGAAAAACATCATTTACAATCTTGCGGGAATAATAGAATATTCCGGAAACGATCGTCGGGCGAGAAATACATCAGATTACAGAAGTATGGGACATTACAAACCTATTTGTAGACGAATATCAAACAAATGGGTTATGTACGATGATCTTTGTGACAAACCTATAGAAATACGTAAAACTTATAACAGTTCGCCAGAAGTATTATTTTATATAAAAAATTAGGAATCAGGATAAAATCTTTATAACATAGGGTGTTACTAGTCAGTTGGAAAAAGAGTACACTAATAGTATTGTAATTATTTAGGGACAACCGGGGTAAGTGTGGAAACGATTCTGATTGTCGAGTAAATAATGATCAATTAATTACTGAAAATTGCATAGATTTTTTCATATTAAAAAACAAACATGTATTTGAAACATGTTGAGAATGTCTCAGGTAAAATTGTATTTCTTAACGAATAATTTATTTTATTTTTAAAAACTTCCAGTAAACCTAATTTAAATAATAAAACTACAATAATCTACTAATTATTATTTTAAGTACATATACTATTATATAATTAGGTATTTTAAACTAGCACCACACTTATACCCTTAGGTTGTCCCTAATATTTTCTGTAAGCGGGTGAATACCTGTTTGGAATAAACTGACTATTATTATGATTTATTTATTGCTTATTTTTTATTTTTATACTGTTTTTGTATTGTACATAAGTACTTGTATATAATAAAAAAGAATAACAACAATATAACTAAATAGTATGTTTATTAAAATATTAAATGAATTAAACCTTTTCAGTAAGATTATTTTTTAAAATCCTTCTTTTTTAATTTCAAGCAATTAATTGTAAGGCCAGAAAGGGTGTAAATAATTACGAAACTACGTGTTAAATTTTATTCGAGGTTTCGCCCCTATGGCGTGGTGCTTTATCAAGAATTAATATGGTATAGTTCCTCTATATGTTTGTAACATATTTAATTATTTAAACCTTATGAACTGAAATTACCTCTAAATTTATTTTAAATTTTCCTTTTTATGAAGAATTTTTTTACTTTTGACACATTAAAATAGTAAATTAGACTACCTGTGGTAGCCAATCAAATAACGAAATTGAAAACAATTTCGCTACCGAATTATATAGACCTCTTGAAATGGAGTTTAAAAAAAATTTAAGGAATTGTGGTTTTGTGAAATTCAAAGGAATTTGATAATAAAACAAAGTTGTAAAACCAGACATGACCACTGGCTGTCCCTTTCTTTAACAATAGTGCAAGGATGCTACCAAATATTGGCCGTATACACTAAAACTGCTTAAATAATTGACAACGATATATTAAAAGTGTACGATTTGTCATATACGACGAATCATAAATATTTTTAATGTTCGTAATTTGCTATATCCCTCAGAACACCAGTAACGGAGGTGACTTGACTGTGAGTAGGAATCAAAAAATGAACGTGTATTCCGGGCGTGTGGAGAAGCCAGGTACAAATCCCTATATAAATAGTAAACAATATTTTTGTGCTAGTGAACTAATTTTTCACTACATGTTTACAAGTAATTTACGATAATTTATGCACTTTTTATTAAGCAGATTTTTCAAATTGTATTCATTTTTAAGCGATTTAGCCCGTTTGATTATTTCGATTATTTTTAAAAAACTAAGTCGGACAATTTTTATTGTTCACGGCATATTTACGACTAATTTACACACTATAGCTTTTTTAATTACAATTATTATTTTGCGATCTAGACCGGTCGCTGTGCTGGCTTCTATAGAAGTTAGCATTACTATCGATTATTTTTAAAAAACTGAGTCGGACAAATTTTTACTTTTCACGACATATTTACGACTAATTTACGATAAATTATACACTATAGCTTTTTTAATTACAATTATTATTTTGCGATCTAGACCGGTCGCTGTGCTGGCTTCTATAGAAGTTAGCATTACTATCGATTATTTTTCAAAAACTAAGTCGGATAAATTTTTACTTTTCACGACATATTTACGACTAATTTACGATAAATTATACACTATAGCTTTTTTAATTACAATTATTATTCTGCGATCTAGACGGGTTGCTGTGCTAACTTCCGTTGGAAGTTAGCATTACCACTGATTATTTTTAAAAAAATAAGCGCGACAAACTTTTACTTTTCACGACATATTTACGACTAATTTACGATAAATTATACACTATAGCTTATTTAATTACAATTATTATTTTGCGATCTAGACGGGTTGCTGTGCTAACTTCCGTTGGAAGTTAGCATTACCACTGATTATTTTTAAAAAAATAAGCGCGACAAATTTTTACTTTTCACGACATATTTACGACTAATTTACGATAAATTAAAAAATATTTTGTTTTTAATTTTAAGCATGTTGCTGTGCTAACTTCCAGGACGTTGTTAACACAAAAATTAGAAAAACTCCATATGAAATATTCTTTAATAAAAAACCAGACGTGTCAAATTTACGCTTATATGGAAGCATAGCATTTGTTAGAATTCCTGAAGAAGTACGTGCTTCGAAATTAGGTTCAAAGGCTGTCAAAGGAATTTTAATTGGTTACACTGACACTGGTTATAAAATATTAGTCAACTATAAAATAATTGTTAGTCGACATGTACAATTTATTGAAAAATATACAAGATACATTAAAATTGAAGATGATGAGTGCACTGAAGATATTCAAGAAAATACTAGAGATGATCCTGTAACTAAAATTGAACAAGAAAAAGAAAGAGCACCTAAGACGGAAATTAAAATTAGTGATGTTGAGTCTGAGGAGGTGACAAATTTAACACGACCTAAACGTGAATTAAAATTGCCTAAGAGATTTGATGATCATGTAGTTTATGTAAATTACTCTAGTGCTTCAGTTCCTGAAAGTTATGAAGAAGCTATCAACTGTCCAGATTCCAGAAAATGGAAAAATGCAATGAATGAAGAGCTTAACAGTTTAAAAGAGAATGAAACATGGTTATTGGTTGATGAACCCACAAATAAAAATATTATTGAAGTTAAATGGATTTATCGAATCAAGTCGGATGGTAAATATAAAGCAAGAGTGGTGGCTAAAGGCTTTCAACAGTTATACCAAGAAAATGAAGAAATATACTCACCTGTAGCAAAAATGAATACTTTAAAAGTTTTACTATCAGTTGCTTGCAATAAGAATTGGAAAATTGAACAAATGGATGTTCAAACAGCGTTTCTAAATGGAAAAATTAAGTCTGAAGTATACATTTATCCTCCAGATGGTTATAAAATTGAGCCAAATAAGGTATGTTTTTAAAAAATCTCTTTATGGATTAAGGGAAAGCCCACGTGATTGGTATGAATGCTTTCATAATTTTATGTTAAGTGTAAAATTTAGAAGATCAGACTTTGATTATTGTCTATACATAGGAAACATTAATGATAACCGAATATATATTATTTTGTATGTAGATAATTTATTAATTTGTGGTAATGATAACGAGAGTATACAAAAGATTAAAGTAATGTTAAGTCGAAATTTTCATATGAAAGATTTAGGCCAAGTGAAGCAATACCTTGGAATTGAAATTGAATATTATCCAAACAAAAAGGAAATGTTTTTAAGCCAACAAAATTACATAGAAAGTCTTGCTGAAAAATATGGTGTTAAAGAGTCCAAGAATTTTGAAACGCCAATGGAAATAAACTTAAAACTTGAACCTGCAGACAACGTGGAAGGACAATTAAAGTATAGAAATTTAATTGGTTCCTTATTGTACATAGCAAATGGTACTCGACCAGATATATCTTTTTCTGTAAATTATCTAAGCCGCTATCAAAATAGTTACTGCAATACACATTACAAATATGCATTACGTGTTCTAAAATATTTATACTATACTCGCTTCATTAAATTACTCTATAATTCAAATTTTAACGAAATAATGGATGCTTACGTAGATGCTGATTGGGCTGCCGATACAATTGACAGAAAGTCCACCACAGGAATACTTATACATGTTTTTGGAAATACAGTGTTGTGGAAATCTCAAAAACAAAAGATTGTTTCTAGATCTTCAACACATGCTGAATACTATGCTCTTGCTGATTGTGTGGAAGAAATCTTACCAATTAAAGGTATTTTAAAAGATCTTGATGTAATAATGAATGATTGTATAAAAATTTACGAAGATAATACAGGAGCAATAGCTTTAGCCAAAAATGGAAAGTTTTCAAAAAATTCAAAGCATATTGATGTTAGTTATCATTTTGTTAATGATTATCAGAAGAAAGAAGTTATTAATGTTCAGAAGGTAGCAACAAATGATCAGATCGCAGATATACTTACCAAAGCGCTAGGCAAAACTAAATTTGAAGGATTTAGAACTTTATTGGGTTTGAAAAAACTTGCCAAATAATTTATTTGTTTTGAGGCAACTAATAAGTCTTAATAAATCTTATTAGAGTTTGTATTTTTATTTATTTACTTCCCATATAGAATTTTCCAAACGGGCCAATATTGGCTCGCCATTGGCACCGTTATTGCCAATATTGGCAACCAATATTGGGACAATGCAGAAATGATAACACCGGTAAGTACTTGGGCCATTTTACATAGCCGATGTTGGCAGCCAATATTGGGCCAGTGTCGAAATGATAACACTGGCAAGTACTTGGACCATTTTACATAACCAAGATTGGCCCAATGTTGATATGTTGGGATAACTCTGGTTTCATACTGGCACAACATTGGCTGTATATTGGTTGCATGCCGGTGTATAATAATGATCATTATTATATTTTTTAATTATATTACTATATTGTACACTGAGAAACATAGTTCGAAAAATCTATTAGTTTAAAAATTGTAGATCAAGAGCGCTAATATGACGACGGGGACATAACTTTTACGAGCCATTTTTCTCAGTGTATAATATAATTTAATTAAAAAATATAATAACGATGATTATTATGCACCGGTGTGCAACTATATCCAACGATATCCATCCATACTGTGCCAGTATGAGACCCGTTATACCAACATATTAACATTATTGAGTTAATATTGGCTAATTACACACAGAAAAGAATACCTTGATTCAAAATTTTATTGTGTTTAATAAACAAAGTTCTTGTAACAATTAATAATATAATACATTATAATGTCGGCAGTCATATAGATACAAATTAACAAATACATTATAATAGGTACTGTAGTGATTATTTCATTCTACTTCGTTTTTGACCAATCGCAAGGCTTTATTTTTTGGATTACAGCGATAATTCGATAATTTTTTATTGCCCTTTTCGACTGTTTTTATCTTCGTGACAACGCTAAGTAGATGCTTAAATAAACAACTGTATCATGAAATAATCTTACCGAATTACATGCTCGTGCTTCTGAAATTATCTGTTGTAATACTCAAGTTGATTAAAACGCAACACTCGTGTCATTTTTTGACAAATTTCCCTCCGTTGCACGTCTGGAAATTAAAACGTCAAAAAATGACACTCGTGGTTGCTAATCAACGTTCGTATTACAAATCGATAATTTCGAAGCACTCGTGTAATTACAAGTGATAATTTATTCAGAATTGAGATTGTTGAATAAATATAAGTCATTAATTAAAATGTAAAAAGGATATATCAATTTGATTTAAAAACAGCCATTAATGTCATACCATCTAATTAAAGTATTATCAAATTATGTAAATATTCAACTAAGAATAATGTAAAGTTTCGTTGTTCGTAAGAAAAGATTCCTTTATGAATATTCTTGTAGCACATTCTTGTCTAAAGGCTTGTAGGAATCTAGAACAAATAAAAATTTTACAAACAAGTAAAATAAATATTTACGATTTATAAAAATGAATGACAAAATGTAAAAGATAAAAAAATAAGATTACGAATATTGTTAGTTATTGAACATTTTGTTGACAAAAAAATGTAATTAACTCCCAAGACAACATAATACACTCAGGAAATAATTACATAAGAATCATCTCCTACACGGAAAAAACTAAATAAAGATTAATAAATAAGATTTGTGATGTATAACAAAGGAGACATAAAAATTTTGTACTTAACAAAAAATTTCCTTCCAGAAATCCAGATTTCTTAAAGAAATTTCACATCTTAATTTAAAGGATCGAGCACAAAAAAATGGAAAACAGGGTACAGTCAGATTGAGATGAAAGCCAGGGTAGAAAGAACGAAAAAATTTAATTCGCTTGCAAAAGAATAATTCTAATAAGAATTTAAACATACTATCATGATTCAAGCAACAAGAGTTTGGATTATCCATAAATATATACAAGGTGTCCCAAAATGCTGTTTACACGCAAGATCTCCCTTATTTGAAAAGATAAAGAAATCAACTAAAAACTATTGTGAATGACTCAAAATGGACCTTCAAAAAACATCCTTAAATGCTGGTTACATAGCAACGTTTAAGAGATCATGCCAACTTGATTAATTTTTCAAATTGCACCCTATGTTTTTTTTCACGGAAATGTATTCGTCACTTCATTCTGCATATGGTAGTATGACTTACTTAATTATCTAATGTGCATTTAAGGGTTGAAAAAATATTTTTTATAAATTGTACACTTCATATTCACTAACTAAATTATTTATTCAAAAAATATTATGATTAGAGCCGCATCTACAAGGGAATTCCTGAGGCAGTTTAAAGCCCATGTAGAGTCCACAGGAGGGCATTTTGAGCATTTGCTTTAAGTTTAAGATAAATTCAATTTATAACAAATATTTTTTAAAACCCCTAAATGCACATTAGACAATTAAGTAAGGCATACCACCATATGCAGAATAAAGTGAAGAATACATTTCTGTGAAAAATAAACAGAGTGCAATTTGAAAAATTAATCAAGTTGGCATGATCTCTTAAACGTTGCTATGTAACCAGCGTTTAAGGATGTTTTTCGAATGTCCATTTTGAGGCATTCACACTAGTTTTTGGTTGATTTCTTTATCTTTTCAAATAAGGTAGATATTGTGTGTAAACAGCATTTTGGGACACCCTGTATAACCAGAGAAGTGATTTTTTTTTATTTTAAGATTCATTCTTATATAAAAAAATATTAACTTTATTAATCTATAAAATCCTTTATAATAAATAATGCTTGTGGTTAATACATCACGACCACAGTGCATGATGTATGAAAAAAATTGTAATTTGACTTACCAATTTCTAATTTTAACAATCCACTACTTGTACTGATAGGTACATACGGCTGAAGATGCAGATGTCCGCTTCGCATCCACAAGGCTCTGTTGTTTTGCTTTTTGTTGTTACTGCCTGACTTTTTCATTTTTTAACTGACTGTCATAATTAGACTTACATCTAGGCGCAACACATCGGCGAGGCATCTAAAAAATGTAAATATATAGTATGTATTATGTCAGTAGCCTATTTAGGATTTTTTCTGGGGGAGCTACTCTATAAAAATTCCGAATCAAAATACTACTTAGATTTTCACATATCCTAGATTTTGATAATAAAAAAGAAATCGGGAGGTCCAGCCCGTTAACCTCCCCCTACGACGCCACTGTATTATGTAATAATAATAACCGCCTTTATTAATTTTGATATACAAAGAAACACTGCTTTATTTTGCAAATAACTAAAATTTATATGAGTATAGTTTTCTGGCAAAGGGCTACTCTATTTAACCAGGAAACCATAAGAATAAATATTTACATATAAACATTAATATAAAATGAGGGATTTAGAAGTAAAAGGGTTTCTGTGCATTTTTAGTAATTCTGAGATACTTAGCTTAAAAGTCAATTTCTAAATGTAAATTACAGTAATATCAAAGAGTATGCACAAATAAATATTTGTAAGACACGTGAAGGTTATGCCGTCATGCGTTTATATATAAGCAAAATAGGTTACTTACCTTTTTACTTCGATAGAAATTCTCTCTTATAAAAAAACTAATGTAATATACTGTTATCATTTCCCTTATAATGTAACTAATTATTACACACACTTATAACAGCCAAAATAACTAACAAACACCATTACTACGCATTATTAATAATTTGTCATGTTGCAGTGAACATGTGACGCTAGCGGCTAGTAGAGTACCTTACCGGAAGCCTGACTGCCTACTATACCGACCAGGTTGAACCAAATTTAAATAAAATTTAAAATTTTAATTTACAATATTATTTTAATCAATTTATTAAATTCATAAATATTATATACTTACAACTTTCATAAAAAAAAACAGTAAAAGCCATTTTTATAGAAATAAATTTTAATGTAATGTATCACTTATAATGCGAAACACGGAAAATATGTTCAGCCAATATCGAACTAATAACTAAACTAATATTGAGCCAATATTGGCTACCGTTGTATACATATTTTCCGTGTGTTTCGCATTATAAATGATACATTACATTAAAATTTATTTCTATAAAAATGGCTTTTACTGTTGTTTTTTATGAAAGTTGTAAGTATATATATTTATGAATTTAATAAATTGATTAAAATAATATTGTAAATTAAAATTTTAAATTTTATTTAAATTTGGTTCAACCTGGTCGGTATAGTAGGCAGTCAGCCTTCCGGTAAGGTACTCTACTAGCCGCTAGCGTCACATGTTCACTGCAACATGACAAATTATTAATAATGCGTAGTAATGGTGTTTGTTAGTTATTTTGGCTGTTATAAGTGTGTGTAATAATTAGTTACATTATAAGGGAAATGATAACAGTATATTACATTAGTTTTTTTATAAGAGAGAATTTCTATCGAAGTAAAAAGGTAAGTAACCTATTTTGCTTATATATAAACGCATGACGGCATAACCTTCACGTGTCTTAGAAATATTTATTTGTGCATACTCTTTGATATTACTGTAATTTACATTTAGAAATTGACTTTTAAGCTAAGTATCTCAGAATTACTAAAAATGCACAGAAACCCTTTTACTTCTAAATCCCTCATTTTATATTAATGTTTATATGTAAATATTTATTCTATGGTTTCCTGGTTAAATAGAGTAGCCCTTTGCCAGAAAACTATACTCATATAAATTTTAGTTATTTGCAAAATAAAGCAGTGTTTCTTTGTATATCAAAATTAATAAAGGCGGTTATTATTATTACATAATACAGTGGCGTCGTAGGGGGAGGTTAACGGGCTGGACCTCCCGATTTCTTTTTTATTATCAAAATCTAGGATATGTGAAAATCTAAGTAGTATTTTGATTCGGAATTTTTATAGAGTAGCTCCCCCAGAAAAAATCCTAAATAGGCTACTGACATAATACATACTATATATTTACATTTTTTAGATGCCTCGCCGATGTGTTGCGCCTAGATGTAAGTCTAATTATGACAGTCAGTTAAAAAATGAAAAAGTCAGGCAGTAACAACAAAAAGCAAAACAACAGAGCCTTGTGGATGCGAAGCGGACATCTGCATCTTCAGCCGTGTGTACCTATCAGTACAAGTAGTGGATTGTTAAAATTAGAAATTGGTAAGTCAAATTACAATTTTTTTCATACATCATGCACTGTGGTCGTGATGTATTAACCACAAGCATTATTTATTATAAAGGATTTTATAGATTAATAAAGTTAATATTTTTTTATATAAGAATGAATTTTAAAATAAAAAAAATCACTTCTCTGGTTATACAGGGTGTCCCAAAATTCTGTTTACACGCAATATCTCCCTTATTTGAAAAGATAAAGAAATCAACCAAAAACTAGTGTGAATGCCTCAAAATGGACATTCGAAAAACATCCCTAAACGCTGGTTACATAGCAACGTTTAAGAGATCATGCCAACTTGATTAATTTTTCAAATTGCACTCTCTGTTTATTTTTCACAGAAATGTATTCTTCACTTTATTCTGCATATGGTGGTATGCCTTACTTAATTGTCTAATGTGCATTTAGGGGTTTTAAAAAATATTTGTTATAAATTGAATTTATCTTAAACTTAAAGCAAATGCTCAAAATGCCCTCCTGTGGACTCTACATGGGCTTTAAACTGCCTCAGGAATTCCCTTGTAGATGCGGCTCTAATCATAATATTTTTTGAATAAATAATTTAGTTAGTGAATATGAAGTGTACAATTTATAAAAAATATTTTTTCAACCCTTAAATGCACATTAGATAATTAAGTAAGGCATACTACCATATGCAGAATGAAGTGAAGAATATATGAAATATAATATAAATACAAAGATTAGCTAAAGTTTCACAAGTTTTATTAATATCTTAACCTGACAATATTGTTTCGACACTTTGTGTCATTATCAAAGGTAGATAAGATTGATAAACAAACACGTTGCTAAGGATAAATACATACAGAAAATAGGTAACTAGATACAATACATAACAAAAACTAAATATCTAACAGTTCTAATAAAGGAGAATTACTAAGCTCAGTTTGTTCATTCATTAAAGGTACTGTGCGTTTATGTCTGTATATTTCAAAAGCTTCTAAAATGTCTAATTTGTGTTTGTTGTTGCAAAAATGTAAGAATTTAATGTTGTTCTGAGGTGTCATTGGGTGGTTCTGTTCCAAAATGTGTTTGGCATAATTCGATTTTTCCGGATGTTTAAGTCTATAAGAGCGTACGTGTTCTTTGTATCTTATGTCGAAATTTCTAAGTGTTTGCCCAATATAAACAGAGTTACAAAAAGAACAATTCAAACGGTAAATGCCGGATTTCATGATATCTTGTATTTTGTCTTTACCATTGAATAAAAATGAAAAGGTGTTGGTGTTGGTTTTATAGGTTATTTTGTAACTGGTGGTTTTTCTTAGTATAGTTGCAATTTGTTCTGATATCTTGCCAAAGTATGGTATTGATATGTAGTTTGTGTCTTGTATTTGAGTGTCAATTGGAAATATTCTTTTGATAGCTAACCTATAATCTTTTTGTTGAATTAAAGTGTCGATCATGTTATGGTTATAATGGTTTGCATATGCTAATTGTTTGATGATTGAAATTTCTTTATCAAAATCTGATCGTTTCATAGGAGTAGTTAAAGCTCGGTGTACTAAAGATCTATAAGCCGCTAGTTTATGCATTTTGTGATGACATGAATCGTTAGGTATAGTGACGTCTGTGCTTGTGGATTTTCTGTATATGGAAAAATCAAATTCATTGTTTGTATTAATTGTAATAGTTAAATCCAAAAAATTAATAGCTCTATTTTGTTCTGTTTCTAGTGTAAACGTGATGTTAGAAACAGAACAAAATAGAGCTATTAATTTTTTGGATTTAACTATTACAATTAATACAAACAATGAATTTGATTTTTCCATATACAGAAAACCCACAAGCACAGACGTCACTATACCTAACGATTCATGTCATCACAAAATGCATAAACTAGCGGCTTATAGATCTTTAGTACACCGAGCTTTAACTACTCCTATGAAACGATCAGATTTTGATAAAGAAATTTCAATCATCAAACAATTAGCATATGCAAACCATTATAACCATAACATGATCGACACTTTAATTCAACAAAAAGATTATAGGTTAGCTATCAAAAGAATATTTCCAATTGACACTCAAATACAAGACACAAACTACATATCAATACCATACTTTGGCAAGATATCAGAACAAATTGCAACTATACTAAGAAAAACCACCAGTTACAAAATAACCTATAAAACCAACACCAACACCTTTTCATTTTTATTCAATGGTAAAGACAAAATACAAGATATCATGAAATCCGGCATTTACCGTTTGAATTGTTCTTTTTGTAACTCGGTTTATATTGGGCAAACACTTAGAAATTTCGACATAAGATACAAAGAACACGTACGCTCTTATAGACTTAAACATCCGGAAAAATCGAATTATGCCAAACACATTTTGGAACAGAACCACCCAATGACACCTCAGAACAACATTAAATTCTTACATTTTTGCAACAACAAACACAAATTAGACATTTTAGAAGCTTTTGAAATATACAGACATAAACGCACAGTACCTTTAATGAATGAACAAACTGAGCTTAGTAATTCTCCTTTATTAGAACTGTTAGATATTTAGTTTTTGTTATGTATTGTATCTAGTTACCTATTTTCTGTATGTATTTATCCTTAGCAACGTGTTTGTTTATCAATCTTATCTACCTTTGATAATGACACAAAGTGTCGAAACAATATTGTCAGGTTAAGATATTAATAAAACTTGTGAAACTTTAGCTAATCTTTGTATTTATATTATATTTCATGATTATGGAGTTCCACAAAGTAAGGCTGGAGACAGTAAATGAAGAATACATTTCCGTGAAAAAAAACATAGGGTGCAATTTGAAAAATTAATCAAGTTGGCATGATCTCTTAAACTTTGCTATGTAACCAGCATTTAAGGATGTTTTTTGAAGGTCAATTTTGAGTCATTCACAATAGTTTTTCTTTGATTTCTTTATCTTTTCAAATAAGGGAGATCTTGTGTGTAAACAGCATTTTGGGACACCCTGTATATATTTATACATAATCCAAACTCTTGTTGCTTGAATCATGATAGTATGTTTAAATTCTTATAAGAATTATTCTTTTGCAAGCGAATTAAATTTTTTCGTTCTTTCTACCCTGGCTTTCATCTCAATCTGACTGTACCCCGTTTTCTATTTTTTTGTGCTCGATCCTTTAAATTAAGATGTGAAATTTCTTTAAGAAATCTGGATTTCTGGAAGGAAATTTTTTGTTACAAAATTTATTATGTCTCCTTCGTTATACATCACAAATCTTATTTATTAATCTTTATTTAGTTTTTTCCGTGTAGGAGATGATTCTTATGTAATTATTTCCTGAGTGTATTATGTTGTCTTGGGAGTTAATTACATTTTTTTGTCAACAAAATGTTCAATAACTAACAATATTCGTAATCTTATTTTGTTATCTTTTACATTTTGTCATTCATTTTTATAAATCGTAAATATTTATTTTACTTATTTGTAAATTTTATTTGTTCTAGATTCCTACAAGCCTTTAGACAAGAATGTGGTACAAGAATATTCATAAAGGAATTTTTTCTTACGAACAACGAAACTTTACATTATTCTTAATTGAATATTTACATAATTTGATAATACTTTAATTAGATGGTATGACATTAATGGCTGTTTTTAAATCAAATTGATATATCCTTTTTACATTTTAATTAATGACTTATATTTATTCATACAATCTCAATTCTGAATAAATTATCACTACAGTACCTATTATAATGTATTTGTCAATTTGTATCTATATGACTGCCGACATTATAATGTATTATATTATTAATTGTTACAAGAACTTTGTTTATTAAACACAATAAAATTTTGAATCAAGGTATTCTTTTCTGTGTGTAATTAGCCAATATTAACTCAATAATGTTAATATGTTGGTATAACGGGTCTCATACTGGCACAGTATGGATGGATATTGTTGGATATGGTTGCACACCGGTGCATAATAATCATCGATATTATATTTTTTAATTATATTATATTATACACTGAGAAAAATGGCTCGTAAAAGTTATGTCCCCATCGTCATATTAGCACTCTTGATCTACAATTTACAATGAACAAAAACTAATAGATTTTTCGAACTATGTTTCTCAGTGTACAATATAATATAATTAAAAAATATAATAATGATCATTATTATACATCGGTATGCTACCGATATACAGCCAATGTTGTGCCAGTATGAAACCAGAGTTATACCAACATATCAACAATCTTGGTTAGGTACAATGGTCCAAGTACTTGCCAGTGTTATCATTTCGACACTGGCCCAATATTGGCTGCCAATATCGGCTATGTAAAATGGCCCAAGTACTTACCGGTGTTATCATTTCTGCACTGTCCCAATATTGGTTGCCAGGATTGGTAATAACGGTGCCAATACTGGTCCGTTTGTTCAACATCGGCAAATTCTATATGGGTTTATTATTAGATACAAAATCAAGGGGGTGTGTTAAAAATGATTTTGTATTAGTTTATTATTAGTTCTGAAATGTACTATAAACAAACTTTATAAGTTGGTACCAATGAAATGTAAACAATATATATAATTTTTCTTCTTGAAAATATGGATTTATGAATTATAAATATGTTGATAAATGATGAAATAAAGTTATATTAAAGAGAAGAGTTGTTTAATAAAAGAATTAAAAGTGATATTTTAACAATAACCTAGCTTTATCATAATTTAAAATTTTGATACCTATGAAATATTTGCACAAAACACATTGTCACACCACTATTTAAATTAAAATAGTCGCAATAACTTAAAAACGAAACACACAAAAAACAAATTAGCCAAGATGGAATATTCGTGTCGCGGCGAGTAAACCACTAAGCACTATAGTCTCGCCCACGACCTTCTAGATTTCGCGAGACGAAGTCTCTTATCCGGCCTGCGCACTCCCTCAGTTCAAGTGTTTCTCCGCTGGCGCCACCAAACACGCAAAGGCGGAAACGGATATATAGCACGCAAACGTCAAGTTACTTGAATTTTGCACGATTTGGTTTTTGGCGGTTTCGCGCGTATCGTGAATAAATTATGTTTTCTTAATTTTTTAACGCAGTTTTCTTTATTTTTTAATATAATTACGTTACTTCTTTGTTTAAATTTTCGTAGTTTTGTTGCTATTTTTTTGTTCACTTTAGTAATGGCAAGCACTAGTAGAAAAAAATATAAATGCAGCATTGCAATGTGTAATAGTACTGATCCTACAATATCATTTCATGAATTGCCCTCAAATCTTACCTTACGAGAAAAATGGTTTAAAGTTTTACATTGGGGTTATGGTACAGCAACAGAAGAAAGCAACAGCAAAAAAATCATATTAATGTATATATTTCCTTATTTCAACAGATCGGCAATTACAGTTACCTGAAAGATCCTTTATTTGTAGCTTGCACTTCCAAACAAATTGCTATAAAAGTACGTTTTCTGGTCGGAGAGTGCTAAAGCATAATGCTGTACCTTCACTTCTGTTGGTACGTTTTTATTATTGGTTGAATAAATAAAAATATTTTAATAGTGTTATTTATAACACAATTCTTACCAAAATGTAGAATGTGGAGGCACAATCTTCCCTCTAGGTTATAAGGTAAATAAATGGGCTAAGATATAGAATCCCAGTCCTAAAATGGCTTACCTTTATGTAAAAAACGTTCACTTTATAATATAAACATGCCCAAGTATTACTATACATTTTTTAGAAATTATTGGATATCTATTAGTTATAAATTATCTAACCTTTATAGAAGAAAGATTGTGGCCCCAGATTCTACATTTTAAACAAAACCAATTAAGATTATATTGCAGGGTGAATCCTTGCACCGTCCTGGCAATCCAATTTCATCTAACACGTTCTCTGTACCTATTATTGCCCCTTCTTCCTTGATAAACAATCCAGCTGAATATTCTTCCCAAGATGTAAGTATAATTAACGTCAAGTGATAAGCTTGTGCCAATTATTTATTTTTTTTTAACATTATAGACAATTGATGCAAGTGCACAAGTAAATTCTATTACACATACTGAAATCGAAGTACTGAAGAAAGAAATTAAAATGTTAAAAATAAAAATTAAAAGACTGACTGAACAAAATGAAATAAAAACCATTGAACTGCAAGAAATGAAGGATAAGGAAAGAATCGATCATTGCGACTGTGACATGCTTACAAACATAAAAAAAGACGCAAATAATAATAACAAGTACGCTTTATTCTTATTTGATCAAATCTTAAATTACAGAAAAGAAATGCCACGATACAGTGAAGTAACTATTAGGAATTGTATAATGTGGAGAATATCATCTCCTAAAGGCTATGAATACTGTAGATCAAATTTATTAAAATTACCTAGCAGGCGTACTCTTCAACGGTACACTGGAACTGATAAAGATGTGACGCAACTTATAAAGTGCAGATTAACAGCAGAAGCTAATTTAGTACAACCCATAGAAAGGGTATGTAGCTTAGTCATTGATGACATGGCTATCAAAGAAACATTTCGTTACAGCAGAACAGAAGATAGATTTTATGGTTTGGAGACAGTTCAGAGTAATATAACAATTGGCAAAAAACCTTTGTTGGCAAACAAAATGTTATGTTTCGTTATACATGGCCTCTCCACAAAATATACAATTCCTGCAGCATACTTCTTTCATAGAACATTAAAATCTACAGAATTTTATAATTTAACATTAAACGTTCTGCGGCAATTACATGAATGTGGGTTCATAGTACTACGCATAGTAACAGATAATCACAAATCAAATGTAGCACTTTTTAAGCTACTTGGAAACAATAAACTCATAACATGTACTAAACATCCAATACAACCAAGTATCCCGTTGTTTCTAAGTTTTGATTATTGCCATGCTCTAAAAAATGCAAGAAATCTATTCCTGGATCACGATATGCAGTCGGAAGAAGGAGTTATATCTTCTAAACATGTAGAAAATCTCTACAACCTGCAAAAAAACTTAGTTATAAAACCTGTAAGGTTTCTTACATCAAAACATCTTTACCCAAGTAATTTCGAGAAAATGAATGTTAGCAGAGCCGTAGAAATATTCTCACCACCACTAACTGCTGCTATAAGATATTTAAGCCAATATCAAACTTCTGTATACGACTTTTCCCAATCTACAGCTACTGTTATATATATGGAAACAATGTACATGTTCTTTCAACTTCACAATGTTAATGGCAAAACTCAGCATGTTACAAGACTAGATGAAAAATCTGCACCATATGTAGACATATGTGATGAACGACTCGCATGGCTGGAAAATACATTTCCTACATACATTAATTCGATACAAGAACACTCAAGAAAAAATAATTTGAAAGGACTAACCAAAGAAACTGCAGAAGCATTAAAATTCACCGCTCTAAGTACTTCGCAATGTATTAAATACCTACTTGAAGAAACAGGCTTTTATTACGTTTTAACACGATGCTTTAGTTCAGATGCGGTCGAATCCATGTTTAGCAACGTTCGTATGAAAGGTGGAGCACAAGATGCGACTGATGCACAAGCCGCAGATAATGCTATTAGAAGGATAATAAAATGTGGTTTAATTAAAACTTCAGCATCAGCAAACGTGTTTTCAGAGTGCAACTACGATAGTTCTGTTGGTCAAATTAGGACTCCGACAAACACAGCAGTAAATCTTAACATCGAACTTCCTGAAAATATAACAAAATTAATAAACGACCTTCAAACCTTATCTATGCATCTTGATTACGGAATTCTTTCAGCATCTGTAGCCTTTCTGGCAGGATACATCGCAAAAACCATCGAAGAAAGGATCGAATGTCAAGTCTGTTTAGATTCTCTGTTAACCATCTCATGTTCAAATCCACTGCTACGACTTATAAATCTTCAAGACAGAGGTGCATTAAAATACCCCACTAGAAGATTTACACTTTTAATCAACCAAATAATCAAACTTGTAATACAGATTGTAGAACATTTACCTGGAGAATGTAATCCATGCAACATCCTAACCTCACTACTTCTTGTTCCAATTGCTTCTTCAGAGTTCTTTGTTTGTCATGACCACAAAGGGGAACTTAGTAATATAATTCTTCAGAAATTGTTAAAACCTTGTCTGGCAAACATTGCAAAAACACGAACAGATAATGTACTTACAACACTTTCTCTGTATTGTAAACCCAATTCACGGAAAGTTTTAAAATTGTAATTTCAATGATATTCAAATTGTAAATTAATTTTAATAACATAATTCATTTAATTGTGTTAATTATTCTTTTACGATAAAAATCATTTATTATTTTATACAAATACAGATTTCTTTTAATTAAATCACAAAATATTTACGTAAATATGCAACGCTTGACATTTGTATATCAAGTCATATTTAATAAATCTAACCTACATGTATCAAGTGTCAAATAAACGTCAGCGTGTCAGGTAGCGCCAAAACGGCGAAAATTTGCGTTTTCTCAGAAACAAAGTTTATATGGGAAATCGTAAAAGTGCCCAGGCCGGATAAGAGACTTCGTCTCGCGAAATCTAGAAGGTCGTGGTCTCGCCAACAAATGAAGGATTTAACATTACCGATATCACGAGGGCAGAATTGTAAAAAGCATCTCAAATCACGCAGTGTTCACGTCATGATCACGTGGTCGACTCGGGAAATGTATCTGATAATAGAAACAACTGATAAACTGGAATGATGCAGTAGCGTCACAAAATGTCCTTTACGAAGGCTAACATTGATGCTTAATGTTGTATTCGATTATAATCGAATACACGTACAAAATAGGGAAAATGAAATTAATTTATACTATAAGAACAATTATTATTAACGTCCACGTTTAATTATTTCATTCCACCTATAAAATACTATTTGACTCACAGTTAGGCATATTTTTGTTTTCCATGTAACATGTATGCAAGTAAACGGCAAAAAAATATAAATTAAATATATGAAAGCAGAAATATTGTTATAAACAAAAATTCTTAAGAACTACTATAATACTTAAGTAATTCCTTTACAACAGTAACAAATTGTTTATACATTAATTCTTTTATTGAAATTGGTAAATTATTATACAGTACGATTCCTAATATATAAAAAGGATTATCATTTAGTATCAGTTTTATGCACTTAAAAATGTAAATTAACACCAGTTATGATTTGTGTAGTTATGATTATTGATTTGAAACGAGAAACATTTTTTTTCACAAATTGTAAATCTTCAAAATTGGTTATTAGTTATTTGAAAATGCTGATTTAGAAGAAGTTATATCTCGGTAGCTCATATTGAACATATAACGAACAACCTATTTTTATTATTATTATGTATTATTATAACATATGTTCCAATATGATTTCATTATTAAGCGTCTATCACTAATGTGTGTATTATTTATATGTCGACATTAATTTTTCATAATTTACAGATTAACATTGTTTTTATTCACATAGTAACAAATATTTAAGTTCAAGTAATTATAATACAAGTGATTGTATTATAATATTTCCTTTCTAATAATAAATTGATCTGATTATTGATTGATTCCCTATTTTTTACTTTTAACGATTTATAGTTAAGATTTTTGCAATTACTTTTCTTTAAATGTATTTATTACCCTATGCCATTTAAAACGTAATGAGATTTTTAATTATAAATCGTTATTAAGGTTGAATAGATACTTCAACGATGATAAATTTACATAATGTTAAAAAGTAGTATCCGAACGTACGCTACTGACTTTTTTAAAACGTCTCTAGTAACACATACCCTGCTTACATTCTTAGCTTATCGTAATGTTCTCACAGCTGATGTGCACGCGTTCATTTAAATCCTTCATTTGTTAGCGAGACTATAGGATGGGATTCGGCTACGTTCGGAGCACCATATTGTTTCGTGCTTTGTGTAAACAAACCATGCAGGCTTCAGAAAATACTTAAATAGCTCCGTCCATCTGGTTTATAAATGCATGATTTCAATCAACTGCTGACTGATGTCCAAAGCTTTTTCTCTTAATTATGTAAGGGAAATGCTACCAACTTATAAAATCAACATTGTTGTCAGGTTTTCTATGTTTTATAGAACGTTGAATTATTAATATTAAACATATTTATCATTTAAAATTATAAAAAATAAACAATATATTAATGTTTTAATTTATACTCGAGCATAATTAATAATTATATGTTCATAATTGATAAAGATTTAACTCAAATATGTTTTTGCCGAAAAGTTAAAATCAAGGCATATTCACTGCCAAAAGTTATTTAAAATTTTTCCATATTATTCGTTATTTTCTATTTCATTCAACATTATTAGTAAAAAATCTTCTTTTTCTTAAATAATATATTCTTTTTTAGCATTGTAACTATTAATTTACTTCGTAATGTGCTGTAAAACGAAGATATTCATGAATTTCTAATTTTCAGTACTTTTGCCTCCGATTGTACCTCCCAAACATCCTTAAGACATTCGTAGCTTTTGCTTTTGGAAAATTACACTCGTCTCCTGCGTCGACTCGTGTAGTTTTCGTTGCGAAAGCTGCTCATATCTGAAATGACAAATTTTGTTGGAAAAAATTAGACCACTTGTGATATTATATATGAAAATTATTTTAAATTTACCGTATTTTCAAGCTGTTTCCATGACTTTCTAGAAAACTTATTATTAAAAAATAAGGTTATGTTAAACAAAGTTCTGAACAAGCTTTTAAGCATTTATTGACAACTAGGGAAATCTCATCAAGACATGATGGTCAATAGGCTAATTTATTGAAGGGTTTCCTTAACAATGTCCGTTGTGTGGTTACAATCCTTCGGGTTTCCAAGAGTGATTATTTAATAGTAACATTTATTAAATAAACGCAATCGAACAAAAACAGTTGCTAAATACCAGTGGCGTGCGGTGAGAATTTAGGCTAGGGAAGCAACCACGATTTAAATTTTAATACACCTAGGTACAATAAAAAACAGTGTTATAATTATTAAGCTTCAAAGTCTTTTAAGAAAGAATTTTTACACTTCAGTAGTATTCTTTTACTCTATAATGATTAATCGGATTGGTAATTTTTTAGCACATATCGTTCTTTTGAATAATGATTAACTCCCATCTAATAAGATATTTTTAGCATGATTGGTAATCCCCTTACCCCTTTGAATCGTAGAAATTCTGTGATTGACATGATTGAAGCATAAAAGGTGCTGCAACGAAACTTGTCACTATTGCCAACGCTCTTTTGTGACAAAGCATTTTCAAATTTTTATGATTGTTTAGATTTAATCACAATGTGCAAAAGAATACGTCTTTTATACCTATGGAATTTGTAGACTATTATTCTTTATTTAAAAAAAAGTACTACTATTTATTTATAATGCAACTTGATTTTCCGTTTTTTTTTAGCAAAATACTTTGGGGAGGTTTTAATCTTTGTTGTTAAATTTAAAAGTTCTGGTTTTGGTCTGCCGTTCTTAATAATTTCCTCCGAAACTGTATGAAGGAAATTTTTTATCAAATAATAATAATACTTTACAAATTGAACGGTACTCAAACCTTCCACCGAAGAAGCTGAATTTGCAGTCATGACGATAGAGCAAGTTTAAATGTTGCATACAGACCAAACTAAATAGAATTATTTGTCTTTAAAAAAATCCGAACTTATATAAATTGAAATAATAAAATGTTCCAAAATACAGTCTCATTCGCAGATTTACATTGCTTAAGTAACATTTAACAAACACGAAAAAGCGAAGAAATAACGAAATTATAATAAACATGATCACGGAGTATGCTAATAAAAATAACTCGACCTTATACGATGTTAACTGTAGCCCACAACGCACCCGCGACTCGCCGGCAACCGAAAGCAAGACGTGCAGGAAGCAACGAAATCCGTGCTTATATGCAGTGTAACTAACACATTTGAATCGGTATTACCTTTCCGCGCAAGTTTAATGAGCCTAATTTAAAATAGTACTCTAAATAATTATACTTTTTGCTGTACGGAATTGATATTGAGCTTTAAGTTGATTAAACATTACAAATTTAAATAAACGATAACCATAATTTTATAAAATTATTTTTGTTAGCATTGTTTTTTAATTCTAATAAATTCTTAAGGGAAGCATTGCTTCCCTTGCTTCCATGGACCGCACGCCACTGCTAAATACTAAACTTACCATTCTCAGGCGAACTTTTGAATGCGTTATTTAACAAACACCCCCTTATAGTGGAGTAACCTTGTGTTTTTATCTCAGAACCGGTCCAAACTACTTCGATTTGAATAATTTTTTTTTTAAATCTTGTAAATATAAAATACTAAAACCTTTACAAATTAGAAATTGACGCTCAGAACGCGAAATGTCGTGAAACTCGAATAACCTAAAACCATAAACAAGTGGTCCCGCACCGGTTGCTCGACCATCTCGGAACAGGATAATTTTTGGTGTGTTATCACATCTATGTATTGGTAGTTCAAAGCCACTGTTAATTAATTTTTATTCCTTTTAGTTTAAATACGGCAGCCATATTTGTTTCGTGGTGCACGACGTTTCTTGTACTTTTCTATGTAAACGAAAATCTTGATATCTCAAGAACAGTTGGTCGTAGAAAGTCGCTGTAAAAACCATTGCATTCTTCTCATTTCGAACTACATTTGTTGTGCTAAACATAAATTTTGTAAGATGCTTCCTTATGGGCGCAAATTAAGTCCGACGTTTCACGCTTTTTTGCAAAATTTGGGCTTTTTAGAGTGTCATATTTCCAGACAATGGCGAAGTATCAATGCTCAATCTTTTTAAAAAACTACACAGTTAGTTTATGTTTAAAAAAATATTTCAAATCTGAAACTTCACTATTTTGGTATTTATGGGCTTTTGAAATTCTCGTTTTCTTCATTTTTGAGCAACTTTGGACCTCAATATCTCTGATGGGCATAAATGGATTTTTTTTTATATTATGTAGATATGAAGCAGTATATGATGGTAAACTATGGTGAAAATGGTAACTTTGATATTAGCTTGAGAACAGAGTTAGCTGTCACTCAATTTACATGGATTGATAGGGAAATCGGACAGGGAAGAAAATACAAAGAAAAAGCACCCTTGTTATTTATATTAATAACTTTAGTTATCACTGCAAGGACTTTTATCAATAGCATATAACTATATATAATAGTAATAATAATAATTTTACTTTCCCAAACCAATAATAGCACCAGAATAAAGTACATTTACTCAGTAATACTAATACTAATGGAAATGGTATACATTTACAGTTTTCAACTGAGCATAACTCTGTCCTCACGATAATAACAAAGTTAAAATTTTTACCACAGTTTGCCATCATATCGTCGGCTTCATGAAAGTAAGTGCCAAAATTGAAAAAACTGATATTTTAACGTTATCTGGTTAACTATTACTTTTTCTATTAAATAAATACGAGAAATTCCGAAAATAATTAGAAGTCGCTTAAATAGCAAAAATAAAATCAGGCACAAGTGCAAAAGCATTGACAGACAACATGAAAAATGTTACATTTCTTGTAAACAGGTTTTTCAGACTTGTGCACTTTTCATGTGAAGCCGACGAAATGCTGCTTCATATGCACGTAATATAAAAAAATCCATCCATGACCGAGTTGATGATGTTGAGGTCTAAAGTTGCTCAAAAATGAAGAAAACGAGAATTTCAAAAGCCCATAAATACCAAAATAATGAAGTTTCGGATTTGAAATATTTTGAACATAAACTATCCTTAACTGTGTACTTTTTTGCCCATAAGGAAGCATCTTACAAAATTTATGTTTAGAACACCAAATGTAGTGCGAAATGTGAAGAATGCAATGGTTTTTACCGCGACTTTCTACGACCAACTGTTCTTGAGATATCAAAAATTCTGAGAAAAATTTATGGAGGTAAAAAGGTAGCAGAAGGGTGGGAAAGAAGAACAAATGAGTTAAAACAGTTATATGGAGAAAAGCATATAACAGATTTTGTGACAGCGCAACGTGTTAGATGGCTAGGTCATGTGGAGAGACTAGATGATAAGCGAGTGACAAAAGCAGTGCTCAAAGTCAACATTGAGGGAAAACGAAAAAGAGGACCACCACGAAATAGATGGTTGGTGGCAGTAGAGAGTTGGAAGAAAAAGGAATAAGAAACTGGAAAACCACAGCTAATGACCGCAAAAAAATGGAGGAAAATCGTACAGCTATGGGCCTAAGTGGCCTGTGACAGCTACTATATATATATATATATATAAAACCCGGCTGCAGGGGGCTGCCAGAATTGACTTTTAGTGTTCAGCAGGTATATAAGATTTAGTACCCAAATTTTCACGACTGTTGAAATGACAACTCGAAATACGTTGCTGGCTCTTGGTCTATTGTGTTTTAAATATATAGATAATTCAAAACTTATAACCCACTGATACAACGTTGTTTTAAAATACTATTATGAAGTCGGTCTCAGAACTTCAGAGCCAGCTGCCGATGATTTTACTATTACCTTTTAGGTTAGAAATTTTATCAAACTCACTACTAATCAACTTCGCAGAAATCCTCTTCATTCAAGACAACTAATTCTGCGTTCCACTCCACTAATTTTCAACTTTTATATTTATTATAGATATAATAATACAACAATGGTCACACAAACATGACAATCAAAATGATTTCATGCACAACTATTTTTGTTTAAAGCTGGTTTCCTGTTGGCTACGTTGTTCTTATTTTCAAGTGATCTCTGGCTGGATGTGCGTTTTTTTTTCTAATTGTATTACGGTTAATGCTAGACCATTTACGATAGTTTTCTCCTCTGGAATCCCTTTTCTAATGCTATTTTCATATGCTTTTTGAGAATTGCTCTCTCTTCCAATTCTTTTTTGGTATACCGTAATAACCCGAATATAAGACACGAGTTCTTTCCACAAAATATCATTAAAAACAAGTGTCATCTTATATGCGGACCTTTCCATTTTCGGGAATGAAAAGACATATAAACAAGCTCTCAAATCAGCAGTCTGTGCCGATGCATTGCTATACGAATCAGCTACTCTAGTCTGTCACCAGTTGAGTTTAACAGAATGCAATGCAAGATGAGGTGACAACATAGAAAATGAATTAAAGAATGCACATTCTAAAAAGATTTTTGCGATTTTATTTTTTTTTTTTGGAAAAATAACATGTCATCTGATAATCGGCATCTTAAAAGAGTGTGCAGTTTTAGGTTTAAAAAAGGGACTCTTCGGTCATCTTACATTTGGGTTAATATGGTAAATCTTCACAGCTATTTCACATTAACTTCGCTAATCAATCTGAGTAATTAAATAATAAAGTGTTATACTTGTTTAATTTCAATTAAGATCTACAAGGCAACAAATGTTGAACTTTCTTTGACTAGGAATTTTTTTGAGAGAATCGTTGACAAGGGCTCTTCATTTGTTGGACGGATAATGTATGTACATTACTGGCATATTGAGTTTTTTTTGTATGAACAAAACCTTCAATTTATATTTTTCAGGTAAAATAAACTTTAAAAATTCCAGGTGAGCAAACATTCAGTTTAAAAATCCAAAAAAACTTTTAATCACAATAATGTTTATAAGATTTATTTCTTAAATAATAATACAGTAATTAACTATTATATAAAAAAACACTTAACTAAAGTACATGTTGGATTTTTTTGCATACACACGCAAAAACAAAATTATTTAAAAGACCAATTCATAAAGTGACATACACAACTTGCAGTTAACTCCTTTAATGTTGCACCTCTATTCATCAATAAATGCAATCTATTCCAGTACCAAAACATATTCTCAAAAAATAAAAATACTATTAACTACTACTACATTTTAATTTACGCTTACTCTTACAAGTAATGAACACTAATTTCATGAACTTACTAAATGTCGAGTTACAGTCATCATTGTAAAAAACGTTAAGATTTTATTCAAGAAAATACAAGTAAACATACAAGTTTTATGTTGAATTTTTCGAGGATACTTACATGTCAACACAAGAAAATATAATTTAAATAAAAGAAATAAAGAAAAGTAAATTGCTTAAGCTCTTTCACCACGGATGCGGCGGGCAAGCTGAATATCTTTCGGCATAATGGTTACACGCTTAGCGTGGATGGCGCACAAGTTTGTATCTTCAAACAGACCTACCAAGTAAGCTTCACTGGCTTCCTATAAAAGAAAAACATTTGATTGTAAGAATATGTATTCAAAAACATCTGTTATCAAAATTATGAGTTATGAAAACAACATCTAAAATTCGAAACTGCTATTATTATTAGTACAAATAGATAAGTTTTTCTATTCACTATTAAGTACTAATTTGGCTAATTGTATTTTCGCTGCTGTAATTGCAATGAAGTTAATCAAAAACCTGAACAGAATCATCAAATTAGCAATCCTGATTGATACTCAGTTACATGAAAGTAAATTAATTAATGATAACACTCAATTTATGAACTCACAAACTCTGCACCTGGCTAAGTTTTCTCTTTCATCTAAATTCATAATCGTTCAACATTGACTAGCACAGTGTACTCTCCTAAGAATTAATTTGCCAATACGAAACTTTTATCCAACTGGCACCAAGGATAACGATAATATCGCCTGATGGATTTTGCCGAAGAGATGCTAAGGTAAAATACGACTGGACCACGATCGTGTCCGGCTCTCAACGAATGTTCCTTATCTATTTCATGACGAATATGAGAACACAAAACGTTACCCCGAAAGTTCCCTGAGCAGATTTACTGGAGCAAATTCCTCATTTATATGTATGACATATCTTCTTTCTACGATAACACAAAAAGAATGCGAGCCATGAAAAAACATTCGGACATTTCTGATAGGCATTTAAATAAACTTTAATTTACCTAACCTCCTTCATCTCGATAAACCTAATAGTTTCTGAGAAAAATGACAAACACCGTTAGGAGGCGTGGTTTACCCTCATTATCTCCTCGAGCTCACCACCTACAGACAGTGACTTTTAGGGGGTTATTTAACAGCCCTCCAGGAAGGCCTATGCAAAAATCCACAGACTTTCCTCAACTTTCCGCTATTCATGAAAATTTGTTCTAAATTGACTGGACTATTCAAATATGACTCCATTTTCTTTTGAATACACAGTGTATCCCTGGATTAATGCAGTACATTATTTTTATTATATTATTATCTCATATATTAGAAATCATGAATAAAATTGCTGTTACATAGTTCCTTTACTCAGCGGGGGGCGCCGGCTGCTTTCGTGTAACTTTAGTTCGTTGGGAATAGAAATTTTAAAATAATCATTGGAGGTAAAAAACATTCTGTGGACTATTCTACGGTAATGAATTATTATTAATTATTGAATATTTTATTTTATCAAAAGTTACCTACGTATAATTGTATACAGGGTGACTGATTTTTCATTGTCCAGGTTATATCTGCTGAAATATTAAAGGTAGAGGAAAGAGTTAACCGAGATATTTGTTTAGCATAACCTTCTCTATAAAATAGCACAAATGAATTTTTTTTCTTATTTTCCGGAAAGATTTTTTTAATTGAACAAGTATATTTTAAGTATATTTTTGCAGAATGAAGTTTTATAGTATTTTGTGTCTCAAGGGCAGAAAGTTAGCATTTGCAGCTCGCAGTGCAGCAGGCAACTAAGTCGCTCGATGGGTATTATCATCTAGTAACGCTCGTGGTGCATACAAAATTTTATTTTATTTCATGAGAATATGTATAAGTAGAAAATTAGTTTTAACTTATAATTGTTAGCGTTGCCAAGGGCGTTGTTTATATATTTATAAAACTAGCAATTCTTATGTTTGTCGGATGTTGACAACTTTTACTAAATTTACAAAAGTCAAACGGATATATGACAATTTAAATTCAAATGTTTTTTGTAGTTGTTATTAACATAAAAACACAAAATATCCTAATAGCTCTAACTTTATCTAAAAAATAAGTTAATTTTAGTTAAGAAATTCTTGTCGGCACAAAAGAATTCGTGGATCACGCGCCCAGAAAGTACGTGCAAATACTCGTTTGTTGTGTTGCAACATACTTGTACGCAAACATATAGTTTCTGACCTAATGATCCAAATTACGCTAGTGGGTGTTATGAATTATATTATCTTTAAAAGTTTCCCTTTTTTTAATTTTAATTATGAATTATAATGCCCTGTTTGTTATGTTTGTTATGAAAAAACTTTTTTGCGCTATTTTATAGATCAGGTTATGCAAACAAGTCTCTCATTAACTTTTTATTCTACCTTTAATATTTCAGAAAATATAACCTGGACAATGAGAAAGCAGCCCCCCTGTATATGAGGGGTGTAAACATAAGCCTCGCAGGGGCGCACAATCTTACATAGTTATGCCACTGCTTTTACTGCTAACTATTGATTATGTATAGCATACGATGTGTAAACTGTTTATTAAAAAAAATAAATAAGTTTTTAAAATATTGTTTATATTAGGATTCCATTGAAGTAAAGATTCATTCATTACTAAAAAAGTACACGTTTAAATGGGTATGTGTATACAAAAGTATTTTTAACGGAACATAATTATTATACGGTAAAAAAGAATCTCATTAGAGCTAAAAGACAACAATCTTCGTTCTCTAATGGGGCTAAAACAGGAATCGTAGGCGATGAAAAGTAGCAACTGTGTGCAAAAATACTTGGCATAAAACACAGTTTCTCATATTTATTTTATTATTTTATGGAATTTGCTAGTGCACTTCGTGATTTATGCCACAAACGCGCCTCCGTATTTCTTATCAGTTTTTATTACTAGTGGTATAGGTAAACGATAATGTGAGTTATGGCACGTATAAATTAAAAATTAAACTATATAGGATTATAAGAAAAATGGATTCATAGATATTCCCGAGAAAGCATTTAGGTGTGTAAACGTTTAATTTTTGATAGTTTAAATGTTTAGTTTATTAAACATATTACATTTCTTCTTTAACAAATGTTCATTTATTATACCTTTTTGGTTGGTTCTTTTTTTATTATTACTTGTTTTCTAATTGTCTTTCACAATACTACTAATTACAGTACATTTACTTATTAATTGATTAGCATTAAGTAATCAACAATTAGAGTATTGCTGGGAAATAATTACACTGCAATAAGATGGCTCTAGTTAGCCTTGTAAGCAAATGCAAACGCTATGCAGTTTGAAAGACTAGTATTCAAAATGTTATTAGGGCATTTAGGTATTAAAAAACATAAATACAGTAGACGATTACCAAATCAAGCAAAGCAAAAATACGTTAATTACATGCTCTTTTCAGGGGTACAGCTTACTCAGACTCGAGATTTAATTCGGATAGAGATCAACAATAAAAATGACCTTTTTTTTGTTGTCCACTAGAAAAAGAGCCCCCCCCCCCAAGGTTTAGGATAATTCACCCTCGAGGACAGAAGATAGACGACCTAAAGATACAGAACGGCTAAGTAATTGATTACAAAATGGTGATAATAATCATCGGTCGGGGATACTGCGACACCAATAACTTTTGACTTAGGATTAGATACAAAAATCCCTCCTATATTGCTGCGTTCTTCATATTGAATTAAATACTAATTTAAATAATGAACTATGCACATTACAAGTCGAAGAAAATAGCATTTCTTTTTAAACTTATTCCCTTGAGACAATAAAACACTGTATATCATAATTCACTTGGACGTATATATAGAAGATTTAAAATTTTATTTTATTTCAAAGAGAACATTATTATAAAAAACCGCATCTTTAAAAAAATTTTTTTAAATATATTGGTGAAGTTAACAATGATCCTTAGGGCGAGTTGTATAAATGTGGTTTAGCTTTAAACTTGGCTCAGTTACAGCAGTAACGATTGTCAGAACAATCGTTGTCTAGGATATTGATCCTAGTTTAAAGTTAAGCAGTTTATACAACCCACCCTTAAATGGCACACCCCGTTCTGCTTGATTAATGTTAAATAATTGGGCACAGGGGTAAAACCATGTGCAGATATATTACATGAAATCAGTACTTACTGAAGATAGGTTTGCGGGTGAAGTACATATTGCATTTTAGTTAGGTTAGTTTTTTTTTGTTTTTCGATGCAATATTTAAAAATTGCCTCTTATTCCTGTCCTAATAAAATTATTATCGATTTCTTTCACGTTTATTCATTTCAAGAAAGCCTATTTTTGGATATTTATTCCAAGAAGGTTAGAATAAATTGTGATAAAAAATGTCATTCAAATTTTTAAGTAGTATGTGCAATTAACTTATGAAATAATATTACGTGTTTTACTTATGATGTTAGATGTTTTATTGAAAATACTGTGTTATCAAATTATTATAGGTACATATAATTGGTTATACATGTTCCCATTAATTTTCAACGGCTAGAAAGTGAGCTCATGGGAAGTGACTCACGTCAACTTCCTCATTTATTAACTTTCATCAAAATCAACAAAATGGACCGATGGTGGAGCCTAGTCCTTTCCCGCAGTTTTAGATTTTAGTTGTGTAAATGTAACTTGAATCAAAGTGCCATCTACTTTGTTCTTATTTGATTTTTACTAATGAGACGCACCAATAAAGCTGGGTTTATATCAATAAAAAAAACGTTTTTATACAAAACGTTTTTGTATGATTTTGTTCGATGTTGTTTTCTTAATAATTGGTATGTATATGAGGCAGTTCACACTGTTCAAACATAACACAAAAACATAAAAAAGCAAGTTTAAGCATCTTCAGACGAAATGTTTTGTCTAAAACCGTTTTTGTTTGATAGGTATAAATTGCAAGACAAAAAACGTTTTCGCATTCTGCATAAACGTTTTGTTTAAAAGCGTTTTCGTCTTATCAATGTGCTTACAGCTTCAAACACTATCAAACAATTTCAACCGCGTTGAAACGTGTCGGACGTGCAAACATGATCCCTTGTTTGAAGGCGAAACAAAATGTGAAACCCGCGAAACTATGCAGTTGCAAATTTATTTTGGACATATTCACATCTATTTACCTTTACACCTAAGGGTAGATAAGGTCTTTGATTGTATATATATATATATATATATTTTACTAGTTGGGAAATCTTTTGACTTTATTAATTAATATAATTGTTATTGAGGTTGAAGTCAATAGTATTTAAAAAAAAACTCTTAGTTAATAAGTACTAAGCTTTCGCAATATATTTATATGCTTCTTCAGAGTAATTAACGTGAGACTATATAATAAAGGTCGCAAAACTTATCATAAAGATCATTAGGTGTATAAAGTATTATAAATCATCAAATATGACAATTTTTAAATTTTTTCTAATTTAGTTATCCTTTTTTGACGTGTTAGAAAAAATTTAAAAATTGTCATATTTGAATATAACTAAAAATTTGTACTAACTTTGTGTTGAGTTGTAATTAGTCACTGATCACGATTTTTAATTTTCAAATAATATTTTAAAATATAGTGTGCTATAGTTAATTACTGCAAACAAAATTAATGATCGTTCAAATTTATGTTGTCAGAAGAATTGTCAAGAAGAACAATCTACATATTAATCATGAGAGGTAGAGTAATTAAGAAAAGTGAGTGATCTGGTCGCAAGGCAAAAATAATGACGAAAAAGAACAAAAGCATTCGAAGATCTATTTATTACTGTACACTTTCGTACTCTTTCTTGTTCGAATGGCATTATTACTTACTATAATACATTTGAGAGATCAGTTATTTTCGTTTTGCAGTAATTAACCACATCATACTCTTTTAAATTATTATTTGAAAATTAAAAACTATAATCTGTGGTATGACTATGATAAAAAGGATTAATTAAACATTTTATGTTTGGTCATTCTTATCAGAAGACCTGTTTAAAATGAAAAAGTATCTCCAATCAACAATTCTAAATGATACTGACATTTTTAAAGACACAAAACAGCATTGATACTGTTTTGTTTAAGGAGGTTACAGCGGATCTTTGCGAGGTGAAGGGCAAGGGGATATCTCCTATGCTTTTACATAGGCTCTAACAAGAAATACCAATCGATAAAAAAATAAATTAACATTCTTAAAACTGAACAAAATCATTTTATTATGAATGCCTATAATGCATTTATTAATTATTTGTATATATTAAAATAATTTAAGTCGATTGGAGTGCATTTGTTTAATTGTTGAAAGTGTAAAAATAAATGTAAATAGGTTAAGAATCGTGGCAACACCTCAAAGAAATCAATCGATTTTGTTGGTAGCAGTGTTAGGTTTCAGCTTTCGATTGAGTTGACATCCTAACCTCCAAATGTCAATCCCAAAATATAAGTGGAAACATGTTGAATGTTTTGTAATTTTGTATGCAATTACAGATGGGAATATTCTATTTTTTAACTTTTGTATAGTCTAAAGATTACAATCTGCTAAGCAGATACAAGAAATATATAAAAAGTTGTTGAGGTTTAATACATATATTGTTAAAATTAGTGTTTGTATTGCTGATTTCGTGAATATTCTGATTGTGATGAGAAATTGTATTCATCACATTGCAAAAGGTAATTTTACATTTTGCAATATTTCCGTCGAATTAACATTTGTATTCTGATATTATTAACGCAGAAGACTGAATTGTTCAACATAATTTGATTAATAAAATATATGATTATTAGTTAATACAATAAAATATAGATTATTATAACAGTCATTATATGTCATCTTTCTGTTCTGTTATTTGAATTCGCGCGCTATGAGGTGTTGTCACATCTCTGCTGTCTTTCCACATATGTCGTGAAAAATTCTTGTTTTATTTACTTTAAATTATTATTGTGCATTAACTAGACACAAGATTTCAAAAATATTGGGCAGCATTGTTCTTCGAATATGAGAGTATGTCATTTTAGTTTTTTATCAGATTCCCTACATTTCTTCATCATAATTTTTCATTAAAACTGCTAAAGGTTAGATGGTCTCCATAAGAGCCCATGTTAAAATCTGGATTTTATTTTCCATTTTTCTCGGTAATGGTACACAAGACAATTATAAAAAAAAGTTACCGAATAGAATAAATGTCAAAAAAATCGAGGTTTAAATTTCACGTCATTCTCTACATTTTTACATTTCGCTGTATCCTCCTTAACAACAAACAGTTTTTCATTCAGTCGTTTAGATTGCTCAGTGTGTGCTAAATTGCAACAAAACGATTTTGTTTTAATGAAAAACGATTTGACTGCCAACGTTTTTGATGTTCAAGTTTGTGACTTACTGTTTTGTCGAACTGCAAAACGTTTTGTATAAAAACATTTTTGTTTGATTTATATAAACCCAGCCTAAATATAGATGGCATTGTAAAACATCATAATATCTTCCGATATGCAGTAGTTGATGACGTAGTTTTTAACAGTTGTTTTTGCTGTGTTGTATTTTAATGGCGATTGTAATTTTGACAGATTAAATTTAATATTCGTATTAATATTTATGATAATTTTAAATAGAATATTTAGATTTTATAATTTTATAATGTCAGTAAAAAGGAATTGTCATTAATAGATTCCTCTCAATAATATATTTACTGTACTGATATTTATACAGATTCCACCAGAGCTACCGCATAATTTCTTTTAACAACTTGCCATGAGGGTACAGATCAATCTTTGGCGCATCCCAATAGTAACAAAAATATTAGAAATGCGACCTTCATCTGATAGGTTATGTTGCTATGTATTAATCAAAGACGAACTAATTTCGAAGCACAGGTTACGCTGACGATTTTTTTTTAATTGCCTAATGCGTAATCTCAAACTTGTAAAATATACAAACAAAAATAAACTGAATTAAAACGAAATAGCCAACATTTTTCCGGTTACTGCTATCAACAATAAATCTTTGTATAAGCATGCACCTATACTAAAGGTGACGCCAAGTAGAGGATCAATAAATTGAATCTCGTATATCCCACAAATGCCTATAAGCACATCCACAAACTCTATTGTCATTGGTGTAATTTTTCCCCTAACTGCACAATATTGAAATGCACACAATAAACAAAGCATTTGCATCTTAAAACTATTAAATAATCATACGATTAATAAAGACGAGAAACAAATTAGTTTAGATAAAATATACATACTTGGAGAGCTCCGATAGCTGCCGACTGGAAACGAAGATCAGTTTTGAAATCTTGTGCAATTTCTCTTACTAAGCGTTGGAATGGCAGTTTACGTATGAGCAATTCAGTAGACTTCTGATAACGGCGAATTTCACGCAAGGCTACTGTACCAGGACGATAACGATGGGGCTTCTTGACACCTCCGGTGGAAGGTGCTGACTTACGGGCAGCTTTGGTAGCCAATTGTTTACGAGGAGCTTTACCTCCTGTAGATTTACGGGCAGTTTGTTTAGTACGGGCCATGTTTACTGAAACTGAAATAAAAGTTTACTATAAAATAATACAATAACAAAAGAATCTAACGGGTAAGAATTTTACCGCCTAAAATACTTTCACGCGAGATCCAAAACAAATATGGCGGCTTAAGAAAAATACTTTCGAGATACGCTCGGAATTCTTGAAAGAAAATCAACTTAGATTTTAATGTACTCGACGAAGCTTTTGTTACTAAACAATCTTCACGCTATAAACTCAATATTGGAATTGATTTTAATTTATAAATCTATCTCTTACCCACTAAATTTTCGCAATCACAAATACACCAGAGGAAGCGTCTTCCAACCGTTCTATCACAAGAAGTGTTTACTGAAATAACTGGATTGGCACAATAATTGAAGTAGTACTGTTTCATTGGTGGAAATAACGAAGGCTGTGATTGGTCAAAATAACGAAATTTGTTATTGGATACTTAGAAATGTATGTGGATTTCAAAATTCTGTGCTTAAATTTCCAATTAAATTACAGTTTCTAAAAAGCCTTTTTGATCATTTGAAAATTTAGTTCATCAGAAATGTGGGGCTTTTAACCTGGGTTCATTGTATTAAGATGAATTTATTTATAATTCAAGCAAGCACTTAAAATTTTATAAAATATACCAAAACTTCTCATAAGGGTAAGTATGTGACACGAATAATTTTTATAGTATTCCGTATAATTGTAGATTTTCTATTATTAAAAATTGGCAACGAATTCTAATATAATATTAGATTATTTTTATGTACCTACTTTTATAATTACTTACCTTACGTGATGTTTATTATAAACTAATTCTTTAGTTATTACTACTATTACTTTTTAGATCGTACTGGAAAGTAGGTATACTTTTAATGATTCAAATAAATTACAAATAAGTAGAATATGCAGTATATCTTGAAAATCTTACTATATAGAAAACAACGCTATTTTTAGAAATTAACGAATCATTTCCTCATACGGGGGACGTTTAAAAACTGTATCGTACATAAACTTTGCAGTCGCACAGTTATTTTTGTCGATTAAAAATATTTTATCAACTATTAAACATAATTGTTTAATTCAGTTTGTTAATCTATTATGTCGTTATACTTTCTGCAATCACAGTAAAACGAGCAGTAGCGGATTGACCGCTAAGGGTCCACAGTACGTAGGAATTTATAGTAGCTAAAATGCTTTTCGCTCTATACTTGTCATTCAGTTATTTCTTAAAATTTTCACACCCTACTTCAACCAAAATAAAGAAGAAAGTCCATTCTACGCAAGTGCTCTTTCGGATGTAGGAAAAAATGTTTTTTTGTGGAAAAAAGTTTACAAGAGAAACACAGAAAAATTGATTGATGTTTACAAAAATCCTAAAATATTAACCAAGGGTAATTCTGAAAAAAATCAAAAGCACTTGAGTAAGTGAGACAGATGAAGATGTTCTTTTTTTATTATTACTTGCTTTTTAATTCTTTTTTGTACGACCATGCATTTCGGATTGTTTACCATACTTGGTTTTAGAACAGTAGGTTATATTTACTGGTTGCTAAGCAGAAACGCGTCGGTAAGTAATTACTTACCGTTCAGTTCTGTCAAAAACAGAACGGTAAGTAAATTATATGTAATTTATAAAATAAATGCATGATCTTTAGATGTTTCTTTCGCGATCGCGGAAAAATCATTATTTTCTAAATAATTGGACTATTAAAAAAATGTATGTTTTTTATTTAAATTTGCTCAGGCCTCTTCAATATCCGAATTATATTCGTTCTCAGATTCACTCCTTCTCACAAATTTGACAAATATCTAACATTCAAAAATAATAGTAATTACAAACGTATCCATGGTAATGACAAAAATATCGTGACATTTAAAAATAAAATTACAAACGTATCCATGGTAACGACAAAACCTACTTAATGTTTGGTGGATATACTTACAGGGCAAAAATAAATTATCTTAAATCTATTTTTTTACCATCTTCGGAATATTTCCTTAGTTAATACCTTTATATTCATAGTGATCGTACAAAAAATAGTATAAGCATCTCAAACAGTAAGGAGTTTACCGATCTCCTCCAATATTGGCGACTTCGCTTCGCTCAGTCGCCAAACATTGTCGTCGATCGGTAAACTGTCCTTACTGTTCTTGATACTTAATATACTATTTTACAATATTATTAATTACAGTACACTTACTTATCAATTGATTAACATTAACTATAATCAACCAATCAATCAATATTAATTCATCTACGCATGTAAGATTTATGCTTCTAAAATCTAAATTTCATTGAAATTCTATAACAAAGAGGGGAAATGAGTAGGAGAGAGATGCATGATTTTTACTACTCAATATGGGCGTGTAATTTTAGCAAACGAATCCAACCATATTACAAACGATTATTTCGAGGTTATGTCTAAAACGATAAATGCTCCTGCATGGTATAGGCCCTTAAAGCAATTGGGCAATCTTCAGCGGAACCGAATTCAAATTGTCCAGTAGAATTATCCGATTTAATTGAGCGTGATCCTCTTATTAAAAAATTTTTTTTTAATGAGTCTTTAAGATGTAGAATAAATTAGTTTGCTTTTTGCGAACGATTTGGCAAGAACCTGAAGTGCTTTCCAGTATACTGCCCGCGGGCATCACTCTTTCTTCAATGAATGATTGATTAATGCGCCTAATTTCCTCTCAAAAGTTGTATGAGCCGAGAGATATAAAAAATGTTTTTTTTGCGAAAAAAACACTTTTTTTTAGCAGACAGGCGCTTAATAAAAAAAATTTCTTGTAATGATTAGGGAAACCAAAAGCCAGCCGATTACTTTTCAAATAGTATACTACACATAGCCATGACTTATTATCCGTCTAGCTAAAGATGAGCGCTGGTCATCGATGCTTTCTGTGTGGTAAAGATTTAAAAAATCCTAGTCAAATCAGCATCCATAGTTTGACAATTATTGATTTTTACCATGTTTACGAAAATGTCATAGCAGGTGATTTTTTGAGGTTAGGGATAAGGAATTTTGGATGTTTGTTACCTTCTTTCAAATTTTAACATTGATACTTGTTGCTTTGGAAAGTTTTAAAACATTTTCAGTAGGAAACTAAGAATTAGATTCTTGCGAATACCTATTAGTACTGTACGTTCTCTAGTTTTACAGAACTACCAAGTACTAAAAAACAAGAAATCACTTTCACTTATATTTATAATTATAAATTAAGAAATTAACTCATTCCTAATAATTGTAATAGTATAATACCTTCAATATGGAGAAATATATCCTTTTCAAATACAGTTTTACATTTAACAAAACTCTGCTATTTAATATTTTAATTAACTTAAATGCTGCTATTAAAGCACTTAATTACAATAGAATTAATATTAATTTTGCTTATACATCTCTCCTCTTTATTATACATATTAAGTACATAAAACGCAGCGTCAATCTGTCTATCATTCTGTATGTTCGCTTTTTCTGAAACTATACAAAACATAGACTTTATAAGATCATAATTTATCGAACGTATTACTTTCACTTATGTACAGTTTCTCTGGCGACCAGTTTAGAAGAATCTGCTAGGTCTGCAGTTTTCAACTTCTTACGTTGTCTTTTTTTACCAGGACTAGATAAAACTGGCTGGTTTCTACTACAGGTCCCCTTTTAACAGTTGAAATACTAATTTATAAAGCCTCAGCTGCTCGCTGCAATAAACAAACAATTGTAGTACAATATGATCATAAATAATAATTAACGTTTCTTACCTCTTATACACAAAATAAAGGAAGTAAATTTCCACGGTTTCCTTTTTCCCTCTCGAACTATAGTTTAGTAAATTCAGCAACAATTGATGAGACTGCGAATGCAGTGTCTTCTTTTATACTGACAACATTAATATGTATTATATTAGGTAAATTTGCGATTTTCTACCAGTTCTAAGAAGAACTGTTGCTTATTATTATTGCAATACTATAACACTCGCGAAAAACATGTAAATAAGAAATAACTCAGCAAATGTCACATGTGACAATCAAATCTACAGTCTACAGGTATCAGAGATACCTGTGACATGTTTTACAATAAAATCACATGTTCATAACCGCATACAGCATTGCCTATAATTTTGGCATTTTCTTCCAGAAATCTGTGAAATACCTTAACGAATCCCTAAAATTCATTAACTTTATCTGTAGTGACGACATTAAATTTTTCCACGATAATTTTGCCAATAAATGTAGTTATTTTTTTTTTATTGCAATATGTTAATTTGATCTAGGAATTTATTTGTAAAGTTGGCCACCCCGTATTCTACACTCTACAGAGCTAGTCAAATCAAACTCCAACGACCCAGAGAAGTGCTAATGTAATGCTATCTTCGTCATACTCGTAGATAATGAGAGTAAAGCACAACAAAACGCTTTCTGTGATAATTTCTTGCAAAGATGACGCAGAGCTCATCTTTCGGTGGACGGATAGTATAATACTATATACTATATTATATACCTTATTAGGTTTAAGAGGTTAAAAGTGGTTAATAAGTTGGATTAAAATTAAGCAAAATTTTGAGTTGCCTATAAGTGGACCAAGTGGACTAGGAAATGTTCCAAGAAAGTTGCTGCAGAAAAGAGAGAGGAAAATGAAGTATTGGTAAATCTGTTTCCTCTATATAGTCGCAGAAAATGCGTTAGTAACCTTGACGTATTTTTTTAAATCACATTCTTGCGACAAGAAATTATTTGATAAATTAAATGTAACTTAAGATACTTATATTTAATCAACTTTAAATCTCAACATCAATTCCGTACAGCAAAAAGTATAATTAGGGTAGGTGCTAGTATAGTCTAAGAGCCGAGAGCCCCCAGACCTACGTCATTTTAGCAAAGCTAAAATTTTCACTATAGATACTACAATATGTACCTAAGAACGTATGGGTACTTGCTTGTTTGAAAGCGGGTCCCTTTCACAGGTAGCAGGTACTAAAGATATATAAAAACCTTACTCACCTACTTTAAACTATGATAGCTGAATTTTATATATGTTTCACAGAATATTGTTAAAAATTAATATTCATCATTGCCAGACACTTCCCGTGGGCCCTAACTTCCGCCAGACGCTTTAAAGCTCCTAAAAAAATTAGTTAACTTATGTCATACTAGCAAGTCTACATTTTATATATGTTACTTGGGGATACTATATTAATACTTTTTGTTAAGAGCCAGACCAATCGGAAGGGCCAAACATCCCCCCAGACACAATAAAAGTTCCGCTATGAGTTAGAGCGCGAGAGCATTATCTATGTGCTTGGGTGCGAGTGAGATGTACTCGGTGCATGATCCCTCCCTGTCATACTCATGGACTACTCTGTGTGTGTAGCGTGTTTACTTGCCTGTGATGGAGCAACTGTTATACAGTTTCCGATGTAAATGTAAAATTCAATCGCAAAAGTATCAACAACTTTGATGCTAGTAATTTACCCCCTTGCAAAAGTGAGCTATTCCAGCAATTCCGCCGAGCAAACTATATTGCAAGTATCTGGAGTAATGCTCATAAAAAGCATCCAAGTATTATCAATCCCGAGGATAATGGTTGGACATTGGCAGAGAACCAGTACAATTTTCACTGGTTCGATGGCGATCAATTACCAAGTTTTGTTAGTGATTCACTTCTAAATGAATCAGGTATTTTTCTTTTACTTCTAGTTATTTTTATGTATTTGAAGCTTTTCGTATCTTAATTAATTAATTTGTTTTTATAGAGGAATTAAACGACGATGTAGATGATGATGAGTAGTATAGCAACAAGAGTTCCAGCGCAAAATCCCATGTTATTTCTTATGAAGGTCCGTTTTGCAAAAAAGATCATAAATCCAAGATGGCGGCCGCGCTCGCGACTCGAGATCATCCGCGACTCGGTCCGGCGCGCTACAGCGCACACCTGTGTAAGATCTTGACATCTACGTGATTTCATGTTAAGACAAGCTTGTAGACCTATTATAAATACATATTATTTTAAACTTCAAACGTGTTTAAATTGTATTGAAATTCTTTATATTATTAACAAAAGTGTATATATTCTTTCTAAGTGTTAACAACAAATCAAGGTAACCTTTATCATTAGTTTTATAACTTTCTTTTAAATACCGTTGCATAACTATTATAAATATTATAAACATTATTAGAAACATAGATCCGAAATATCAAACTAGAGAATTATATTAGTTGAAGCCTCCATAATATCACGTTTTCAATAAATACTAAATATAATTAATCGGCTTCATTATAAATTTAATAGAAAGCATTATATTTTTCTCAAGTCAATTCTTTTTATGAAAAACATTTCGTAATAGAGTTTACTTTAAGGATACCTTATACCTACGCTTATCGAAAACAAATAATAGGCAAGCAGATAACATTTTAATAATTTTGATCTAATAAGGTACTAAACTGATTAGGACTCCTTTGCAAATTTATCGGGCTGAATGTAATTAGAAAATATACTTTATCGCTTACTAACTAGATTATTATATATGATGTTAACATATAATTAAGACACTAAAGTACTTTTAATAGTAGGTATTTGCCTATCAGAACAAGATATCATTAGGTAGGTCATTAACGCATTTGTGTATCTAGCAGCTTATCATTATAAACTGTATACCTCTTGTTCCGACACAGCCAACAAAAAATAATCAAGATTGAACTTGTATGTATTACGTCATTACCGTCTAGAACCAGTAAGATCTATCCTGTTTATCGCGGTTTTGTCTAGAAAAAGACATTAACCTCATATCATATAATCCAACGAAATCATCAAACATGAAACATCCGAATGGAACAATTCATACTATACATATTTTATAGTTTTAAAACGAAACGCATTTTTCATATTTCTACGAAATATTAACCCGTATATCATAATCTGTTTATCTCAACTGTTAAAAACAACTAAATACCATCCCTTAAGAAGTTGACTTTTTTAGTTTTACCGTGACCCTACCTACGCAGAAATGGGGTTTTCTAATAACTGTAATAAAAATTTAACGAAGCTGAAAGCATCATAACAAACAGCATGAATGAAACCTTATGGTGAAATGGAGACTATTTATGAATGAAATAATATTACAGCAAGTTAGAGGGTTTTGAAGCAGTGTTATCTTAAACTTCGAATGTGTTTAAATTGTATTGAAATTGGTTATATTATTAACAAAGTGAAAAGCGTGTATATTGTTTCTAAAACCATATAAATATGTCCTAAAATGTTTTAGATAATATGATTAATCAAATAAAATAACTTTTTATTATTTCATTAACATAGTAAAAGCTGTTTGAAGGATACCTAAATACATTTTAAAATAAACCACCCCAGCAGATGTCTAACATCTTCTATATGAATTAATTATCCCTCAACAAATATACCTGTATGTTTTTGAAAGAGCTAGGGATAAATTGAAATTCCACCACAGTTAAATTATAATCATGTTAGTACTAAAAATAACTTAATGTGAATTCCGGGACTATATTCATATTTACAACACATGAAAGATATCTCATATGTAAGAATTATGGAATATTAGTGTTTATACCTTTTGTTCTAACGTTGAACATTTACTACTACTATGAACATTTCCAAATTACTCTCCTATAAAATTAAAATTGTTGTTACCGGTGTTCTATATTTTTTTCAATCTACTAGTTAATAAATGAACATTCTTTATAATTTATAGCACTTTTTTATTTAAAAACTCATTTTAACCGTTGAGTTCTAACAAGAACTCATACACTCGGCAAACGGATTGACCGTCTTAAAAATGGCAACTTTACAGGAATAATAAATATTTATGTCAACACAGTAATATGAGATTGAATGATCATATAGTTGATATATTAATTAGCTACATTTTTCTCTTTCACAGCCGATCAATGAAACGAAATAGTTCTAAAAGATGAAGCCATGAAGGGATCTGTATTGCCGACAAAATATGAACTGCCAACAGTAGGCGTCATGAAGGAATCTGTATTAACCGCATGTAGAGGACGCAAAGAAGAAATCTGTGTTATCGATGCTAATAGAGGTCATGATTGTAAAAAAAATCTGTATTATCACCTAACAATTTACGGATATTTGCTAATAGATGTCGAGTTAGTATAAATACTGCTACATTAGATCATAACACAACTATGTACCCTACGAATATATAAAAGTTCATTTACGCAAATTAATTAAATTCCTATTTTATGATACTGTATAGTTTATGAAACACGTTCTGGTTGATTCGGTCATTTTTTATCCCGACTACTACTCGGCGCTCATCTTGAAACCCCTACCCCTAGCGTTTAATGTCTTGTGTACCTTTGTTATCTCTCTCTCTTTCTCGCTACTATTACCTACAAGTTCTGCTGCTACCTTTCTCTCTCTCACGCACACACTGTACTCTTTCTACCTTTTCTAGAAGAAATAATAATGCCAGATAGGAATTAAATTATGTTTCTACTTTTCGTGTACTCTCTTTCTCTCTCTCTCTCTTTCTCTCTTTCTCTCTCTCTCTCGCAGATAACGATCTACCTTTTATATAGTCGCCCTTCTCCCTTAATCATGCTAGTAAATGAGACATCAATGTTTAAATATATTATTTATTTAGCTATCTCTCTCTCTCTCTCTCGGTAACTTTTTCGTATATATCCCTCTCTATTCTAGTAACTTTGGCTATCGACAGAGATCGAAGCCCGTCACGCGGTTTCAATTAACCCAACAGATGTCCTTACAACGACGACGACGACAGCTCGATAAAACGTTTAAAATTTTAAATTTGTCATTCTTGAAGTCACCATCATGGATTTCCCGCCCTTGAATTTTATATTTCACATCTGACTAACCACGTGATCAAGACCGCTGTATTCTAATGAAACTTTCTACCCAAAGAGATCATTAAATTTAAAGAAACCGACAGTCCTTGATACAACTGCGAGTTTTGCAGGCTCGTCTAACCATCATATCTATGTCAGTAGCTACCCTTCGTGAAGGGCTTTCGGATCTCCATGTTAAGAAAATTACGTTAATAAATACACAGGCTCTTGAATCACGTTCAGGGATCGGAATGGTTTCTAACACTAATATGTGTTAGTATCAACGGCTGAATTAACTACATAAAAAGAGAAAAATTAGTTCTAATGCAGAAAATGTATAGACTTACCCTTGGCGTATCACTTTAAATTAAAAACGGAAAAACAATAAATATTTACACTTTTAACCACTTCTCACCAAGAAGGAATATTCAGTATAAACAGACACTTTTTAAATTTAAAACCAGTTATTATTAATCTTTCAAACCACTGTTACATACCACACGCATACAGCGTATCGAAAGGGACTGACGTGAAAAATATTATTTCAAATATTTAGCTCTCTCTACGACAAAAGGGAAACATTTCATTGGTCGCTTAAAATATAATGCCTTAGGCTATATACATTCCTTTAGACATTTCGAGGGTGAAAACAAGATTCTACCTACCCCGTTGCCGTCATCGCTAGAAATATGCGGTTTTATCAGATGAGGGATCTCTCTACCTGCCCCGAACCCAAACCAGGTATAATTGCTTTTCCCTTTTTAATTTGGAATGGTTCTTTTCTGTAAAAATATTATCTTAAAACTTTTTATAAAGATAAAAATATTACATTTAATTTATATTAAAATCACCATCAAATGACGTTAAAATTCTGCAATTTGCAAAGCTGCCCGCTGACATCATCGCTAGAAATATGCATCAGTAAGGGAGATCGAAATCAGTGCGTTTTTTACCTGTTCCACAGCCCTAACGAATTTATAAAACAGAGAATGAATTGAATTTTGTATCATTTAAGTCAGGTATATATATTTTAAAAAAGCTATTATTATTTTTTACATGTAGATTTACTGTAATACAGTATAAACATTATCTTATTTATTCTCATATATTATATTTTGTGTTTATATAGTCGAAATGCAAACTGACTGCGAATTAACTGCGTATGACTTTCATATTTTTCTTTCAACTGCTGGCAATACGGCTGTTTCTCGTTTACATGTCAATCTACAATAGATTTTATAATAAACTGGTCGCATATGCATAAATGCTCATTTAAAGAATGTAAACATACTAAATTAATGACCTCCATTGAGGTCATGACGTAGGATGTGACGTGCATTGGAACTTACAAGGTTACAAGTATACTACGTTTACGTAGAGAGTCATAGCGCTCGCTCTTGTAACAATAACATATGCTTTGATGACGTACCCGACACCGTCTCTAATTTAATAGACTTTACCAATAGTTGCATTCTATATGAAGAGAAATACAATTGAAAGAAATAAAACGCCTTATATGTATTTTACGGCTTTATTGTACCTCGTTATTCTACCTAAAACAGATGATTATCTATTCCAGGTAAAAAACACCCTTTTCTAAAGGCCAAAACTGAATGCGAGATTTTAACTAAAGAAGATTATACCCTTGCTATTAACATTGATATAATATTTTAAAACATTCCATTAGACTGATTCGGACTGATTCAAAGGGATACAATGTTTATATTAAATTTTCCGTATTCTGTTAAAACAATAATTTAGCGTACCTCTTCTTTTACTACTTAAAATAAAACTGTCTTTTTTATAAATTTGAACCCTCAATCTCATGCAAATGAAATTCTAATGTTATTATAAAATAAAATTGACGATGCAATTGAAACATTATAAATATATTTTATGGCTAGTTCATTGCATACGTGATTAGTATTTTAAATTAGAGATAATGGCCAATCAACTTAATTATTATTTGTTAAAATGCGTCCTGTGTAAAGCTTTATAGCTAGCGGTCAGGTAAACCCTTTTGTTTTATGACTTTTCTTGAAACGTTATCTGATCGTCCCATCTGCCGCAAGAAGATGTGTTCTTGATGGAGTGTCCTTCCGTAAGTTACTTGTAAATAATTATTTTTTAAAATTTTATATATTCAGCCATTTCATGTTGAAACACAAATGAATCTGAACTTGATTATGCATAATTAAACATACCACCGTAAGCCTATGCATTCTTTGTTTAGGGGAATCTTAAATTATATCTGAAAAAATATCAGAACAATATGTTTTTAATTAACAATAGAAGGAAGCGATAAAACTACCTGTGTTTTCTTTTTCAAAAAGCAGAATCTATTCAACGTTAAGCTTTATTATTACCAAGATGGATATGATATAATTTTCTATTTCCCTTTGTACGTATCTGAAATTTTCATCTCAAAATGCAATAGTTAATCAATAATAAATACATTACAAAGCGTAACAGAATTTAATGTCACTTATAAAGTTTCATGCATCAGAGTTCGTAAATGAGATAGAAAAAAAAACTGAAAATTTTTTTTAATGTTGGAGTAAATTATTATATGTAATTAATTTTAACTAATTACCTATACATGTAAGTAGGGTCGGATTGTTATATAAACTAAATACTTAATAAGAAGTACATAGAGAGAGAGAGAGAGAGAATAACGTTTTATTATAGTAAAAGAAGAGGTACGCTAAATTATTGTTTTAACAGAATACTGAAAATTTAATATAAACATTGTATCCCTTTGAATCAGTCCGAATCAGTCTAATGGAATGTTTTAAAATATTATATCAATGTTAATAGCAAGGGTATAATCTTCTTTAGTTAAAATCTCGCATTCAGTTTTGGCCTTTAGAAAAGGGTGTTTTTTACCTGGAATAGATAATCATCTGTTTTAGGTAGAATAACGAGGTACAATAAAGCCGTAAAATACATATAAGGCGTTTTATTTCTTTCAATTGTATTTCTCTTCATATAGAATGCAACTATTGGTAAAGTCTATTAAATTAGAGACGGTGTCGGGTACGTCATCAAAGCATATGTTATTGTTACAAGAGCGAGCGCTATGACTCTCTACGTAAACGTAGTATACTTGTAACCTTGTAAGTTCCAATGCACGTCACATCCTACGTCATGACCTCAATGGAGGTCATTAATTTAGTATGTTTACATTCTTTAAATGAGCATTTATGCATATGCGACCAGTTTATTATAAAATCTATTGTAGATTGACATGTAAACGAGAAACAGCCGTATTGCCAGCAGTTGAAAGAAAAATATGAAAGTCATACGCAGTTAATTCGCAGTCAGTTTGCATTTCGACTATATAAACACAAAATATAATATATGAGAATAAATAAGATAATGTTTATACTGTATTACAGTAAATCTACATGTAAAAAATAATAATAGCTTTTTTAAAATATATATACCTGACTTAAATGATACAAAATTCAATTCATTCTCTGTTTTATAAATTCGTTAGGGCTGTGGAACAGGTAAAAAACGCACTGATTTCGATCTCCCTTACTGATGCATATTTCTAGCGATGATGTCAGCGGGCAGCTTTGCAAATTGCAGAATTTTAACGTCATTTGATGGTGATTTTAATATAAATTAAATGTAATATTTTTATCTTTATAAAAAGTTTTAAGATAATATTTTTACAGAAAAGAACCATTCCAAATTAAAAAGGGAAAAGCAATTATACCTGGTTTGGGTTCGGGGCAGGTAGAGAGATCCCTCATCTGATAAAACCGCATATTTCTAGCGATGACGGCAACGGGGTAGGTAGAATCTTGTTTTCACCCTCGAAATGTCTAAAGGAATGTATATAGCCTAAGGCATTATATTTTAAGCGACCAATGAAATGTTTCCCTTTTGTCGTAGAGAGAGCTAAATATTTGAAATAATATTTTTCACGTCAGTCCCTTTCGATACGCTGTATGCGTGTGGTATGTAACAGTGGTTTGAAAGATTAATAATAACTGGTTTTAAATTTAAAAAGTGTCTGTTTATACTGAATATTCCTTCTTGGTGAGAAGTGGTTAAAAGTGTAAATATTTATTGTTTTTCCGTTTTTAATTTAAAGTGATACGCCAAGGGTAAGTCTATACATTTTCTGCATTAGAACTAATTTTTCTCTTTTTATGTAGTTAATTCAGCCGTTGATACTAACACATATTAGTGTTAGAAACCATTCCGATCCCTGAACGTGATTCAAGAGCCTGTGTATTTATTAACGTAATTTTCTTAACATGGAGATCCGAAAGCCCTTCACGAAGGGTAGCTACTGACATAGATATGATGGTTAGACGAGCCTGCAAAACTCGCAGTTGTATCAAGGACTGTCGGTTTCTTTAAATTTAATGATCTCTTTGGGTAGAAAGTTTCATTAGAATACAGCGGTCTTGATCACGTGGTTAGTCAGATGTGAAATATAAAATTCAAGGGCGGGAAATCCATGATGGTGACTTCAAGAATGACAAATTTAAAATTTTAAACGTTTTATCGAGCTGTCGTCGTCGTCGTTGTAAGGACATCTGTTGGGTTAATTGAAACCGCGTGACGGGCTTCGATCTCTGTCGATAGCCAAAGTTACTAGAATAGAGAGGGATATATACGAAAAAGTTACCGAGAGAGAGAGAGAGAGATAGCTAAATAAATAATATATTTAAACATTGATGTCTCATTTACTAGCATGATTAAGGGAGAAGGGCGACTATATAAAAGGTAGATCGTTATCTGCGAGAGAGAGAGAGAAAGAGAGAAAGAGAGAGAGAGAGAAAGAGAGTACACGAAAAGTAGAAACATAATTTAATTCCTATCTGGCATTATTATTTCTTCTAGAAAAGGTAGAAAGAGTACAGTGTGTGCGTGAGAGAGAGAAAGGTAGCAGCAGAACTTGTAGGTAATAGTAGCGAGAAAGAGAGAGAGATAACAAAGGTACACAAGACATTAAACGCTAGGGGTAGGGGTTTCAAGATGAGCGCCGAGTAGTAGTCGGGATAAAAAATGACCGAATCAACCAGAACGTGTTTCATAAACTATACAGTATCATAAAATAGGAATTTAATTAATTTGCGTAAATGAACTTTTATATATTCGTAGGGTACATAGTTGTGTTATGATCTAATGTAGCAGTATTTATACTAACTCGACATCTATTAGCAAATATCCGTAAATTGTTAGGTGATAATACAGATTTTTTTTACAATCATGACCTCTATTAGCATCGATAACACAGATTTCTTCTTTGCGTCCTCTACATGCGGTTAATACAGATTCCTTCATGACGCCTACTGTTGGCAGTTCATATTTTGTCGGCAATACAGATCCCTTCATGGCTTCATCTTTTAGAACTATTTCGTTTCATTGATCGGCTGTGAAAGAGAAAAATTTAGCTAATTAATATATCAACTATATGATCATTCAATCTCATATTACTGTGTTGACATAAATATTTATTATTCCTGTAAAGTTGCCATTTTTAAGACGGTCAATCCGTTTGCCGAGTGTATGAGTTCTTGTTAGAACTCAACGGTTAAAATGAGTTTTTAAATAAAAAAGTGCTATAAATTATAAAGAATGTTCATTTATTAACTAGTAGATTGAAAAAAATATAGAACACCGGTAACAACAATTTTAATTTTATAGGAGAGTAATTTGGAAATGTTCATAGTAGTAGTAAATGTTCAACGTTAGAACAAAAGGTATAAACACTAATATTCCATAATTCTTACATATGAGATATCTTTCATGTGTTGTAAATATGAATATAGTCCCGGAATTCACATTAAGTTATTTTTAGTACTAACATGATTATAATTTAACTGTGGTGGAATTTCAATTTATCCCTAGCTCTTTCAAAAACATACAGGTATATTTGTTGAGGGATAATTAATTCATATAGAAGATGTTAGACATCTGCTGGGGTGGTTTATTTTAAAATGTATTTAGGTATCCTTCAAACAGCTTTTACTATGTTAATGAAATAATAAAAAGTTATTTTATTTGATTAATCATATTATCTAAAACATTTTAGGACATATTTATATGGTTTTAGAAACAATATACACGCTTTTCACTTTGTTAATAATATAACCAATTTCAATACAATTTAAACACATTCGAAGTTTAAGATAACACTGCTTCAAAACCCTCTAACTTGCTGTAATATTATTTCATTCATAAATAGTCTCCATTTCACCATAAGGTTTCATTCATGCTGTTTGTTATGATGCTTTCAGCTTGTAGAATTTGATTAATCATATTATCTAAAACATTTTAGGACATATTTATATGGTTTTAGAAACAATATACACGCTTTTCACTTTGTTAATAATATAACCAATTTCAATACAATTTAAACACATTCGAAGTTTAAGATAACACTGCTTCAAAACCCTCTAACTTGCTGTAATATTATTTCATTCATAAATAGTCTCCATTTCACCATAAGGTTTCATTCATGCTGTTTGTTATGATGCTTTCAGCTTCGTTAAATTTTTATTACAGTTATTAGAAAACCCCATTTCTGCGTAGGTAGGGTCACGGTAAAACTAAAAAAGTCAACTTCTTAAGGGATGGTATTTAGTTGTTTTTAACAGTTGAGATAAACAGATTATGATATACGGGTTAATATTTCGTAGAAATATGAAAAATGCGTTTCGTTTTAAAACTATAAAATATGTATAGTATGAATTGTTCCATTCGGATGTTTCATGTTTGATGATTTCGTTGGATTATATGATATGAGGTTAATGTCTTTTTCTAGACAAAACCGCGATAAACAGGATAGATCTTACTGGTTCTAGACGGTAATGACGTAATACATACAAGTTCAATCTTGATTATTTTTTGTTGGCTGTGTCGGAACAAGAGGTATACAGTTTATAATGATAAGCTGCTAGATACACAAATGCGTTAATGACCTACCTAATGATATCTTGTTCTGATAGGCAAATACCTACTATTAAAAGTACTTTAGTGTCTTAATTATATGTTAACATCATATATAATAATCTAGTTAGTAAGCGATAAAGTATATTTTCTAATTACATTCAGCCCGATAAATTTGCAAAGGAGTCCTAATCAGTTTAGTACCTTATTAGATCAAAATTATTAAAATGTTATCTGCTTGCCTATTATTTGTTTTCGATAAGCGTAGGTATAAGGTATCCTTAAAGTAAACTCTATTACGAAATGTTTTTCATAAAAAGAATTGACTTGAGAAAAATATAATGCTTTCTATTAAATTTATAATGAAGCCGATTAATTATATTTAGTATTTATTGAAAACGTGATATTATGGAGGCTTCAACTAATATAATTCTCTAGTTTGATATTTCGGATCTATGTTTCTAATAATGTTTATAATATTTATAATAGTTATGCAACGGTATTTAAAAGAAAGTTATAAAACTAATGATAAAGGTTACCTTGATTTGTTGTTAACACTTAGAAAGAATATATACACTTTTGTTAATAATATAAAGAATTTCAATACAATTTAAACACGTTTGAAGTTTAAAATAATATGTATTTATAATAGGTCTACAAGCTTGTCTTAACATGAAATCACGTAGATGTCAAGATCTTACACAGGTGTGCGCTGTAGCGCGCCGGACCGAGTCGCGGATGATCTCGAGTCGCGAGCGCGGCCGCCATCTTGGATTTATGATCTTTTTTGCAAAACGGACCTTCATAAGAAATAACATGGGATTTTGCGCTGGAACTCTTGTTGCTATACTACTCATCATCATCTACATCGTCGTTTAATTCCTCTATAAAAACAAATTAATTAATTAAGATACGAAAAGCTTCAAATACATAAAAATAACTAGAAGTAAAAGAAAAATACCTGATTCATTTAGAAGTGAATCACTAACAAAACTTGGTAATTGATCGCCATCGAACCAGTGAAAATTGTACTGGTTCTCTGCCAATGTCCAACCATTATCCTCGGGATTGATAATACTTGGATGCTTTTTATGAGCATTACTCCAGATACTTGCAATATAGTTTGCTCGGCGGAATTGCTGGAATAGCTCACTTTTGCAAGGGGGTAAATTACTAGCATCAAAGTTGTTGATACTTTTGCGATTGAATTTTACATTTACATCGGAAACTGTATAACAGTTGCTCCATCACAGGCAAGTAAACACGCTACACACACAGAGTAGTCCATGAGTATGACAGGGAGGGATCATGCACCGAGTACATCTCACTCGCACCCAAGCACATAGATAATGCTCTCGCGCTCTAACTCATAGCGGAACTTTTATTGTGTCTGGGGGGATGTTTGGCCCTTCCGATTGGTCTGGCTCTTAACAAAAAGTATTAATATAGTATCCCCAAGTAACATATATAAAATGTAGACTTGCTAGTATGACATAAGTTAACTAATTTTTTTAGGAGCTTTAAAGCGTCTGGCGGAAGTTAGGGCCCACGGGAAGTGTCTCCTTATGGAGGCTTCAACTAATATAATTCTCTAGTTTGATATTTCGGATCTATGTTTCTAATAATGTTTATAATATTTATAATAGTTATGCAACGGTATTTAAAAGAAAGTTATAAAACTAATGATAAAGGTTACCTTGATTTGTTGTTAACACTTAGAAAGAATATATACACTTTTGTTAATAATATAAAGAATTTCAATACAATTTAAACACGTTTGAAGTTTAAAATAATATGTATTTATAATAGGTCTACAAGCTTGTCTTAACATGAAATTACGTAGATGTCAAGATCTTACACAGGTGTGCGCTGTCGCGCGCCGGACCGAATCGCGGATGACCTCGAGTCGCGAGCGCCGCCGCCATCTTGGATTTGTGATCTTTTTTGCAAAACGGACCTTCATAAGAAATAACATGGGATTTTGCGCTGGAACTCTTGTTGCTATACTACTATGATGAATCGAATATTCAATTGGAAGGTTATCTTGACGAAGAATCATAAAAATTTCATGATGATGACGACGAAAATGAAGATTCGTTAATATAATAATAAATTAATAAAAAAATATTTATTTTAAATAAATTTTAAACAATTAAATAAAAATTTGCAAAAATTAATAATTGAGTTGCCATCGAACTCTTTAAACATCTATTTTGCCAAATTTAATGCATTTTAATTAATTTTATAATTAGGCATTAGAATAATACTGGATAATTATAAAAGAAATCTATTAAAATCATGAACAACTTAAATTTTATGAAGCTGTCTTATTGAACCAATCACAGGCAAGTAAACGCTCTACACACACAAAGGGTAAGTTCGGCATTCAGACCTATTTAACTCGAAGAGCACGGTTTCCATAGTATCCATTATTGCAAATAATTGTAACTATAACAATAGAGCTTTTGGAGCAAAAAGAGTTACAATGCCGAACTTACCCAGAGTAGCCCATGAGTATGACAGGGAGAGATTCATGCACCGAGTACATCTCACTCGCACCCAAGCACATAGATAATGCTCTCGCGCTCTAACTCATAGCGGAACTTTTATTGTGTCTGTGGGGATGGATGTTTGGCCCTTCCGATTGGTCTGGCTGTTAACAAAAAGTATTAATCTTGTTTATTGTGTCCAGCGTTACTTTGTGGAACTCCATAATCATGAAATAAATAAAAATAAGTAAAAGTTTCACAGTTTTATTAAAATACAACCTGACAATATTGTTTCGACAGCTATGCTGTCATTATCAAAGGTAATATAATTATAAACAAACACGTCGCTAAGGTAGATACAAAAATAGGTAACTAGATAAAATAATAATAATAATCAGAATTAAATATCTAATACTTCCAGTAACGTAGAATTACTGAACTCAAGTTGTTCATTCATTAAATGTACCCTGAGTTTGTGTTTGTATATCTCAAAGGCTTCTAAAATGTCTAATTTGCGTTTGTTATTACAAAAATGTAGGAATTTAATATTATTTTGAGGAGTCATTGTGTGATTTTGTTCTAAGAGGTGTTTGGCGTAATTAGATTTTTCAGGATGTTTAATTTTGTAATGACGTACGTGTTCTTTATATCTTATGTCAAAATTTCGAAGTGTTTGTCCAATATATACCGAACTACAAAAAGAACAATGTAAACGGTAAATGCCCGATTTCATGATATCACGTGTTCTGTCTTTAGCATTAAATAAAATTGAAAAAGTGTTAGTGTTGGTTTTAAATGTTATTTTATAATTGTTGGTTTTTCTTAGTATATGTGCAATTTTTTCTGATATTTTGCCAAAATATGGTATAGATATGTAATTTGTGTCTTCTGTTTGATTGTCAATGGGATATATTCTTTTGATAGCTAACCTATCAACCATGTTCGGATTATTACAATCCGAACATGATTGACACTTTAATTAAACAAAAAGATTATAGGTTAGCTATCAAAAGAATATATCCCATTGACAATCAAACAGAAGACACAAATTACATATCTATACCATATTTTGGCAAAATATCAGAAAAAATTGCACATATACTAAGAAAAACCAACAATTATAAAATAACATTTAAAACCAACACTAACACTTTTTCAATTTTATTTAATGCTAAAGACAGTACACATGATATCATGAAATCGGGCATTTACCGTTTAAATTGTTCTTTTTGTAGTTCGGTATATATTGGACAAACACTTCGAAATTTTGACATAAGATATAAAGAACACGTACGTCATTACAAAAATAAACATCCTGAAAAATCTAATTACGCCAAACACCTTTTAGAACAAAATCACACAATGACTCCTCAAAATAATATTAAATTCTTACATTTTTGTAATAACAAACGCAAATTAGACATTTTAGAAGCCTTTGTGATATACAAACACAAACTCAGGGTACCTTTAATGAATGAACAACTTGAGCTCAGTAATTCTCCGTTACTGGAAGTATTAGATATTTAATTCTGATTATTATTATTATTTTATCTAGTTACCTATTTTTGTATCTACCTTAGCGACGTGTTTGTTTATAATTATATTACCTTTGATAATGACAGCATAGCTGTCGAAACAATATTGTCAGGTTGTATTTTAATAAAACTGTGAAACTTTTACTAATCTTTAAAAAGTATTAAGATAGTATCCCCAAGTAACATATATAAAATGTAGACTTGCTAGTATGACGTAAGTTAACTAATTTTCTTAGGAGCTTTAAAGCGTCTGGCGGAAGTTAGGGCCCACGGGAAGTGTCTGGCAATGATGAATATTAATTTTTAACAATATTCTGTGAAACATATATGAAATTCAGCTATCATAGTTTAACGTAGGTGAGTAAGGTTTTTATATACCTTTAGTACCTGCTCCCTGTGAAAGGGCCCCTCTTTCAAACAAGCAAGCACCCCTACGTTCTTAGGTACATATTGTACTATTCAGAGTGAAAATTCTAGCTTTGCTAAAATGACGTAGGTCTGGGGGCTCTCGGCTCTCACTCTATTAACTCTATTAACTGTAACTCATCTCTACCTTAGTAGAGATGAGTTATTGTGTTCATTATAGTCTCCTTACACATCAATACAACATTGCAAGCGATCAGTAGCGTAGCCTAGGGGTGGGGGGCGAGGGGGCGGTCCGCCCCGGGTGACACCATTCTCGGGATGACACATTTCACCAACTGAATTATTTTAGTAAATTTGTGATTTAAACACATTTAATAATTTGAATTTTTACTCTCGAAATCAAACAAATACTTTTTTTTGTTTAGTTTATATTTACTATCTGATAGCAATAATATGTAATTTTAGGTTTAAAATGATATTTCTGCTATAGAAAATGTATCACTTTTCAGTATTCATGTGTATAATTTGAACAATTTATGAATTTTTATTTACATTTGTCTGTTTTACGAATTACAAATTTTAATATTTCGCGCGCTTTTAAGAGTGGTACGCCTTTCTTCTGTTGCGGGCGCTGCTCAAAACATATATATTTTTTGTTTATTTTGTTATTCTACAGTTGTATTCTACAGTTCATAGAATTGTTTTATGTTGAAGATCCTCTCATCCTATTATTTTTAATGGGGCTTAAATAAAATGTAACTTTCTCAAAACTCAAACTTATAAAAAACTATTTGAGATGAAGGATGAGTCAGTCGAGGCTATTCGGCTTAGCTTTATTGTCTATTGAAAATGAAATAGCATCTGAAATTGATTTTGAAGATGTTATAAATGAGTTTGCTGCTTTAAAATGTAGAACAAAATTGTTATAAAAGAGACATAGAATCATAGTCAGTCATTTTTGTTCTTATTCAATGTTGTAACCTTTCGTGCAATAAATAAAATAGTACATTTGTCAATAATTGTATTGTTTTATTATTGTATAATTTGATTTGCTTTATTGTATAACTCTCTAAATTTTCATTAATTTATAGGATTTATAAATTTTTTTACATCTCAGTATAGGTGACACCCATTACTTCTGCCCGGGTGACACCCACCCTAGCTACGCAACTGACAGCGATTATAAATACTATAGTTAGAAGATTTGCCTGCAGAATGTTCTTTAATTGCTGCTTTCATCTCATTTTCATCTTGAGATCCCCTACCACGTAGATATATTTCTCAAATTGAGAAACAGATAGAAATCGCTTGGGACAAGGTCTGGACTGTATGGTGGTTAGTTGGTTTCATCAAATCTGTCCTTTTCTTCTCGCCACTTTATAGACCCCTTTGATTCCGGATCGTACTAGTAAATCCAGCTTTCATCGGATGTTACGATGCGACGATAAATTAGATCCGAAGCATCCCCGCACATTTCCAGCAATTGGCGTGGACATTCCACTCGTCGAAGTCGGTCGAACGCTGTTAACGTTCTGGGAACCCATCGAGCGGTTAACTTGTTCATATGTAAATGGTTGTGTAAGATCTCTTCAACACGTTGTTTGCTCCTGTTCAACTCGAAACAGTCGTATTTATCTTTTAACGATTGCATACAACGGTGCAGACTCGGGATAGGTTATGTTTAACTCCTCATAGATATATTTTTTGTACTTTTCTCCATGGGCGTAACTAGAAAACTTCTTTGGAGGGGGCCAGGCCCCAGGTTTATGGGCGGCCCCATAGAGCGCGGCGAGTTTTAAGGGCCCGTTATTGCCGCCAGTGTTAATAATAGGAAGCTTCAGAAACTATAAACACTTAAAGATGGCGCTACGGTCGGCAAAAGCGAGTTAATTTCTTTAAAACTAAAATTTGAAAATGTAAATAGAAACATTATTTGATCGCATCGCAGTTCTCTGCTCACAGTGTTGCCAGACATGCGTGAACTTTCAAAATATTTTAAGTTTAACTGAAATTTTTAATTCTTAAATGCCAAGGAATAATTTAAGGTAGTCGAAATTAAAAAGGGGAATGTAAAACTGTTAAATATCTTTAAAAATATCAGTTGTTCTTGCTGGTTTCAAGAAAAAGAAAAGACTTACTATATTAAAATATTGAAAATATATATTCGTTTTAAGAAATAAATCAGGACGAATTAAGAGTGAAATAGTTTATTCAAAAATTAACCGTCACATGGCTTAAGTAAAGAAAAACAATTTTTTTTTATTTCGGGAATTTATCAAATAATAGTCAAAAGGGGCCGGCGGTGGACGAGTGGTGTCAGTGCATCACTCGTGTTCCAAGGGTCGTGGGTTCAAATCCCACTTGGGGCGTCGGGATTTTTCTAATTGGAAAGTTCCGCCACCTCAACTATGGATGTGTGTATTCGTGTTGCATGTTAGATGGGGGACAGATGACTTAGATGTTGGTTCCCCCGTAGTGTAGGCGTGAAATAAAAAAAAATAGTCAAAAGATTAGAAAAGTTAAATTATGGAAATGGATATAAACAATAATCTGTTACTTTACATCGACAATCACAAAAATATATGTAACAATAACGAAAATGCGTTAAATGTATTAACAGTCAAATCAAACTCGTTAAAAATTCCCGCTTTTTTAACTCGATCCGCCTACAACACGTTACGTGAATAAAAGCAAGAACTTTATTTTTTAATAAGGGCGCCCATCTCCCTTCCGAACAACTCGTCAGAGAATACCACTGACCAGTTGCTCAAGCCTTTCCCTTACCTTCATACGCCCATCCTACGAAGCCTTGAAGACTTATTTGTGGAAAAGTTTGATTTATAACTAATTGCTAACGGAAAACTAGGAGAACATTTAACATGCGGTAGATCGCATACAAGTGGATTAAAATTAACAAGAATCAGTTCCCGGCAGCGATCAACAGGTAGTCAAAAAGCCGTCAAGGAACTAAGATTAAGATCCAACTTTGGGATGGGATGGGTTTGGACTAAGGTCCAAACCCAGTACTGTATAAACATAATCTAGAACACATGTTATTTAGTTGGATTCCAATTTTTAATTTTATTTTTAATTTCAGAAACCGAAGTAAGTTCTTTAAACGGAAATTTATTTAAGACGTTAAGGATGTAATAACTAGACTGCGCCATACCGTAATGATTCCTTATACAAGGAGTTAAATACAATCTTGTTTGAGGTCTATTAAGATAACCATGTTGAGAATGAATTAAATAATTTCTATCAAAATAAAATTTTAGAATAACTATTGAGTTTCTAAGTTTAAAGAATGGTAGTACATCTACTGTACTATAGCAGTTATTTATAATTAGATTAAATGATTCAGGATTTTTAACATTAATTAGGATAGACTTCAAAATGTTATTTTGGACCCTCAATAAACTATCAAAGTGGTAGTTGAATGTAAATTCATAACATGTTATTGCATACCTTATAACACTTTCAGCAAGAGACTGATAAATTATGTTTTCTATGTATACTGGGAGCATGAATCTAAGGTGATAGAGCTTTGCCGACACAGCTCGCAGTCGTTTTGTAACGTCCTTAATATGCGATTGCCATTTCATATTTGAATATAAAACTAAGCCCAAATACTTGACTTAACAAACGTCGTGTATGTGTATCATAACTAAGAATGATAGTTGTCATTTCCCAATATGTATGAATAAACGCGGGATATGACCTTTTTTTAGTTCATAAAGTTCTTTTATACTGTTGTACATTCGGGCATTTTTATCTCAAATAACACTTGAACGATAATTTAGGAAGTACACCTTACCATTTTTAAAAGCTCTCTAGCTATAGTTTCGTTTTTATAAATTTACACTTTTTTATTCGTTAAGAAAATAGCTGTTGTAATTTTGTATTTGCTATAAAGCATAGTACTATAAACCAGATAACACTCTTAAGAAAAGATCTGCATAATAAATGTAAACTAAGTGCAAATTAAAACATTTTAATGAAATTCTTCAGAGCTGTTTAAGCGGTACTTTACCTAAGTGACAACGGAGCCTTAAACATTCAGGCGCTCAATTGGCTTTTTCCTGGGGTGGCCATAGCCATTGTAGGGGGGCCAGGCCCACTCTGGACCCGCCCTAGTTACGCCTATGCTTTTCTCTTTTTTAACAAGGTATTTAATGACCGCATGGTATTCCAATTTCTACATTGCAACGGTTTTACTTAACATTGTGATAAACACTCGTTGCTTCCTCACAAAGGAAAAATGTGATTAAATTGCAACTTTGAAGCAAGCCTACTGAAATGACTACGAATGCACTGCAACCAAGACTGCAACGCAAGCGTTTTCTATAAAATAATTGCATGTGTTCAAGGCTCACTGTCCGTCAGATACCCCTCGTATATATACTATAAATGTTGGTTGTTTATTTTGTGGACCCAAAGCGTGACAGATCTAAATGGGTTACACGAAAACTGGATTGTACGGCATCTACCGCGATGCCAGCGGAAACAGCTAATAATCCCTTACACGTTATTAGAAAAAACGTAAAAAACTGCACACACCTATAAAACAATTTTAATGTTAGGTTATGTTTACCGGTAATTTTGATTCACGAATCATAGATGCGGTAGACGAAATGGGTATACATCGGCTAATTTCTGAAAGCCGGTAGAGCAGCAGTGATATAATTTTCAAAAGTTTCCGGTGCATCGGTATCCGATAGAATTTTCGGAAACGCATATCGATTCAAGCGAAAAATGATGAATTTGATTATTAAGTTTTTAAGTGTCCCGCAAAATTCTAAAGCAAATCTGGCAACCCTGGTCTGTCATGCTATGCGTCTGTTGATCTGTGCCAACGAGATTATTACCTCGTTGATCTACGCTGTTGATTTTGTTTGTTTATTCCACTTCCACGTTTATTTATATTGTAATAAAGCATTTTATTAGATACCAGTCCAATTGTAACATTTATTTTAGGTATGTTTATGATTAAAAATTTTTACCTAATAATGATGAATTATTATTGAATTAATAATAAGTTACCATAGTAAGGTTAAATCGTTATTGAAGATTTATTAAAATAATTATACTTCGCTAGGTAACACCTTATTTACAAATGGTGGATTATAGTAAACCAAAGCTATCAAAACTTTATCACTTAATAACTACTTGTGCTTGTCAATCATGTCCTTGTGTGAAGGAGACATGAATGAGCGTTTACAAATAATTTCAACGGCGAAGAAAATTTGTTGTGCCTTACAGAGTGAAGATAAACGTGCTAGAAAACAAGCCTTGATTGAGTTGCAGAAACATCTTATTGAATCAGAAGATACTTCCCAACAAGATTTGCAAGTTATTTTTAATGAAACACATATATATACTCTAAATGCTTTCAGAGACAAAACAGAAGCTGTAAGAAGTCAAGCTATTAAATTTATGTCTTATTTTTTGCTTGAAAAGTTGTCAAAAAATGATTACTATTTGACATACGTATTTCCTGTGTTGGTCGAAAGAATTGGTACTGTAGAATTAGTAGAGGAGTCAGAAGAGATTCGTTTAGAATTACTGGAGTTTCTACAAGAAATAATCTTAAAATATAATAATAGTGCAGCTAAATTGAAACCTTTTTTAAATGATTGTGTGACAATTTTATGTGATACTGTCAAAGACAAGCATCCTGCGATAAAGGAAACTAGTTGTAAATGCATTTCTGCTTTAGCACAGGCTCTCCGTAGAGATTTTCACATGCAGGCTGAAAATTTAGTTAAACCGGTCTTAACAGCCTTTGGATATCAGCGATATAAAATTAGAGTTGAAGCTATAAAATGCATGGGTAAGTATTGATAAATGTATTAAAAAGAAATCTTACATGAGAGAAATATAATTTCTAACATTTTTTTCTAAATAGGTGGTATAATAATGAACAGTAACTATAAAGCACTTGAAGAAGCAGTTGGACCGATGGCAGAAAGACTTTTTGATCAAATACCAATCGTACGCCAAACCGTAGTACAAGTTGCTGCTCATTGGTTGTTAGAATACAGAGATAGATATTCCTTTTTCCATAAATTATTACCACTCATATTAACAGGGTATGAATAATAGTTATTATATAAGTCTTTTTTTACAGATTTTTGTACAGTGTGGTTCCATCAAACACACACAGTGCTAAAACCTCAAATCTTCCCTGTGTATAATGCAATATTTTTTTCTTTAACCAGTAACTATATGATATTAAAAAGAAAATAAAATGTTAAATGAATTTTAGAATAGCAGGCTCGAATATTTTGCATGTCTGGGGAAAAAGTATTTTAATCATAGGAGGTAAAATGTGACGTTTTAGCAACCGACATGAGGTGGAAACTGACAACCTTGCATAATGTTATAGAAAAAACAAATACTTTTATTTCATACTGTGTCACATTTGTCAGTTTTACGTCAAACTTTTTAGTCCAGAACATGCGATTTTACGGTCTAGTATGATTGTAAAAAATTTTACAGTCTAGTATGACTGTAAAAAATTTGACCGGACGCAAATACAATCAATCAACTGGACAATGTTTTAGTACGTAATCAGTTACTATGGATACTCGTTCTTCATAGATGTCCATATTTTGCATTTGGAAATTTATTTTATATATATATATATTTTTAAATTAAGCCAATATTCGAATAATTGCAGTATGAAATAAAACACTTTACGTCATACACCCTGGAAATGGTCTTACAGTCTCGTTTCGATGTTCCGGACTCGGCTCCTTCGTCGCCTTGTCCGTAACATCTTACTCGACTGTAAAATTCCATTTCCAGGACTTATAACGTAAATTACTATAATATTATTAATACCGGACACTTCATATACTTTACCGTATGAAAATAAACGACATTTTTGAAGCGCTATCTTTGCAGATGGGTGTGCAACTAATAAATGTTTTTTCGGTGAGAAACCTAAATCTAATTAAAAAATAATATTATTTTTGATAGGCAGTGGTTTATTATTTGTATGTTGGCCTACATCAGCCTTTACAATTTATCTAAACTATTCAATCTTTCATTACAATAACTTTTTTAATTACTTTCCAAATATTTTAGAAATGTCAGGTTTAGTTGTACACTACACTGCAAGGAGCGCTATTAAATTTTGTCTCTTACTTTTCAAAATAAGTTTCCGGTATTAATAATATTAAAGTATTTGAAAAAAATATTAAAGATGCAAACAATTATAGACCATTCGGTCAACAAGAGGTCTTTTGTCATTAGTCACGTGATTTAGTTTGTAAACATGTTAAGATGAAAATGCCAATAATTTCTGACATTGAATTCTCAAAATTAGGTTAGCTTAGGAGTGTTTGTGAAATGGTGTGTATCTTGGCTATGTAGTTACAACTAGCGAATTAAAAATGGTGTACATTTTCTACTACAATTGATATCTCGCAAATAAAATAAAATTTTGAATTTGTTTAATTTCTCTCTTACAAACTTTAATATACATATATAAGCCATAGAAAACCTAATTTTTAACTAGCGACTAACCTAACTTTCTTTATCAAAATAAAACCGTTTTCTTCATTGGTCTACTTTTGAATACCTTCTGAATTTGTTTGGTCTCTTCTGGTGTTGGTAAAGGTCAGTAATACATTGTTACTTGCTTAGAATTAATGAAGGATACTGACCTTTTTCAAACATGTTGTATATTACATCTCGAATTTCTCTCATAATTTTCAGTGGCGGCTCAGAGGGTGGGCACAAAAAAATAATTAGAAAATCATAAAAAACTTACCTTTTATTAAAAGATAAAGTCCATTCTTTTATTTTTCTTATGGCCGAATAGCTCAATTACTTTGTTGTCGACATCAGGAATGGACTGAAAAAACTGTTTTTTGATTGATAATACTGCTAGCGCATTAAGTCTATGTTGTGACATGGTATTTCTTTAAAAAGTTTTTATACGCTTCAAAGTAGGAAAGCATCGTTCACATTCACTGGTTGATATTGGCTTCGTACAAATAATATCAACTAGTTTGTAAGTTTCTGTAAACACTTTACATAGATTATTGTAGGACAGAAACACTAAAAGTGACAAGACACCTTCTATGTGGCACAATCGTCTTATACGCAAAGTGCTGTAAGTTCATATTTTAATTTTACATTATCGAAAACAGGATAATTATTTAATTTGTTAAAAGCATATTTCTCGTATATGTTTTTATTAAAAACTTTTTTATATGTTAAACACACCACAATCACATTAAATTAAAACCTCGATTAAAATTGAAAACTAAAAAAAACGGCTAAGTTAAAAGAAAAGTTGGTTTACACAACTATCTTGCGAGTTGCGACGAAACAAAACACAACACCAATAGCGGCCTGCGTTGGAGAAGCCGAAATCTGTGTCCCTGGTTGGCTTAAATCTGTGAATTTTACTTCCACCGAAGAATGTCGAACATCGTAAACTGAGACACTTTGGAGACAGATTCTTTGGAAATAAACTTTGATATAGCTTGGCGCATGAATGGTGGTCGGGAAATTAGTTTTGAGTTTAGTTTTTCGCAACCGATAATAAAATTACAAAAAAAAAAAGTAAAATTATAAATGCTATGAGTCTAAAATACCGGTAGGTGTTCTTGTCTTGAGGAGTGACTACAAATTTTGTAGAGAAGTGCATTCGAAACCATCATTGTAAACTTGTGGATTAACATCTGAGTAGCAAATTCTGTATTTTATTTCTGTTGGGTATATTTTCCACCTGATTGTAATGTAACGAATAGTAAACCCACATATGACGTCATCGAACATTCTAGATGTATGAGTCATCAACTGTATGACTCATCAACACCTGCGTGTATGACTCATCGACGTGACTCATCAACAGCTGCATGTATGATTCATCGGTTATGTTCTAGAACTTATGAAAGATATAAATTGAGATGGCGAGTAGAAGGAGTTCGGTTAATGTTTGCCCGGCATAGTGAAATATACTCTGAATAATTAGTTAATAATTGTTGCAATACATAAATAGTTTTTATATAAATAGTCCTCAAATAAATTTGTAAATATCTAGCATTTAAATAATATATATATATTGTGATGTTCACGTTTATGTGTGTTAGAAAATTTAATATGAGCATATACATAAGAATAGATAATTTTTGAAACTCATTATTGCACAGATGTGGTTATTAAGGATCAATAAATAAATAAATAAAAACAGATAAACTTACATACAAAGTCATAATGATATCCCAAGAATACAAAAATTTAGTATATATTTGTAGAACAATGAAAGAGAATGTAATAGCATATATTTATTATGGTATTTTGATACAATATTAAAATTAACAAGGATAATAAAAGGAAAGGATATCCTATTCACTTCTATGGTTATAGACATTGTTTATATAGAAAAAACAAAAAACAGATAAAATAGTTGAAAAAAGAGGTATCTCGGGGAGATAATAATAATAATAAAAGGGTTTTTTTTAAGTTAGGTATAAAAAAATAAATACAATTTTCAAAAAGAAGAAATTTGATTATATAACAGAAAAATAAAATAAATGTGTATCTAGTAAATGTAAACTGATAAAATCCAAGAAGAAAATTTGTTAAATTAAAACATATAAAAGGAAAGGCCGGTGTTTTATTGAATAAAGGAAGAGTAAGAGCATTAAATATTGAAAACAAAATTAAAGGGTATTATGAGACAGTAGGTGTGATGGATAGAAAAAAATAAAATTAAAAAAAAAACTGTCTGAGCTGGGTTTGTTAATCATCAAGGTGTGGAAGATTTGAAGTCGTCATCATATTCCTGAAAAAGAAAATAATTATTAAGGTAACTTAATCATAAGAAAGAGATTAGAAGATACTTACTGAGGTGTTGGGGAGCTGGCAGTCATCATTCGAGTCCTAGATAAGAAGAAAACCATAAAAGCAGTTTATGAGGCAGTCCAGTAGTCCGGTGGTGTGAGGTCTGCTGAATCTACGGCGTTGATCACGGTTCTTGGCAGAAAGTGTAGATTGTGGAATTTATAGGTTGTGAAAGTGGAGGTGATTGTTGGAAGAGGAGAAAAAATACATATGTGAAAATTTTAAGAAACTATTAGATGGCCATACAAGGAAGACTTACCTAAAGAAAATTTTACATGTGTTCTTTCCAATTTTGAATCCTAAAATACAGGTTTATAACAATAAAGAGCTAATAAACAATATATGCTATACGTACTTATTCCTTCTTGAGATATATTTTAGTTGATAACTGTCAGGTTTGACATTTCAGATATATGTGTCAATGGTTATTATTCATAACCAAACTTTATCTATTGAAAATTATTAACCACTGCATGAGTGTAAAAAAATTTAAATATTTGTTGATAATATTTAACCTTTCAATAACAGTATCCCATATTGAAAGGTTATAATAGGGTAGTCTCATATTTAGGTATAGAAGAAAATAATTTTATAGGTAATTTTTACGATTGAACATCAAATAATTCGACCCTGAGATCTGAGACATATAAAACTAAATAACAATTTGCACAATACAAAAGTAACGTCACATATAAAATTGACGCCCAACGTGTCTGGCTAGCTTAAAAAGCTTTCGTCACACAAAAAAATAGGCACTCAACGTGTGAGGCACCGCAAATTATAAAGTCATTTTTATACTACCATATTAAAATAATACACAACGTGTTTGGCTAGTTGAAAAAACTTAGAAAATCAAAAGGCAACACAACGTATTGGTTTATTATTCATCATTATTCATTATTATTCATGGTAAACCAACACCAAAACTAACAGATCTTATCAAAATAATATTTAGTTTGAATGAATAATATTTTACAAAATAAAGGTAAATTTTGATTAAAGGTATAGGTAAATACGTTTTATTAATTAACTGATTTATAAAATTTTTACATATAAAAAGTAATAGTGGTTATTTAGTTCAAAATAGAAATGAATAAACCCGAAAAAATAGTAAGATCAAGCAAACCAAAGGTAGGTTTTAAAGGTTTCAAAGATGAGCGAACAAGACAATCAGAAGGCACGTCAACGAAAATTTATGAAGAAGAAACAGAACAACAAATAGCCATACCGGTAGGAGAAGAAGGAGAATTACAAGAGAGGGAAGTTATTACTAAAGAAGTCGCAGCTGAACCACATTTGACTTTTCCAACGGGAAGTGACAAAATGATAGAAACTCTGCTTACGGCCATTGAAGAATCAAGAAAAACAGCTGAAGAATCAAATAAATCTATGGAAGAAAAGATAAGAAAAACAGCTGAAGAATCAAGGAAATTTATGGAGAAGAACCAAGAAGAAAATAAAAGAAACATGGAGAAGAACCAAGAAGAAAATAAAAGAAACATGGAGAAGAACCTAGAAGAAAATAAAAGAAACATGGAGAAGAACCAAGAAGAAATGAAAAGAAAATTGGAAGAATCAGCAGAGAAGATTGATAAAAAAATTTCAGTTTCAGCAGAAGAAACGAAGAAAACATCTGAAACAATGAAGAAGTTAGAGGAGAGATTTGAAAAGAACTTCAAGGAATTTAAAGAAGAAAATCAACGAATGATCCAAGAAAGGTTGGAGAATTTTAAGGAAGATGTTAGGATGGAAACCAATAAGAAGTTAAAAGAAAACCAAGAGAACAATGAGAAAAGGCTAGAAAAAATTGGGCGAGCGGTGACACAAATAGACAATTTAAGAGAAGAAAATTACCAACGTACCATCAACAAAATAAATTTGATTGAAATGGAAGAAATAAGAAGTCATCATGAACATGATCAGAAAATAGAAGCTACAAAGAAGGCAGCACAGGAAGCAATAGCAAAATCTATAGATAACAGAACTAGAATTGATCACATGGTTGTAGAAGTGAATCAAAATTGTGAAGTTATAAGAAAAGATATTAATGGAGTACAAGAAAAATTAAATGATTTAGAAAATGTTCATCCAATACATCAAATGCAACCAAGCATAGTCCACAATTGTAGATATGGATCTGAAACACTGCCGAAATTTGAGGGGAGAAGATTTGAGCAACCAATGGTTTTCGTAGCGAAATTAAATGATATCATGAAAAATGAAACCTCGGAAAATTCGAAAATGCAAATTATTAATAGTGTACTAATAGGAAATACAGATAAATGGCATAGCATAATAAAGGAGAATTACAACACATATGAACAATTCAAAATATTATTCAAAGAGCAATATTGGGGAGCATCTCAACAAGCAAGCATCAGAACAGAATTAATATCAGGAAGTTACAAAGCTTACCGTGGGTCACGAGAATATTATGTAATCGATAAATATAACCAAGCACAACACCTTACTCCAAAATTAACGGAAGAAGAAATAATACAACATCTTTCAAGGCATATGGAAAACGAGATAATGCGAGCAGTGGCAGTACAGAACATAAAAAATTAAAAGATTTTCTCGAATATATTATTAGAAACTAGCAAATACCGGGCGCGTTTTGCTGCGCTTTTAATTAAATTTGGAAATGATTTCAATAGTCGCACACATATTATAGTCGCACACATTAACATTAAGTGCAAGAGATGAACAGAACGCCATCTATTGTTATCTATTTAAGTTGATGTTGGTATAAATCGAGACCACGATGGCCAACAGAGTCCAATTTGGCCTTATTTTCTATTCTGGGCCAAGACCTTTCCAATGATACCAATTTCATCCAAATCGGTCCAGTGGTTGCGGAGAAAATCGCATACATATATACAATCTTTCCCTTTTATATATATATAGATTATGATGCAGCAACATATCAAGAAAAAAATGAGAGAAGCGACAATTATAATGGAAAGGGAGAAGAAAAGGCGAAGTATGAACCAGCAAGAAATAATTATGAAAATCGAAAATGGTATAATGCGCAGAGAAATTCTAATAATTATCGTAATTACCAAGATTATAATTATAATCGATATAAAGGTTATAATAATAGAAATTTTAGAGATACTCAATATGGGAATTATCGATACCAAGATAATAATTACGAAAAGAATCAAAATCGGAACGAAAAAATGGACAACAAGGGCAGAGGCGAAGAAAATAAATATACAAATGCCAGATATAGTAATCCAGAAGAACACTCAAAAAAATTTCATGCCATGGAAGTAAGGGAAATAACGCCTGATCCTTCCACAGGCCAAAAAAACATCAATCAATTAAACTCCAACATTTTAGACTTGGGTATTTCAACAATAGAGACAACAACAAATGCATTATGGGAAAATGAGGAATTATATGAAAAGGGAAATTTACCTTTTATTAATGTTAAGTTTTTAGAGCAAAAATACGTAGCTTTATTTGATAGTGGATCTGAAATGTCTTTAATAAAAAAAGAAATTGTGGAAAAGAATTGGGATAATTTAAAGAATAGGATGTTAAGAATAATAATAATAATAATAATTACTACAACCCATAACCTTAACCAAGGCCCCAGAAGCTATAAGCTTGTGCGGGAGGGAGGGGGCGATTATTATTATTATGTAGGCCCAATGTGCGGCTGCAGCCGACTTATAGATGGAACAGCACAAATCCCACATTTGTGTTACAGCTAAGGGAAACTGCAGAAAACCTTAACCAGATCTGCCAGCGCCGGGAGTCGAACCCGGGCCGCTTGGGTGAAAGTCCGGCACGCCAGACATTACACTACCAAGGCTGTTAAAATTAAAAGAATAAATTTATTATCTGCAACAGGAAAGAAAATTAATACAATTGATAAAACCGTTCCTATTAAAATTCGCATCGGCTCAGAATTATTAGAAGAAGTTCCATTTTTAATTGTTCCTGGTCTTCAAATAGATTTCATTATGGGTATTGACTTCATTGAAAAATATGGTGTAAGTATAAATGGAAAAAATAAATGTATAGAATTAAAAGAAAAAAATAAAAAATGGATTGTAGCCAATGATAATGTTGATAAAAATGTAAGTTTGTCTGACGAAGGGCGAAGATTTCTTCGAGCAGAATATGATAAGGAAGAATTTATAGAAAAGGAAAATGATATAGTATTGTACACCATTTTACAAAGAATTATAAATGAAGAACAAATAGGAACACAGAATGAAGAAATAAAACAAAGATTAGAGAATTTTATAATGGACCATGCAACATTGATAAATGAAGAGCCAAGATGTGCTTCAGAATACGAACATCAATTGGAAATAACAAATCCAGATGGATTTCAAACTAAGAATTATCCTATTCCTTTTTCTTTTAGAACAAAAGTCAAGGAAGAAATTTCAAAAATGTTAAAAGATGGTACAATCGAACCCTCAAAGACTAATTTCATTAACCCTATTGTTGTTGTACCTAAGCAAGATAAATCTCAACTACGACTTTGTTTGGATGCGAGAAAACTTAATGCCATCACTAAACCACAATATGAACAACCACAATCTTTTGACAATTTACTTAGTAGAATATGGGACAAGAAGGTATTTACTAAATTGGATTTAAAAAACTCATTTTGGCTTATTCCACTCCACATCGATAGTAGAAAATATACGGGATTCAGTATAGAAGGAGAAATTTTCCACTTCAAAATGGTTCCGTTTGGTCTGTCTACTTCTTCGGCAGCACTTGTAAGAGCTATGCAGAAAATTTTAAACGAATTTGAAGAATTTTGTGCACATTATGTGGATGACATAATAATTTTCTCAAGAAATGAAGAAGAACACAATACATTTAGAAAAAAGGTTCTAACCAGATTGGATGAAAATGGATTAAAACTTAATGGTAAGAAATGTGAATTTTTTAAATCAAATGTAAAATATTTAGGTTATGTCATTTCGAACCAAGGTGTATCTATTAGTGAAGAAAGAATTGAAGAACTAAAGAATCTACCTCGACCCAAGAATTTAAAAACATTGAGAGGTTTACTTGGAATGTTAAATTACTATAAAAGATTTATTCCAAATTATTCGGAGCTTTGTGTACCATTAATTGAACTCCTAAAGAAAAATATGAAATGGAAATGGACGGCAGAAAGAGAAAAGGCATTCCAAGACCTAAAGAAAGTTTTTTATGAAGAACTGCTGTTAAAATATCCTAATTTCAATGAAAAGTTTATTCTGAGAACTGACGCATCTGATTTCGCAGTTGCTGCTGAGTTAGTACAAATCCAAGATGGGGTTGATGTACCAATATGTTTCATATCAAGAGTTTTAAAAGATTGCGAAATTCAGTATACAATAGCAGAAAAAGAAATGTTAAGTATTATCTTCGTGATAAAAAAATTGAACTTTTATTTACTAGGGAATCAATTCTTAATAGAGACGGATAATTCAGCTATTTCATTCTTAAAAAAAAGAATTTTCTTAAGTATTGTTTATATAGGTGGGCTCTTTTTCTACAAGGATATAATTTTGAGATAAAACATAAAGCAGGAAAACTGAATGTAACTGCAGATTACCTTTCAAGAAAAGACAATCAAAGCTGTGATAAACCTAACCAAATTTTAATAGCTTTAAATGAATTTGCTAAATCGGGAGAATGGATGAAAGAGACATTTTTAGATATCCAAAACGATCAAAACATAATAAACATCAGAAGAAAATTAGAAGATGAAGACATAGAGAAATTAAAAGGTTATAGTATAAAAGAGAATTTATTAATTAAGAAGATTGATAAAAATGAAGTGATAGTAGTTACAAATAATTTAGCTGAGAAAATCATAAAAACGATTCATGAAAATTATGCTCATATTGGGATAAGAAAAACGTTTTTAGTTTTCAGGGAAACCTATGTTAAAAATGATATTAAGTTAATAAAAAAGGTCATAAATAATTGTGAGGTATGTTTGTATAGTAAAGAAAAAAATTATAAGAATGTTCATAGTACTTGAAGCATCAGGGTAAATAATCCTTTACAATTAGTAGCAGTTGATTATATAAATAATTTAATAACGGGACAATTTGGTTTTAAACACATATTGGTAGTAATTGATTATTTTTCAAAATATGTAAAATTATACCCGACAAGATCATGTAATACCAATCATGTTTAGAGATCATTAAGAAAATTTGAGAATGAGGTAGGAAAATTGCAGACAGTACTTCCAGATAATGCTACTTATTTTAATAACAATCGTTTGGTGGATAGTTTAAAACAAAAAGATATTAAAGTTGTTTTTTGTAGCATCAGACACCCGCAGGGTAACCCTACCAAAAGGTATATAAAAGAGATCATTAAATATCTTCGAATATTAACACACCAACATCATAATAGTTGGGTATCTTATTTGCAGCAAGTGGAAGATTTTATTAATCAGGTTCCTAATACAGTAACGGAAATTAGTCCAATAACATTAATAAAAAAAGTTTTTCCAGAACGACCTAGGAGATTTTCACAAAAGGTTGTTAGTATAAATGAATTATTAGAGGATGCCAAAAATAGGATATATAAAATGCAAATCAAATATCAAAATAGACAAAATAAAAAGATTAAACATAGAACTATATTCAAAATAGGGGATCTAGTAATTGTTAAAAGGTTACGGGACACGAATAGGCCTCAAAACATATGTTCTAAACTATTAATACCTTTTGAAGGTCCGTATAGAATAACAAAGATATTTAGTCAAGGAAATACCTTCCAATTGAATTATATAAATGATGAAAGTAGGGGAAAATTTCATTAGGGTTGCCAACTTTTGAAAGTAGGAAGTAAGGACAGTCAAGAATTTCCATCAACGTTATTTATTATATAATCGTCGGCTTCACATAAAAAGTACAAGTCCAAAAAGACTGTTTACAAGAAATGTGACATTTTTCATGTTGCCGTCAATGCTTTTGCACTTGTGCCTGATTTTATTTTTGTTATTTAAGCAACATCTACCAATTATTTTCGGAATTTCTTAAATTTGTTTTATAAAAAAAGTAATGTTTAACCGACTACGTCAATGACCTTAAAATCTCAATTTTTTCAATTTTGGTACTTTTCATATGAAGCTGACGTAATTTACAGTAATAAGATATTCCAATGCTATTTAAATGAAAATGATACGTCAATGTACGTCTCTCTGCATACACACGAGTTTACCTCTAGTAAGAAAATCAAGGGACAATTGATAGAAAGCAAAGTTTTTCCGAATTATTTATAGAATCGTGTTACATTGAGTTTTGTTAGTTATTGCAAATATTATCAAAATAATTTAAAAGTCGATACTCGGCATTACAGATTTTTGAAAATCTAAATTAGCAGATTGTCCATGCAAGTTACTTAGTGGTGTCTTTATAAATATACTTACTACGCACTGTAATCAATTAATACGTACTGTCATTAGTAATTGCAAAAAATCATCAAAAAGTAATTAACCCTAAATAATAATAATAATAATTTATTCAGGCTGTATAAGATCACATAGTGATATAGACACGTCAAAATAATGGTAAACATATAAAGTTTAAATATTCTTAATTAACATTATATAACTACAACAAAGAAAGTGTAGATAACATATTATACTTAACAAATAACAAACAACTCACTTAAACTATAAAAACATTTAGAAATGAGATACATTTTAAGTTCATTTTTGAAAGTGTTATAACTTCTAATATTTTTCAAGTAATGCGGCAAAGCATTAAATATTTTTGGGGCGGAGTAGTGCGGATATTGTTCAAAAGAAGTTGTCCGATGTACTGGCAGTGAGAAATTAACGAGGAGAAGTCTTCCATTTAAAATGTATGTTTTTTTTCAATTCTTATGTATATATTTGACCACTGGGACAAACGGTTGAGAAACTATTTGAAAATTTACTTTTAGGTAAAAAAAATATATGGCGCATTCGATTTTTTTTCCAACGATTTACAAATAAATTCAAAATAATGCATCGTTTAAATACTGTTAAAGTGATTTAGAATGTCCCATATATATTTTTTTACCCAAAAGTAATCAATGTCCGTTAATTTCATAAAATCAATTTTCAATTTTTTTATTCAACAATTTGTCCCAGCAGTCAAATATATACAGAAGAATTGAAAAAAAGCGTGTATTTTAAATGGGGAGACTCTCCTCGTTACAGCGAATGATTAGAATAGAGATAGGAAGTTTGTATTGGTCTTAAAATCTTCAGTTTTTTTTTTTAATCAAATTGAGACCCGTCAAAACCGAAATTCCAACTCCAATTCCAAATAAGAACCACCCTAATACACACATACGTTTTATTTATTTTTTTTCTTTTTAAGTTTTTACCACATTTTCTTCATCGTCTGGTTTAACATTAATGCACTACATCACCTAACTTAATACAGCTCATAGCAAATTTGATTCAGTTTGCACGAATGTGGTTGGCGGTTAATTTAAAATTTACAATTCTTAATTCTCGAAAGCTAATTTCAATGATCAAAATAAAATTTAAAATTTTAATTAAAATATTGAATCATCTTAGCTGATGTTTTTAAATAAGGACAAAACGTGTCCTTTCCTATAACAAAAAAGGACGAAGGACACACTGTTAGAAAGAAGGACTGTCCTTCCGAAAAAAGGTCAGTTGGCAACCCTAAATTTCATATATCATTGATATACCCTTATCTAAACCAAAATACATAAAATTAAAAGAGGAAAGAAGAATAAATGGTGTTAAAACAAAATAGTGTACATAATTGTAAATAAAAGGGAAAACAATGTTTAGTTTTGTTCATGTAGAATTAGAATAGAGAAATGGGGTTATGTAATTTAATGTTTATGACATAACTTTTTAAACCTTAACCTAAAATTTTGCAAAAGTCAAATAAATCTTGACATTTGTCAAAAAAATTAAAATGTTGTCAAATTGACGTAAAAAACTATAAAATAATACATTATGCCAACCTTGTTGGTGAGAAAAGAAATAGTTACAAAATATTAAATTTGGAAATAGATAGTAAAGTGTATATAGTAATGTATTAATTTGTTTACTATCCGTCCAACGAAAGATGAGCGCTGCGTCATCTTTACACGAAGTTATCACAGAAAGCTTTTTGTTATGCTTTACTGTCGTTATTTACGAGTATGACGAGGATAGCAATACATTAGCACCTCTCTCGGTGGTTGGAAGTTGATTTGACTAGCTCTGTAGAACACGGAGTGGCCAACCTTATTCAAATAAATTCCTAGATTAAATTAAGATGTTGCCAGATTGCCACAAAATAGTAAAAATAACTACATATATTGGCAAAATTATTGTGGAAGAATTTAATGTCGTCACTACAGATAAAGTAGATTAATTTTAGGGATTCTTCAAGATATTTCACAGATTTCCGGAAGAAAATGCCAAAATTATAGGCAATGCTGTATGCGTTCATAAACATCTGACTCTATTGTAAAACATGTCACAGGTATCCTAATACTTGTAAATTTGATTGACACAGGTAACATTTGCTAAAGTTATTTTTTATTTAAATGGTTTTTAAGAGTGATTCAGTACTTCAATAATAATAAGCAACAGTTCTTCTTAGAACGAAAAATCGCGATTTTATCTACATAATATTAATATTATGTCAGTGTAAAATCGCGATTTTATCTACATAATATTAATATTATGTCAGTACGAGGGAAAACACTGCATTCGCAGTCTCAGCAGTTATTGCTGAATGTATTGAACTACTTTGAGAGGGAAAAAGAACACGGTGGACATTTACTTCCTTTATCTTGCGTACAAGAGGTAAGATACGTTAATTATTTATGATCTTATTGTACACTTGCTTGTTTATTGCAGCGGGCAGCTGAGGCTTTAGGAATTAGTGTTTCAACTGTTAGAAGGGTCAAGACCCGTAGTAGAAACCAACCAGTTTTGTCTAGTCCTGGCAAAAAAAGACAACGCAAGAAGTTAAAAACTGCAGACCTATCAGATTCTTCTAAAATGGTCGTCAGAGAAACTGTATATAAGATGTATACTGAAAGTAAGGCGTAGTATGATATTTTTTGATTTTATCAAGTCTGTATTTTGTATTGTTTCAGAAAAACATGTTACTCTCAATTCTTTAAATAGTGAACTTCAAGAGTACCATATTCTAATAAGCAGAAGTAGTTTAAACACTGTTCTACATGATATTGGGTTTAAATTTATCAAAGACAACAATCGTAGAGCATTAGTCGAAAAGTCGAATATTGCCAGTATGCGTATTCAGTTTTTTAAACGTTATATGGCAAACCTAAACTCATCGTCACCAATGCAAGTAGTTTATATGGATGAAACTTGGATCTATTCCAAAGGAAATCCAGGTAAATCATGGCAAGACCCAAACCTACGAAGTGTTAAGAAACCTGAAGGTTATGAAGGAAAGCACTTTATTGTTGTTCATGCTGGGTGTACAACAGGATTTATTAAAGATGCATCTCTGTTATTTGCAACAAAATCTTTGAAAGAAGACTATCACGGAGAGATGAATTCCGAAATGTTTAAAAAATGGCTTCTTGACAAGTTGCTTAATAATTTACAAGAGCCATCTCTCATAGTTATGGACAATGCCCCATATCATTCTGCCCTCGTTGAAAAGCAACCTTCGTCTTCATGGACAAAAAGACAAATTATAGATTGGCTAAATAACAATAATGTTCCTCATGATCCAATTTCATTTAGATTAGACTTACTGAATTTAGCCAAATCGCAGAGAAAAGAAAAATGTTATGAAGTGGACGATTTAATACGAAGTCACGGGCATGAAGTTTTGCGGTTACCACCATACCACTGCGAGTTCAACGCTATTGAGCTAATATGGGCTCATCTGAAATCTGGAGTAGATGTATTGCAAGTACTGAAAGAAAGATTAGAGAATGGTATGAACGTGAAAAAGTGCTAGATGTAACTGTTGACGAGTTAATCATACATGTGTCTAACGATAGCAGTGATTCCAGTGCAGACAGCGAAAGTGACTGATCAATTTTATAAGAATTATAATATATCTAGATGATTGTTATCAATCATTAAATCATGAAATAAATAAAGATTATTAAAAGTTTCACAGTTTTATTAAAATACAACCTCACAATATTGTTTCGACAGCTATGCTGTCATTATCAAAGGTAATATAATTATAAACAAACACGTCGCTAAGGTAGATACAAAATAGGTAACTAGATAAAATAATAATCATAATTAAATATCTAATACTTCCAGTAACGGAGAATTACTGAGCTCAAGTTGTTCATTCATTAAAGGTACCCTGAGTTTGTGTTTGTATATCTCAAAGGCTTCTAAAATGTCTAATTTGCGTTTGTTATTACAAAAATGTAGGAATTTAATATTATTTTGAGGAGTCATTGTGTGATTTTGTTCTAAAAGGTGTTTGGCGTAATTCGTTTTTCAGGAGGTTTATTTTTGTAATGACATACGTGTTCTTTATATCTTATGTCAAAATTTCGAAGTGTTTGTCCAATATATACCGAACTACAAAAAGAACAATTTAAATGGTAAATGCCCGATTTCATGATATCATGTGTTCTGTCTTTAGCATTAAATAAAAATGAAAAAGTGTTAGTGTTGGTTTTAAATGTTATTTTATAATTGTTGGTTTTTCTTAGTATATGTGCAATTTTTTCTGATATTTTGCCATAATATGGTATAGATATGTAATTTGTGTCTTCTGTATTCTGTATTGCATTGGCGATGGCCCGACACCCCACACCTCAATCTTTTGAATATCCTTTAATCTTAATTTCCATGCAGCGCTAGCATAGGTAACCACTGGCCGTATAATTGTTGTATATATGCGAATTTTGGTTGCATATGATACGTTTTTAGCTTTTAATATTTTTCTTAGTGTTCCTACCCTTCTCGTTCCCATCATAAGTCTTCTTTCAATTTCTCGGCGTTGGTTTTCATAGCTATTTATTTCAATTCCTAGGTATGTGTAACTTTCCACCTTTTCAAACTTATATTTTTCTTCTCCTACCGTTATTGATAAATCATTGTGAATTCCTGTTTTATACTCTCCCATAACCATATATTTAGATTTATCTGCATTCACTTTAGCCCCCATTGAGTCTGCCGCTACTATTAATTTAACCATCTTTTGTTTTAATTCCTCTTTTGTTCTTGATAAAATTGCAACATTGTCTGAGAAAGCTATGCATTGGTGTGAATATTTCAGAATTGTTTTTGAACTTATCAATCCGCATTTCCTAATAATTATCTCAAGTACTAAGTTAAAAATTGTCGCTGAAAGTGGGTAACCTTGTTTTAAGCCAAGATTAGTGCGAAATTCTTCTGAGTTCTTCCTATTAATCTGTCCTTGAGAGCTGGTATATTTTAATGTCATTATTATTAGTTGTATTAATTTTGCTGGACAGTTTAAATTGTTTAAAGCTTTTATTATTTCAGATCTTTTTAAACGGTCATAAGCTTGCATAAAGTCTATGAAGGCTATGTGAATTTTAATTTTTTTCTTTTCGCATTTTTCTTGAATTATTTTCAGAGTGTGTATATGGTCTAACGTAGACCTATGCTGTCGGAAACCACACTGGTATTCTCCCAGTACTTTTTCCGAAAATTCCCGCAATCTTCTTTCTATTGTTTTTGCCATTATTTTCTAGGTTACTTTCTGCAGGGATATTAGGCAATCCAACTACCTGTCAAATCTAATTCCGAATGACAGTGGTTGGCACACATGTATGTAAACAACCATTAGAGCTTGCGTGGAAAGAGCATTTATATTCGTGTTTTCTAGTTAATTTTGTTGTTTGTTTTTTCTCCAGTGTTTTTAGAGAGCTTTATTATTATGCCTGTGACTTGTATTGTTGTTAACTGCGGAAGTCGACGCGATCGTGACAATATGTCGTTTTATAGAATTCCTGGCGTACTGAGTTTACCAAATAAGCCACATAAAAATGAGTTGTCGAAAACATGCAGGGCCTTATGGATAGCTGCTATAATGCCTGATGATTTAGCCGAATCAAAGCTAAAATATCAGAGAGTCTGCAGCAAACATTTTCTAACTGGTACCTGAGTTTCTAAAACTTTATGGAAAAGTAACCGTCTTCAGCGTTTTGAGAAAGGAAATTTTAGTGGTTTTAGTTTCTTATACATTTACTATTAATAGGGGAGCCTGCCTTATTGGAAAATACCTAAAAACAAAACGATGGTTACACAGGTAAACAAGAATATAAATTGTTAAACCTACATACGTTTCACCAACATCTCAGCTGATAATTTTCGAAGATATTCTTTGTCCATTATACAAAAATTCAGTTTATTTAATAAAAAAACACACCAAAATACTTAAAAACACGATCAAACACTGCAATGCCAACAAAATAAATGCTTTGGTTATGGAGCCTGTCGCCATGTGTGCCAACCAACGTCAGTTTTGTTGACATTTCTACCGCGTGGTTTAGATTGCCTAATTGGTCGATAATTCTCACATTTATGTATACTTCCTTTTTTAAAAATAGGTATTATTATGCTTTTTGACCATTCTTTAGGCATTTCATGACCTTCCCATATCATCATTATTAACTTATGTATTCTTTCAATTAATTTTCTCCCTCCGTACTTGATTAATTCAGCGGGAATCCCATCACATCCTGCACTCTTGTGACTTTTTCTGAGATAGTACGATCTTTTCAATGTCTTCTAAAGGTGGTGGGCTAACTTCATCTTCTTCAATTTGACTCTGTTCTAATTCGTTATCTTGGGTTGTTAGTGATTCTCTATAATGTTCAGCCCATCTTCTTAAGATTTCACCATCTTCTCCCACTAATTCACTTTCTTTGTTGTAGACGAGCATTGTTCTTGATTGATGAGCTTTACCCAAATCAGCCGTTTTCTTATAAAATAGTCTTAGATTTTGTTTATTATAATTTTCTTATATTTCTCCTACCTTCACTGAAAGTAATTCTCTTTTCTTCTTCCGTAGTATACTCTTTGCTTTGTTTTGAGGCTCCTTATATGCCATTTCATTTTGCTGCGAATTCTTATGCAATAGTTTTTATTTTGCTTTCCGTCTTTCTTCAATTGCCTTCTCGTAGTCTTTATCGAACCATTCCTTTGAATTTTCTCTTATCTTTAACTTTAGGTTGTTTTCTGCACTGCTTCTTATACTTTTCTTTATTGCATTCCATTCTGATTCTATACTATTTCCCACTTCTTGATTATCCAATTCATTTTGTATCCCCTTTGTGTAATCTATTCTTTTCTTTTCATTCTGTAAACATCCTGTTTCTAATTTGCTACCCTGCGACCTCCCTTTGAGCTTTATTTTTGGCAAATATTGTTTAAGGCTAGATCGTACCATGAAATGAACACTATCGATATCTGCCCCTCTATACGATCGTAGCATTGTTATTGTATATGCATGTACACTTTCAACTAAAACATGATCAATCTGATTGATCATCTTCTTATCTGGGCTCACCCAAGTGCCCTTGTGTATTTCCTTACGTGATAACATTGTTGATTTCACTATCAAATTTCTTGTTACTGCAAATGTTATAACTCTTTTACCATTTTTATTACTGCTTAGATGCTTACTGTGCGACCCTATTGTTTTCTTATGTTCCGGTTCTCTTCCAATCTTCGCATTGAAGTCACCGATAACTAGCTTAATGTCAAATTTTGGAATACAGTCATAGAGGGTTTCCAAATCTCCATAGTATTTTTCTTTTTCTTCTTCATCGACGTCCTCCGACGGTGCATGTACATTGATTACACTTATCTTTCTGTGCTCACCTCTCAATCTAACATAGCTCAATCTTTCAATTATACTCTTTGACTCTATTAGAGCATTTTTCCTTGTAGTTCTTAGTAGAAAACCTGTTCCCAATCTATTAATTTCTCCCACATAATTTAGGAATAAATAATCGTTAATTTCTATTATTTGTTTTCCCTTTATATTCGTTTCTTGGATTGCCATTAAATCTATTTTATATTTATGTGCTTCCTTTATAATTTGTTTCAGGGATCCCTCATTTTTTAATCCCCTTACATTCCAATTTGCTATATATATATCTGCTCTTTTCTTCTTAGGTTATGTGGCCCATATTTTTTAACCCTTCTGATATCTAGTTCCTCCAATCTTTTAAACCAATTCACTACTTTATTTCCTTTTAGATTCTTTGCTATTTGTCTTAGCTTTTTCTTCATTGTCTATAAATTTGGTGTCTCGTATCCGCTTTTTTATATTTCCAAAAATCCTGTTCTTATATACATCCGAAAATATGCTAACCCTAATGACGCCGAGCATTCAATAGGGTAGTTACAGTTAACCACTTGTGTTCTTTTACATAGCATTAGCGACAGTTGATGATGTGTTTGGTGTGCCAATGAACGCTGTCTTTCTTCTGGTATGTATAAATCTAATAGATTTAATGGATTATTTCTTCACTCCTCGTGCCTCAAGACACATGAAAGAAATAATTAAAATAATACAACATGGAAATTATCCTATTCCGCATTTGGGTATTATTTTAAGTTCTATGTGAATCCGTCACTTCCTGGTGTCTCTCCCCTGGTTCTTTTTAAGTTGTTATTACGAAATGAGCTCTATTGTAATACTGTATGTAGTTTTATTTTGGTTAGGTTATTAGGCACCTTGACTATTTTGGATTTATTTAGCGTTACCCCTCTGATCAAACTGTCACTGTCCTGGTTCTTGTGCAACCCCTCCGGGTTGCAATTTCCCCTTGGTCACCATGAAACTCCGAAAATGCGTAATAATTACTGGCCCACTTTAAATTAGTGTGAAAATAGGAATTCTTTTTTAGATAATAAAACACAAACTTATTCTTATATTTTTTGTTGGTCACAAAAATGGGTAGCCAATACACAAATAGCAGATATTCACCCACATCATTTACAAAACCATAGTATGTGTGTTCATTAAAATGTTTTTCGATAATGCTTAATATTCGCTGTAGAGAATGAAAACGTAAAAACCGCACACACCTAAGAAAAATTTCAATTTTAGGATATGTTTACCGGTACATTTCTATTTACCGACTATAGATCTAGATTCACAAATCATAGATCCGGTTGACGAAACGGGTATACAGGTGAATATCTGCTATTTGTGTATTGGCTACCCATTTTTGTGATCAAAAAATATAAGGATAGGTTTGTGTGTTTTATTATCTAAAAAGTAATTCCTATTTTCACACTAATTTATAGTGGGCCAGTAATTATTACGCATTTTCGGAGTTTCATGGCGACTAGGGGAAAATTGCAACCAGGGGGGTTGCACAAGAACCAGAGTAGTGACAATTTGATCAGAAGGGTGACGCTAAATCAAACTAAAATAGTCGAGGTGCCTAATAATGTAATCAAAATAAAACTAGATACAGTATTACAATAGAGCTCATTTCATAATAACTTAAACAGAACCCGGGGAGAGACACCAGGGAAGTGACAGATTCACATAGAACTTGCCCTAAAGAACCAGGTGAGAGACACCAGGGAAGTAACGGATTCATATAGAACTTAAAATAATACCCAAATGCAAAATAGGATAATTTTCATGTTGTATTATTTTAATTACTTCTTTCATGTGTCTTGCGTCACGAGGAGTGAAGAAGTAATCCATTAAATCTATTAGAGTTATACATACCAGAACAAAGACAGCGTTCACTGGCATTCCAGCACTTGGGCACCAAACACGTCATCAACTGTCGCTAATGCTACATAAAAGAACACAATCAGTTAACTGTAACCAACTACCCTATTGAACGCTCGGCGTCATAGGGTTAACATTTTCGGATGTATATAAGAACAGGATTTTTGGAAATATAATAAAGCAGGGTAGGAGACACTAAATTTAAGGACAATGAAAAAATTTCAATAATTTAACTTTGTATTAATCTTCACTATTTCTTACTATCTAGTGATACTAAGAAACTTTCTGGTTTAATAATACCAACGATTGAATATTGGAAAGTGAGTAGTTAACAAATAAATTAAACTTTTATCATAAATCGGGTAAAAAGACATGCCAGGGTAGACACATTTTCAGCATTCGAATATTTTTGCTAGAAAATTGTAAAACTTTTCCTCTTAAATTCCTACGTGCCTAATAGTGCAAAATTATTGCTACCTTACGAATATTTTATATCTATAATATAAATTACAGTTGATTAAATATTGTAACGTTCTTTTTAAAATAATAACAAAATGCTGTTTAAATCATCTATTAATAAAGAGAAAACATTCACACTTAACACATACTAATTCAATCTTAACTAATTTACAAAACACAAGTATAAACTAACTATTAACAAACTATTTATATTTAATCACAATATTTATTTCACACTATTCACACACTTATAAATTCTAACTTAGATATTTATTTATTACCACTGGCGTCTACTAACACGTCTAATTGCTCGCGGTTAACTAATTGATTCACTTCCGTGTAAGCCGGCGTTTATATACCGCATAATCTTCTAGAACATGCAGTAGATTCTTCTAGAAGGTCTATTGAGTTTTCGCGCCGTCTATGACTCACGCTGATAAATCACACATGCAGGCGCCGGCGAACCACACCGGCAGATGTTGATGAGTCACGCATTCTCGAACATTCGACGGCGGAGTTCAGAGGGCTGACAGCGCTTATTACAATATTTACGGGGACACACTAAAATAAAAAAGCAGATATCCACCCATACAAAGATTAATTTCCAAGCGCCGGTAGAGCAGCAGTGAACAATTTTCAAACGTTTTCAGTGCATCGGTATGTATCTGATACAATTTTTGGAAACGCCTATTGATTCAAGCATTATAAACTGAATTCAAGTGAAACATTATGAATTTTATTATAAAACTTTTAAGTGCCCTGTAAACTGCTAGAACAAATCTGGAAACCCTTGCTATCTCAGCAAAATCAGATCCTCTTACAAGAGAATCTATCAAAAACCCAGAATGAGATTAATTTATGGAAAGCATAGCAACAAGCCCTTGCTACCAATAAAGATTTACAAGATAATATTAACCAATTATTATAAAGGGTACAAAGCCTCAAAAACACAGCGGCAGAACCCAATGTAAAACAGGATGCCGATACAAAATAGATTACTGTACCGCGAAGAGGAATTGGCAAGGGAAACTAAGTGGATAATCATAGATAGCAAAAAAATAAAAAGCGAAAAGCATCTTCCTGACACTTCCCCAGCAGTCAACTTCTAAATAACCAGATAAAAAAATGGCTGAAAAGAAAATACCACACCACCACCAATAAACTTGCTAAATATTAACGAATAAGAAAACTGCAATGAGTGATATTACATAGTGGATGAAATTTCTGCAGCGTTTGGTAGGCCCACACGAAAGTTCACAAAACCCTGCAAAAACCAAAACAAATGTGAAAAAGTGTATTGAAGCAAAATTAAACAGAATTAAATTTCCTATAATAAATAATTCCTAAAAAATTCCTAAATAAAACGCAAAATAATAGGTATGCTTACTTCCGGTTCTTTAGACGTGGGAAGGTGTCAAAGGCATGTGTATTCAGATAAATACGCAGGAAGTGTCAATTCCCCTTATGTATGCTCCAGAAACTATATCAAGGCAAAGTAGGTTTCTTCAGGAACCTATTATTTACTTTATCTGATTTTTTCAAAAGATAAACAACATTGTAGATAAACATATAAATAAAGTTATTTACACTGATTTTTCACGTGCTTTTGACTTCTCTGCTTGGTCATCAAATACTGCTTTACAGACTAAACTCGTTGGGCTTCTCTCCTGGATCAACGAGGTTTTTCGAATCCTATCTGAATAATCGTCACTGCTACATACAATGGCTTCTGGTTCAGAATTCAGGACAGAATTTCTGTCCTGAAACTGGAGTCCCGCAGGGTTCCAGCCTGGGGCCGCTTCTATTTATCATCTTTATTGACGATTTATTAAAATTTCTATCTTGTCAAGTACTCGCATACGCTAACGATTTGAAAATATACTCCGAAATAAACACTCCCGCAGATGTTCAAGTTCTGCAAGACAATCTTAATATAATATCAGATTGGTGTAACAGAAATATGTTGAAGCTGAATGTTGATAAATGCGCTGTCGTTACTTATAGCAGATCAATCTAATATTTTTGCATTATATTGTATAGGTGATAGCCCACTAAGAGTTTGCACAACAATCAAGGACCTAGGCGTTATATTTGACTCTTCATTGTCATTTTCATTTCAGATAGATGCCATAAGAGAATCTACTTGTAAGTCCTTGGGATTTGTCATGAGAGCAACTAAATACTTTTCCGACACTAGCTTATTGAAAACACTTTATTATGCATTTGTTTTAAGCAAACTTGAATATGGATCCATGATCTGGTATCCCATTTACGCACAACACTGGCTGCTACTTGACCGTATCCATCATAGATTTTTAAAATTCGTTTCATATAAACTGGATGGTCAATAGCCTGAAAGAGGAACAAGTCAAGAAAAACTTCTGCTTCGCCACGACATTCCCTCCTTATCAAGTAGAAGAGATAGTCTTGTCCACTTTCTGTACAATTTAGTCAACGGCATTCCAGAGCTGCTGTCGAAAATTAATGTTTCCAGACAAGAATTGCCTACCCACCGCAAGATAAAGAATTTTTTAAAGATCTAAAAAGAATAACACAACTGAATACAAACTATATATCTCTAAACTAACAATAAATTCAATTTGGGTCACAATTTGAGTTGATTTGAATTACAATAATTGCAAAAAGAAAAAACACAAAAAGAAAAAAGAATACCTAAATAATCAATATAATATCTTATAACCTTTTTATCTTATAAAGCCTTGGTAGTGTAATGTCTGGCGTGCCGGACTTTCACCCAAGCGGCCCGGGTTCGACTCCCGGCGCTGGCAGATCTGGTTAAGGTTTTCTGCAGTTTTCCTTAGCTGTAACACAAATGTGGGATTTGCGCTGTTCCATCTATAAGTCGGCTGCAGCCGCACATTGGGCCTACATAATAATAATAATCGCCCCCTCCCTCCCGCACAAGCTTATAGCTTCTGGGGCCTTGCTTTAGGTTATGGGTTGTAGTAATTATTATTATTATTATCAAGTGTTTAAAAGAAGCTACTGATGAATCAAACAACTCAATACTTGAGCAATGCTTATTAGCCAAGTTTAACATTCTATTTATAGATTCATTTTGAGCATAGTTAGTATGATAAAAGGGTATGTTAAAAATTACAGTTTTACAGTTTCGAGTTCTCCTTTCAATTACATTAAAAGTCATGAACTCTAGAATTACTAGTGAGTCTATGTTGCCATTGAGAACCTTATGCAAAAATACAAGATCCGCTTCGAGTCGTCTGTGCTCTAATGATTTTAAATTAAAATTCATCATAATTGTTGTCAAGTACTCATACTCTCCTCTATTAAATCCTAATCTAAATGCGTCATATCTAAGAAATCTGTGTTGAACATTTTCTAATATCTATATCAACATTGTAAAGTGGGCACCAGATAATTGAATTGTATTCAGTCGTAGATCTGACAAATGAACAATACAATAACTTAACAGTGAATACTGAAAAATCATTAGAATTTCTAAGTAGAAAGAAAACCCAACATTTTCAGTGCATTTGAAACAACATTATTTATATGTGGTTTGTAGGTCATTTTTGAATCAAAAGTAATTCCTAAATTCCATTATCGGTTCTTTCAAGATCTTTATCTTTAATTTGATAATTATATAGTATACAACAATTAATTTTAGAAAACGTGATTTTTTAATATTCAGTTGTAGCATATTGATATCACACCAATGTGAAAAATTGTTTAAGTCATATTGCAACAACTCCGCATCATCTGAATCTTGAATTGCTCGAAACATCTTTACATCATCAGCAAAAAGCAAAAACATGCTATGTAGAATGCTGCAATCAATACCATTGATAAAAAGGTTAAACAATAAGGGTCCCATATGAGATCCTTGAGGCACACCAGATGATACCGTTATTATTATATTTAACTGTGATCTTCCACTGAGGTAACTTTCAATCCATTTTAAGACTTGACCTGTTGTACCTATAGCGTTAAGTTTTTGAATTAACAATCTATGATTTATACGGTCAAAGGCTTTTGAGAAGTCTGTGTAAACTGCATCTACCTGCAGTCTGTACTATCAAGCCTTGACTATATAGTGTTGATATAATAATAAGTTTGTCCCGGTAGATTTACCTCGGCTAAACCAATTGCTGTTGGTTAATAATAACATGCTTGCAGTCCCATGAAAGCTTCTTGGTTATCAGATTATCTAGCATTTTAGGTAATTCTGATTGGTTGCTGCATACAGCTCGATAGTTTTGAACATCATTACGTGACCCATTCTTAAAAATGGGCTTGTGAAAACTGTTTTTCCAATAGTCTGAGAATACAGATGTTGTCAAAGACAAGTTAAATAGTGAATGTATGGGTTTAACCAATGTATAAATACATTTCTTAATTAAATACGAGGGTCTTATTTTTTTCAACCTCTGATAGGCTATAAATAAAAGACAAATGTATATAAACAAATCATTTTATTACTAAAAGTTCAGTATACTTATGGTTACTTTTCGACATACTCGCCATAAAGATTGAGGCATTTGTCGTATCTGTGGACAAGCTTTCCAATACTGTCTTCATAAAATGTTGCCGCCAACGCATTTAAATGAGTCTTGACGTTGTCTTGAAGATCCTCGGTAGTTTGGTACTGTCCTACTGTCTTAAGTACTGTCCTCCTAGCCACGTCTTCAGTTCAGGGAAAAGATGAAAGTCACTCGGTGCTAGGTCGGGACTGTATGTAGGCTGATCGAAAATGTGTGTGGACGGGCTTGTCATGGATCAGAACAAATTCCAGAAGTCATCATTCCTCTTCTCTTGTTTTGAACGTCTCTCCGCAAAGTTTCATTGTAAAGTTTCACAATAAACTACCGAGAATCTTCAAGACAACGTCAAGACTCATTTAAATGCGTTGGCAGCAACATTTTATGAAGACGGTATTGGAAAGCTTGTCTACAGATACGACAAATGCCTCAATCTTTATGGCGAGTATGTCGAAAAGTAACCATAAGGATACTGAACCTTTAGTAATAAAATGATTTTTTTATATAAATTTGTCTTTTATTTATAGCCTATCGGAGGTTGAAAAGAAAAACAACCCTCGTATAAAGGAATACCAGGAAAAGATGAACAATATGGTGTCAAGGTGAGATAGTTCTATTAAAGTGTCTAGTGTTATTTTATAAAAATTAATTGATAAAAGTAAAATTTAAATCTTGAAACTATTAAGACATTGAAGTAGTAAAATAAAGTGTAATTTAAACTATAAAGTAGAAGCAAAAGTGATAATGGAAGTATGGACCTCAAAGGAAAACGAAAACTAAAGTTTTTCTGCCAAGATTGCGAAGATGGGTTACTAAGTATACCTAAATTAATCAAAGCTGTTCATGATCTTCAAATAGAAGTACAAGAACTGAAGCAAATCAAAACTTCTATACCAAATGAACCAGCTAACATTGATTTAATCCTTCACGAAGCAGAGCAGAGAAGAACTAGATCGTTTCATCTAATGGTTTATAATGTTCCTGAGTCTAAAGCAGTGATACTTAATGAAAAAATTGAAGATGACAAAAAGGTACTTGCTCCAAGCATAAAGCGAGTAGGCATAAACATTGAAGATGTATCAATGGTAATCCGCACTGGCCTAATCAAGACTAATAAGAACAGATCGATTAAGTTAGTATTAATGAATCCAGTACTCGTCCTTAATGCTCTAAAGAATAAATATAAATTGCTTGATACCGATCCTAAAATTGGTCCAGATAAACATATTTGCAACGAGAACATCTTAAAAAATTAAGAGTAGAGCTTGAAGAGAAGGTTCAAGCAGGTCAAGAGGTAACAATCAAATATGTAAAAGGATGCCCAAAAATTGTTCCTAAAATAAAGCCTCAAAAAAACGATCAATAACCTCATTTGAAGTATCTAAAATAGGTGTATTAATTTCAAGTTCTGTTAACAATATTGTCCTGTAAATGGATTGTACTGTTGGGCAATAAAGCTTTATTATTATTACAAGTTATTAATCCATTAATGTTATATTACCAAAACTGCGGCGGCCTTCGTACAAAGTTGTCAGATCTGTTGAAGTCAGTGACTGGTTGTGCTTACGATTTGATTATACTAATTGAAAGCTGGCTATCCAATGATGTTACGGAGGGCGAAACAAAAATGGCTAACTATACCACTTTTAGATGCGACCGAAATGAGTTCTCAAGTAATAAAAAAGGAGGAGGAGGTGTACTTATCTATGTTAAGGAATCCATTGCATCTTCTATTATCAAAGTACAACATAAGTCAGTTGAACAACTGTTTGTGGCGTGTGAATTTAATAAATTTAAGTTTGTAATCGGAGGCGTTTATATACCACCTCAAGCATTGAAGGTCAACTATGTATCACATGCTGAATCGGTTGAAGAAGTTGTGAATTTGTTTCCTAATCATAAGTTATATCTTTTTGGTGATTACAACTTGCCAGAGGCAGCTTGGTCTAATGATAATTACAGATTAAATGTTACTTGTCCTGGGAACTCGGCAGCTGTTAGCATTGCTAGTATGTTTAGTTTTTTACAATTATATCAGATTAATAGTATCCCAAACAACAGAAATGTGTACCTGGATTTAGCATTTTGTCATGATGTTAATGCAACTGTTAATTCGGCTACTGATTTGTTATTACCTTGTAAGTCTGTGCACCATCTTGCATATGAATATACATTAAATTTTGACAACACTTCTAACTCTAACTTCATTTTCGTATTTAACTGGCCAAGTGGTTAGCACGCGTAGAAATTTGTTCCGATTATTTACTGAATTTTAATAGTCTTAATTTTCAAAAAATAGATTAAATTACTCTTAACGCGAGTAGTAAAGTATTATAATTATAATTGCGTAGATTTTGTGTCAGTGTTTTGCGTATTAACAGTATAAAACAGTATTTTGTTAAACATTGAAAGTGTAAATAATAATTCTCCTTTCCGAGTTGCAGTAAATAAGTGTGATATGTCGTTCATATCAGCAACGTGCGGTCGATGTTCAATGCCGCTTAATTCGGAAGAGTTTGCGACATGTAGCGGGTGTTTAAAATATTATCACTTTGACTGTTCGATAAGTGAAAATAGCTTTAATAAGATGGGAAAGAATAAAAAATACTGGAAGTGCTCTCAATGCATAGGAACAAGGAGTAAGATTAATTCCAACGTAGGGGAATCCTCACAATTTAGCGAGGTCCCACAAGATGTTAATGATTTTGCAAAAAAAGATCAACCATCATTAAAAGAAGTTATGGACGTACTGCTACAAATAAACGGAAAAATAGAAGGCATTGAAAGCGAAGTTCGGGAGCTAAAGAATTCTGTCGATTTTATTTCGCATCAATATGATGATGTAATGAAGACTCTAAGCGGTAATATCGAAGATATTAAAACTATCAAAAATGAAGTAACACTACTAAAAGAGATAAACAAGCAAAAAGATGGCTTTATCTCTAATCTACATAGCAGGTTACAAAATCTTGAGCAATACTCACGAAACCGTAATATTGAGATTTTTGGTGTAAAGGAAAGCCAAGGGGAAAATTGCAAATCCCTTATAGTAAAAATCGCAGAACAATTACAAGTCAACGTGACAGAAGGGGATATTGAAATTGCTCATCGTTTACCAAAGAATAAGAATAATGCTTATCCGTCCATTGTTGCGCAGTTTTTTACTCGTATCAAAAGAGATATGCTGGTTGAGAAAAGAGCATTGATAATCACCAACAACAAAATACCAGGGCAAGCATTAGGTGAAAAAATATATATTAATGAACATTTAACTTTCGAGAATAAACAACTTCTAAGAAAATCCAAGGAACTGGCTCGCATCAAAGGATTTCAGTACGTTTGGGTAAAAAATGGTAAGATTTTGATTAGAAAGAACAACGAAGATCCTGTAGTAAGAATTACATGCGAGGATGATCTGCAAAACAAGATGAATGTTTCTGGTGGCGCATAAGATTTCTGTTTTGGTGAGGCTTCTTATCTTTTGTTGGGTTTTCCAATAGGTAAGATATCACTTATATAATTATTTTCTATTTTTACTTATGGTAAACACGAACATTGAAAATTTAACTAATGATATTGAATCTGATATTATTAATACTCACGTCTTAAATAACATCTCCGAATTTAAACAAAAATTTTTCAATAACGCAACAAGTAAAACACGCTTACTATTATTTCATACAAATATAAGAAGCATCGCCAAAAACTTTGATGAATTGTGTATATTATTAAATGAATCTGAAATTAATTTTGATTTTATTGTATTATCTGAAGTATGGAATATTGATAATATAGAATGTTTTAGTCTTGAGGGTTACACGCCACATCACAATAACAGCACTTTTAATCAAAACGATGGCGTGGTGGTACTTGTTAAAACTTCGTTGTCAGTATCAGTAACGGATATTGATTTTGGAAATAACTTCAAAATAATGAGAATAGAAACTTTATTTAAAAAGAAAAAAATTGGTATTACTGCTATTTATAAACCACCCTCTTTTTCAACTAATGTATTTATAGAAAAATTAAACAAATACCTGGAATCTTGTAATAAACTTGAAACCGAAATCTTAGTGGGAGATATTAATGTAGATATATTAAACTATAAAGAAACTGTTACAAACGACTATTTGGATGTATTAAGTAATTTTGGTTTTTGTTCATGTATTAATAAACCTACTCGCGATAATAAAACTTGTTTAGACCATATTTTTGTGAAAACAAATATCGTAGCTCAAGAACTATATCCAGCAATTTTAAATACTAAAATAACAGATCATAATCCAATTGCTTTAGAGATTAATTTTGAAAATAAACCCCTTCGTTTATCAAATCAAAATAGTTATCTGGATGAGAGCGATACAACTGTAAAAGTAAAGATTATAAATTTTAAAAAATTAAATAATAAATTATGTAATATAAATTGGGATGCTATAATATCTGATGATATTGATAGATCATTTGATAACATAGTTGATTTAATAAATAAAGAACTGGCAAGTTGCTCATTTACTAAAACCATACCAAACAAATTTAAAAAAAGGAAACCATGGGTAACAAATGGCATTATACGATCGATACATGTAAGAGATAAACTATACCGTCAATCAAAATTAAATCCTAATAACTTATTAGTCAAACAAACCTATGATTATTACAAAAGTCTTATTCCTAATCTCATTCAACAAGCAAAAATATGTTATTATAAACAAAAAATTGAAACAAATAAAAATAATTCAAGAAAGCTATGGCAATTAGCAAATGAATCTTTAAATAAAAACCATCAAAAACAGTCTATAAAGTTTTTAAAAAGCGAAGGTAGGGAAATAGTTAATAAAAAAACCATCTGTAATGAATTCAACGACTATTTCATAAATGTTGGAAAACGTCTTGCGGAAAATATTAAGGTAAATAAAAGGCAAATTGATAACATGCTAAATAATATTCCTATAAATAATAACAGTTTCTTTTTACTACCAACTGATTCAATGGAAGTATTAGATATCATAAAAAATTTGAAAAGTCATAAATCCACAGGGAATGACGGTATAACCTCTGAAATACTTAAATCTATTGCTCATACAATTGTTGTGCCATTGGTTACTCTGATTAATAATTGCTTTCTTAATGGACATTTCCCGCATTCCCTTAAGTCGGCATTGATTGTTCCAATACATAAAGGTGGTGATACTGAATCAACAAATAATTATCGGCCTATATCATTGATAACGAGCTTAGCAAAGGTCCTTGAAACTTTAGTCAAAAAGAGATTAGTTAAATTTCTTTCAAATAATAAAATATTTTCGGAAAACCAATTCGGTTTTACTGAAAACAAGTCCACAAATGATGCTATTTCACTACTGGTTGGTCACATTTATTGATGCACTTGACGAATCCATGCCCTGTCTCGCGGTATTTCTAGATCTAACCAAAGCATTTGATACGGTTAACCATGAAATATTAATTAAAAAAATGGAGATATATGGTGTAAGAGGTGTAACTAGTCTATTTTTTCGAAGTTATTTAGAAAATAGAACACAAATTGTTAGAATTGAACAATATAATAGCTCTCCTAACATAATTACATGCGGTGTGCCGCAGGGCACAATTCTAGGACCAATTCTGTTTTTAATTTATATTAATGATCTATTATTAATGAAACATTTGAGTTGTAAAATTATTGCATATGCAGACGATACGGTGTTATTCTTGAAAGGTGAAACTTGGGCTGAGATCAGAGATACCGCGTCTCAGGATTTGATGTTCGTCAAGAATTGGCTAGATGCGAACTCACTAAGTTTAAACTATTCGAAAAGCACATTTGTTCCCTTTAGCAATTGCGATAAAAAACAAATTATATTTGAATCTATTACGATACATGAAATTAATTGTTCTTTATTAGCTTGTAATTGCAATATTGAAATTTATAAATCCGAAAATGCTAAGTATTTAGGAGTGATCATCGACCGATTTTTGAGATGGGATAATCACATCATTAGTTTATGTAAAAAACTCAGGAAAACAATATATATATTCAAAAAAATTAAACATGTCGTTTCAATGCAACAGTTATACTGCTTTTATTTTGCCCTGGTGCAATCAGTGTTGATGTATGGCATTATAGCCTGGGGTGGTGCTGCCAGAATATATGTAGAACGAGTGTTGATAATACAAAAATGTATTCTTAAACTTATATTAAATAAACCAACTCTTTATTCTTCCCGTCGGCTTTTTAAAGAATCTAACGTTATGTCTGTTACACAATTATTTAATAATGTCATCTTAAAATATGTACGCAAGTATCCAGATATAATTATTCATCATGATCACATTTACTATACACGAAACAAAAATGATGCTGTGTTAAAAAAAACAGCTAAAGCAGTTGGTCAAAGGTGCTTTTTGTTTCATATTCCTAAACTGTTTAACAATTTTCAACAATATATTAAAAATAATAATATAGAAATAACGAACAACAACTATAATAAATACATCAAATTATTCGTTACAAATTGTATAAATCCAGAATAAATTGTTTTTTCCCCGATGCTTTTTTTGCTTTTTTTTAACTTTCAATCAGAAATTTTAAATCTCACATATTAAACTTACCTGCTAACTTTACTTATCTAAGCTTGCAAACTTCGGCCTCTTTTCTAAATGATCATTTTCTTAAAAAACCACGCGCGACTGTTATTGCAGTCATGTGGTGTGTAACCTTCAGCTTTTAAAAATATCGTCTTATTTGTACACTAATTTACTACGGCTGATTTTGCTTTGTTGTTTAATTTTATTGTCTATGTAAAATCTCATGTACTTATTATGTTCAATTAATGTTAATGTTAATGTTAATTTCAATAATTAATTTCAATAAAGTCTATTCTATTCTATTCTATTCTATTCTATTCTATTCTAACTTTCATGAATTATATTATCATGAGTTTTATTATGACTTTAGAAATGAACTAAATAATTATCTAGCTTCCATTAACTGGGAATTATATTTAAATTTCTCTAATATAAATGAAAACATAAGAATATTTTATGAAATATTAAACATAGGTATTGCATAGTTTGTGCTATTAAAGAAATTTAAAACTTCTTCATTTCCTAAGTGGTTTTCGTCGGAGTTAAGACATTTAGTTGAATTAAAAAAGGTTTCACATAAAAATTATATTATTAATAAAACTCCTGAAAACTATTTAGAGTTTAAAAATCTTAGAAAACAATGCAAAGGACTATCGAATGAGTGTTATTCTAATTATATGAATCAAATTAATCATAGCTTACAATCTGATCCTAAGTCATTCTGGAAATATATAAATAATAAAAAATCTACTTTTAAACTACCTAACACTATGTCATATTTGAACATAACAGCAAATAATGGTCAGGACATAGCACACTTATTTGGTGAGTACTTTGCTACTGTTTATCTACCTGGTGACATTAGTAATATTGTTCTAGAGAATGAAATGTCAAATTTAACAAGTATCAATATTAATTGTAGTCATATATCAAAAATGAATATATTTAATTCGATCTCTAAATTACCAAATAAGCGGTCTGTGGGACCTGATGGCATTCCAAATATTTTGTTAAAGTAATGTGTTTGCTCTCTGACAAATCCGCTATATCTACTCTATAATCAATCGCTGAAGATATCTACTTTTCCATCTGAATGGAAGTTGAGTTACATCATACCTATTTTTAAATCAGGGGATAGGGTGAATATTCAAAACTATAGAAGTGTGTGTATTCAGTCAGCATTGCTGAAGCTTTTTGATAGCTTAGTTGGCGAGCAGTTGTATTGGGAATGTTGCGAGCTAATCACTATTCATCAACATGGATTTACACCAAATAGATCTGTGGTTTCAAATCGGTTAACTTATCAGACATCTATATTGAAGGCCTTGGAAGAGAGAAAGCAAGTAGATTCAATCTATACTGATTTCTCCAAGGCATTCGACAGAGTCGATCATAACTTATTGTTATTAAAATTATACAGATTGGGGTTTAATATCAGTTTAGTTCACTGGTTAGGTAGCTATTTGTTGGAGAGGAGGCAGATCTTTAAAATTGGATGCTATTTCTCTAAAGTTATCAATGCTTGTTCAGGTGTACCTCAAGGAGGACACTGTTCTCCATTGTTATTTAATCTGTTTATTAATGACATTTAAAGTGATTAGTTCAGAATATGATCAAACTTTGCTACAAGAGGATTTAAATAGGTTTGATCAATGGTATATTGTTAATAAACTATCTTTAAATGTTGGGAAATGTTGTTATATATCATTTTTGTACGACCATGCTATTTCGGATTGTTTACCATACGTGGTTTTAGAACAGTAGGTTGTATTTACTGGTTGCTAAGCAAAAACGCGTCGGTAAGTAATTACTTACCGTTCAGTTCTGTCAAAAATAGAACGGTAAGTAAATTATATGTAATTTATAAAATAAATGCATGATCTTTAGATGTCTCTTTCGTAAAAAATCATTTTTTCTTCAAGCGTATAATAATATTACTATTATTTTACACCGCCAACTGCATAGAACAGTGGCATTATTTTAATATTTTTGGCAGTATAATAATGCAATTTCATTATTATACTAATATAATAATAAAAGTGACTTTCGGGATGGCTACTTTGGCAGCACAAATTTCACTAGATATATTTTGACAGCTGACAGTAAACAAACAATTTACGCGTGCTTGTGATACGACCGTGGTTGTGAATAATTATTGTGTTTTTATGTAAACATAAAACAATGTCTGAAGAAATAATGCAGTGTACCCCACCTGAACTAGCGGAAGTAGCAAACGCCGCTATTGAAACGTTAATACCACCAAAATCTCGAAAATTATACGACTTTGCATATGACAGGTTCATAAAATGGACCAGGGAACAAAATGCGCACACTTTTTCCGAAAACGTTCTTTTGGCGTTTTTTTCTCATTTGGCAGAAAAAATGAAGAGTTCATCATTGTGGGCCCAGTATTCAATGATCAAGTCAGAACTTAACATCAAACATAATGTAAATATTGACCGATATACGAAACTAATAGCATTTTTAAAACGCCAAAGTGATGGCTACAAGCCAAAGAAATCAAAAGTTTTGAGTAAAGAACACTTTGACAACTTCATGAAAAATGCACCCAATAATACATATTTGGCTACAAAGGTGAATTTTGCATACAGTATAACATTGAAATAATTAATTATGTGGAATTTGTAGGTCATTTTGTTATTTGGGGTCACAGGAGCTTGCCGTTGTGATGAGTTGCTACATATGAATGTGAATGACATTGAAGATTTAGGAAATTTGATATTAGTGAAAATTCCTGATAATAAGACAAAAAAGCCACGCTCATTCACTATACTCGGAGACTTTTACTTGAATTTATACAGACAATATATCTCACTGCGTCCTACAGATATGAATATAACCCGATTTTTTATCAAATATCAAAATGGTAAATGCCATCGAGTTGTTATGGGTATTCACAAGATTTCAAATGTACCTAAAGAAGTGGCCACTTATTTGAAACTTCCAAATCCAGCTGAGTATACTGGACACTGTCTAAGACGAACTTCAGCAACACTTTTGGTGGATAATGGCGCAGATATAACTTCGTTAAAAAGGCATGGAGGCTGGAAATCTACCACCGTTGCGGAGGGATACATTGAAGAATCTATTACACACAAAAAACAAACAGCAATGAAAATACTGGATCCTGGTACTTCAGCCATTAACACTGTAGATAATGAAAATCAAGAAAATGTTACCACTAATGTAGAAGAAACTGTTGTAGGTACTAATGTAAGTTCTAATGTAAAACAAGCTATTGTAAACATTGAGGGAATGCCTAGTTTATTTCAAAATTGTACTTTACAAAATTGTACATTTAATATTAAAGTTGTGAGTAAATAGTTTCGGAGAACATATTTTGTATGCTTGAAGAAAAAATAGTATATATTACTCGGAGTAGAAGGCTCATTATCTGTTTCGCTCAAATTGCACGCCTCGGCTAACGCCTCGGCAGCAAACTTCTGAGCTCAACAGATAATGAGCTCCTTCTACTCCTAGTAATATAATATACTATTATATTCTAAATAATTGGACTATTTAAAAAATGTATGTTTTTGATTTAAATTTACTGTAACAAAATACCCAATAAATAATAGTAATTACAAACGTATCCATGGTAACGACAAAACCTACTTAATGTTTGGTGGATATACATTATACAGGGCAAAAATAAATTATCTTAAATCTATTGTTTTATCATTTTCGAGATATTTAGTATACCTTTGATACCTTTGTATTCATAATCGTCGTACAAAAAATAGTATAAGCATCTCAAACAGTAAGGAGTTTACCGATCTCCTCCAATATTGGCGACTGAGCGAAGCAAGTCGCCAAACATTGTCGTTGATCGATAAACTGCCCTTACTGTTCTTGATACTTAATATACTATTTTTAAAATTAATAAAAAAGTCAATACTTCATATGAAATTAATAGTCAACCATTACGGTATGTTTCTTCAGTTAAAGATCTTGGTGTCATGTTTGATGAACAATTATCATTTATAGAACATATTAGTATGGTTACAGTTAAATCATTTAAGTTGCTGGGTTTTGTTATATGTAGCTGTAAAGGTCTTTCAGTACAAGCAATAAAGTCAGTTTATTGTTCTCATGTTGTAGCAAGTTGGAGTATGCATCTGTAATATGGTCACCATCTTACAGAGTACATATTGACACTTTAGAAAAAGTTCAACATATTTTTCTGAGATAATGTGCATTACGATTGAATATTGCTATAGAGAATCATGAATATCTTTTAATTTCAAATCAATTGTCACTAAAAACCTTAGAGGACAGAAGGATGGTAGCTGGTCTTTGTGTTATATACAAGTTGGTAAATGGACTTATCCTAGATTCGTATCTCTTTGCACAAATTAAGTTTAACATACCTTTTAGATCCTTACGTCACAATAATTTATTTTATATTTAGAATCATAGTACCAACTATGCGAAGAATGCTCCTTTAAACATGATATTAGATTTTATAAATACTCATAACAATATTAATTTATTTGGATTGTCTATAACTCGTTTTAAGGATAGTTTAAAGTCTATTTAAGTATATAATCTTTTCAGTGATGACTGTGATTAGTGGGATTTATAACTCATAATCGATTTTTATTATTTTATATGTAACATAACGATTGTAATGCATGCTTTCTAGATTATTTAGATTTATATTGATGGATTTTTTGTGGTGGATTTTTTGTTGATGGATAATTTATATACTTTGTGCCTTAAATTTCTAAATTGTAACTTTATTCAGTAATGGGGTTTTCTCGTAAATAAATAAAATACCAACTGGACCTGATGATAATCTCCAAGGAAGTGATATGGCAAAATCGATTACCTCTTTAACATCTTGTAATATGAATAAACATTAACAGTATTATTAAATTCATATTTAGGAATTTGATTCACTGGTTCACTACTATAAACTGTTGAAAAATAAGTTGCAAAAAGATTAACAATATCATGATTGTTATATAACTATCAATCCCATTATAAGGTACTTGGGATGGTAAGGTATGTGACTTTTTCTTATCATTGATGTATTTCCAGAAACTTCTTGGGCTACTGGAAATATCCTCAATTTTAAAAATATATCTTTGGTGACATTCTTCTCTCAATGTTTTACATTGAGTTCTAAGATTGCAAAATTGTGTATATACTTCATAGTTACCTTCCTTATATTCTTTATGAATAAGTTTCTTTTTATAAATTAAATATTTTAGATCTGAACTGAACCAAACTGGGTAATTAGACGTATGAAATTTTTTAACAGGAACATATATGTCAAGAGCTGCATAAAGTTTATCATAGAAATTAGACAGCTGAATGTTTATATCACTACTCAGGATTAAATTCCAATTGATACTTGCAAAATAATCATTCATGCCTATGTAATCACCATTCTTAAAATCATAAAAGTATTCATGATAACTGATATATGATATGTCTAATGATATCTATTTTTAAGTTGTCCTAGAATTAGATTTTCTGTTGGATAAAAGACATATTATTATTATTATTATTATTATTAAAAGATCTCTTTTTATAGATTAAATGATGAAATTCCCGAAACAAGAGAAAAAGCATATCAGTTGTGGGAAGTTGTTGGTTTACAATATGAAAAGGAAAATGAAAATGATTTAAAAGACCAAATGGATTTTTTAATTCAACCTCTAAAATATTATCCAGAAAATCGTAAGTTTTATGACATTTTATAAAGCTTAAGTAGATGATAGTAAACAAAAAGATCACTCAAAATGAAATTTAGGTTTCTAAATACGAATTCACCTTACTTTAACTTCTTTATTTTTAAAGATGCAGGAGTATTATGTAGAATGATGTTTTTTGTAGTTATTTTTAAGAAGGAACTGCAAAAATAAAGTAAAGTAATTAAAAGGATGCAACTTTTCTTGTTAGAAAGATTTAAATTATTATACACTTTGTAGTACAAAGTGTTTTAACTATTTCGGTTAAACGCATTAAAACACACACTATTTTTTCAAATAATTTGCATCTGGGAACCATATTGTGTTGAATATAACAGGGTAACACAGAGTACAGCTTATAAAAAAAATTCTCCAAGATCAAGGTGCACGTATATACACGGTGATTCAGCATCTAATCATTGGACTTTGAGGATAAGCTTCTCTGGTCATTAGAAACATAAAACCTTAGTAACATTTTTTAATTAAATGAACTTGAAAATTTCAAAAATTTTGCCCGACGTTTTCAGAAAAATACGTGTAATTGATACAGGTCAGTTTTTAAGTCTAATAGAATTAAATGCAAACACTGTAGAAATTGACGACACCATCAAAACAAAAACTTGACATCTGTTGAGTAACACAACAAGGATGCAGACGGCATACATTCCAGTTTAGATGTTGTTGAAACAACTTAAAATGTTCTATTAATCCGGGGGATTCCTCTGTGTTCTAATAGTAGGAAAAGCATACAGAAATGACATAATTTTAATACCGACCAATTTAATGATATCATTAAATTTGATTTGTTATTCGTTAATAAACAGAGATTAGTTAATTAAGTAAAGATATGTTGGTTAATTTAATCTATCCATCAATAGGTATTGTTATTTTATATTTATTATTTATTTTATTAGAAGTCTAAAATCTAAATACAGTAACGGTCATTTAACCAAATTATTGTTCTACTAATAAACAGTGGAGTGTCAGGGTTATGCATTTCATTAGTCCCTGAACTTTGCCGAAGATTTAAAAGCATAATAAAGGTTGTTGGTTGGGTTGTTTGCTGTATTGCCAATACAGCTGAGCCAATTAGTCACAATTCTTAGGAATAGTAACGGTATCTACAGAGATGATTTTATTGCTTTTCACTAGAAATCGGTACCGTTTATTTATTACATAGTGTGTACTTTCTGGGAATAAATATTATTTTAAATAAAAAATAGTACAAAATAATACAGTACAGCATGCCCAAGAAATAACACAACTGGCACGCGGCTATCAGAAACAAAAATTTAAAAATCAAAACACATAATACTACTACTAGAATACTAAATTACCTTACAGCGAATTTTCGAAAATATTTTAATTGATTTACTGTAACGTACCTATTAAAAGAATATGAAATTGTCTTACAAATCAGAAATCACAAAACAAAAATACCGTTTTTGAAACAGATATCAAACGAGAGGTCGTTTCTATTTATTTATCCGTTATATTTCTTTTACGTTTACCTCTTGTTACTTTATTATGCTAGCTTACACATTCTTGAAAACAAGTAGTGTTGTTTATCATCTTGAACTTTAAAATATGTGCCATGTGCATTCATACTATTAAATTTGAAAACATTAGGCTGAACTTTGATGCCGTTTTTCTGCAAACGTATAGAAGTACGAGAAAAATGGTATATAGGAATTTTCTTTCTTTAATGGTTATCTAACCACTGACAAAGTCTGACTATGTCTTAATGGGAAATCGTGTATTTGCATGTAGTACAGCATGTGCATAAATTCTCTTGCCCAATGGAAAACCTTTTTTGTTATTGATTTTTCGAAATAAATCAACTTTAAAAAAAGGTTTTGCTTCACTTCTTCTCACAACTCATTCTGCTCCTCTAGGTGTCGGAGGTATTTGTTCAGTTATCATTCACCCATTTCTTCCACTCCTTTCGATCCCTTGTCATCTGTTTCATTTGCTGCAGTGTTCTTCCAATTTCCAACCCTCCTTTTCTAGGCCTACTAGGCCTCTTTTTCTCCTTCTGCCATTATTAGCCTCTGTCACTCTCTTCATCAATCTATTTTCTTCCATTCTTTTTATGTGTTCGTACCAATTTAATTTTCTTTTATTAATTTTCTTGCAGTCGATGTTTAAGGTGCCAGTTCTTGTTTTATTCTATTTATTCTTTCTTTTGTTTCTTTCAATTCAATTTCCTTTTCCGTATGGTTGTCATCCTTTACAGCCTCCATATTTTTAGCACCATTTATTCTATCTCGCATGTACTTGGCAGTCCCATTTATTTTCTTTTTTATTGAAACTCCGCCAATAGACTCTGAGCCCATACTAAAGGCTGTTCACGAAAAAAAGTGGTCAACAATAAAGGAAAATTTCAGGCAACTAAAAACAACTACAGTGCAACTTTATACAGTGTCTGTCATGAAGTTGGATCCATATGAGAAATTTTGTTAAAGGTGTTGTAAACCCGTTGCCGCCTGACTCGAGCGCGGCCGTGTGACGTCACTCGTGCAGGCGACTGAAGCACCTACCATACGTATAGGGTGTACTTCTAGCTTATTTCAGTGTCTACTGTAATTTGTATTGATACGGTGTATTAATATACAATGGCTAAAATTACACCATATTCATTTGAGCCTACGAGGATTGATTCGGAGACTTCGGTTAGCGACTTATCACAAAGTGAAGACAATATTAGAATTGGAAACGTCGCCTGGTGTAATTGTGAATTTTGTGCTCCTATGAGTACAAATTATGAATCACATTGCTGCGTGGAATCAAATGAAATTTCCAATTTAAAAGGCGGGTTACAGTGTATAACTTTGCACGAATCTTTCCATAGTGTAGTGTTAAATCTAGACACTTTGCAAGCTTCTCGCTACCAAATGCTATTACGAGCGGATCAAACGAATAGAAAACATCTTACTGAATTAACCAATCGTTTGTGGCGTCATATAGTGTATAAGCAATTTATTTATTGGGTAAATTCTTGGTTGCCTGTGGGAAAAAAGAAGAGGAAGGTAATACCCGCTTGTGTCGTTTTAAAAATAAGGAATGAATATCCAGAAGAGAACGATGTGTATACAGGATTTCGTCCTGCAGAAGGGAAAGATCCTGATTACTTTGATTAAGAAAAATAATTTTTTTTTAAATATCTTGTATTAACTAAATATTTATATAAATTATAAAAAAGTAAAATTTTTTTGTAATATTTAATTAGCAATCAGAATTACATCGTATTCTATAAGCTAATGTGTTTTTTTAATTATACGAGGGTGGTCACAGAAGTACCCGACCTGACCAAGAGGTGACGGTAGTTGTTTGAAAATATCACTGTATTGGAAAGTACGCAGTCTATAAAGCATATGTTTCAAGTTTGAAAGCGCCACGCTGTTCAGTATTTGTTTGGCAGCCATCAATAGTGAACGTTGTCAGTGAATTTGTGAAAATGGAGAAAATTGGTCATCGTTATGTGATACAATACTTTTATTTGAAAGGCCTCAGCCCAACCAATATAAAAGCTGAACTAGATTCTACTCTGGGTGAGTCTGCTTCTTCGTTTACAACAGTTAAATTTTGGGTAGCTGATGATGAATGAATGAGGTGACGACTCCAGAAATGGTGAAGAAAATCCACAAAGCGGTACTTGATGATCGTCGACTGAAAGTGCGCGAGCTAGCAGACATTACGGGCATTTCAAAAAGTGCGGTACATCGCATATTATCTGAAAATTTGGACATGAGAAAGCTGTGTGCAAGATGGGTGCCGCGTTTGCTCACACTCGAGCAAAAACAGTGTCGTGAAAATGTTTCAATTGACTGTTACCGAAGTTTCACAGCAACAAAGCAGAATTTTTGCGCCGTTTCGTAACAATGGATGAAACATGGGTCCATCATTTCACACCCGAGACAAAAGAACAATCGAAACAATGGACTCAAAAGGGAGAACCGGCTCCAAAGAAGGCGAAGACCGTTTCATCTGCAGGCAAGGTTATGGCGTCGGTTTTTTGGGATGCGCGTGGAATAATTTTTATTGACTATCTCGAAAAAGGAAAAACTATCAACGGCCAGTATTATGCAAACTTATTGCAACGTTTGAGCGAAGAAATCAAGCAAAAACGGCCGCATTTGGATAAAAAGAAAGTGTTGTTTCATCACGACAACGCGCCAGCTCACAAATCCGTTATTCCAATGGCCAAAATTAATCAATTAAAGTTTGAATTGCTACCTCATGCACCATATTCGCCAGATTTAGCCCCCTCGGATTATTTTCTGTTCCCAAACTTGAAAAAATGGCTCAGTGGTCAAAGATTTTCCAACAATGAAGAAGTGATGTCAGCAGTTAATGGCTATTTTGAGGAGCAAGACAGTTCTTATTATAAAAAGGGTATCGAACTTTTTGAACACCGCTGGGAAAAGTGTATAGAGCTGAAAGGAGATTACGTTGAAAAATAAATAAATCTTTTTCCAAAATTTTTGTGTTTTCTTTGTTGGGTCGGGTACTTCTGGGACCACACTCGTATTTAATTGTGGCGTGATGGGAGTAGACGGGACATCTCCAGTGAGTTGCCGCGCGTTAATCTTGTTTCAGGTCTGCTGGCCAGGTACGTTTGAGCCTTCTTTCGTTGCGCGCATCAAGCAGGGGGTGTAGCAAAGGGTTGTCGTGGATTTCCAATTTGTTGTGATGCCTTGTCCTTTTTTCTTTGATGGCGGCCCTCACTTAGGGAATGTTTAGGTCAGTGTGAAGCGTTAGGTTAGAGACAAACCATGGTGCGTTCGTGATCATACGTAGTATTTTTGATTGGCTTCGTTGAATTATGTCTATGTTGGAGTTACTTGCACATCCCCAAAGTTCTGCTCCATACAGCCATATGGGTTTAATGACGGTGTTGTAGATTAGTTTTTTATTTGCTAGCGAGAGCTTAGATTTGCGACCGATTAGCCATTGGAGTTCTTTTATTCTCAAGTCAATCTGTTTACGTTTCTTAATTAGATGTTCTTTCCATGTTAATCTGTTGTCCAAGTGTAATCCTAAGTATCGTACAGTTGTGGATTGAGGTATTGGTATTTGATTGAAGTATACTGGTGGACATAACCCTTTACGTAACGTGAAATGTACTTGTACAGATTTCGTCTCATTGATCTTGAACTTCCATTTACTAGTCCACACCTGTATTTGGTCTAAATGACTTTGTAGAGTGGATGATGCAAGGAGTGGGTCGGTGGCTGTTGATAGGATGATGCCGTGTCATCGGCAAACGTACCCATGGTTGTGTGTGCATTAGAGGGAAGATCAGCTGTGTAAAGCACGTAGAGCAGGGGTCCCAAAACACTGCCTTGGGGCACTCCAGATTGAATTGGTCGTTGGAACGAGACCTCGTCGTTAACTAAAAAAGTAAAAATGACTTTAAAAATAACATGTACTCTAGTTTTTACGTATAATTATAGTATCACATTTATAAATACGTTCTATCAATAATAATAAAAAACACTTCTAATGATTGTATCTGAAATAATGTGTTTTTTTATTCCTCCAAAGAAGGACGCTCGGCTGTAGCTATATTTTCAGGAATTATGGCTGCATATTCATCATTTTCGATATTCAATTCTGGAGGATTAGCTAAGTTCTTCTCTATTGCAAATATTAGTTTCTCTCGCCATTCATTCGATTTTTTTGTGGAAATTTCTTTATAAATGCATTTTTTTGCGATTTCGACCAGCTTGGCCTTTCTTGTGTTTTAGACCTGCCTATGTTAGAATTATGATCTAGTATTGCAATAATACTGCGTGCTACCATTCCTTCGTAAGAGAAATTAATCCTTTTAGGCAAATACTTTAGGCGTACATTATGGTAGCATTCTAGAAGTCCTGTGTGTATGTAATAAGTAACATGTTCAAAATCTTTTAAAAGTGCTTTATTCTCTACAATATCTTTTAGGTACCTAAATTCCGGTGACCCAGAAGGAAACAAATCTCTTGTCGCTTATCAGATTCATTTAAAGGGGGATGTGCACAACAGTAGATAGGCAACAATAGATCGAGACCAATCTTTATGGAAATTAACATGGGAAATCGCCAAGGTCCAAGATAGAATTTTTGGTCAATGTCAAGGTCATTCGCGGTCTAGCGCGTGACCTCACCGCGCTCGCGTTATACGCGGATCAGCGTGCGATATTACCACGTATACGGATCAAATCTACATATTACACAGTGATTGATGCAGTCGTCCGAGATCATAGGGATTTTTATAACGAAGACATCACAGCATTCTAGGGCTTCACCCCCCAGAAACAGAGCCCCATTGCAAGCGAAAATGATTATACTTCTACGCTCTAACCATCTAACTAACCACGTGATTAAAATTATTGTATTCTAATGAAACTTTCTACTCCAAAGAGATCATGAAAGGACTAGGCACCACTTAAATGGAAATCTAAGGACCAGTCGATTTTGTTGATTTTTATGTCATTGGATAGATAATGAAAAAACGAAAAATTTATATCATTGGCCCAACACGGAGAAATCGCTAGCAAAGCCGCAATTCGGGATTTTAGTGTAACATAATTCCCATTTAAAATGCATTGCTGTCAATCAATTCGCCTCAACAATAGAATCTGATACTAACCCTGTCAGTGGCTCTAAAACTTTTTAAAATTATGAACGTAACAATATAAGATTCTAGTAAGTTATGCTTTCTTATGTTGCGCATACTTGAAAATTCAAAATTTGAATGACATTTGTTTGACAATTTATTCTAATCTTGTTGGAATAAATATTAAAAAAAAATAGGGCTTTCTTGAACTAATTACACGTGAAAGAAATCGAATACAGCTTAAATAGAAACCAGGTAGGTATTTACAAACATACAGTTTTTGTAATTGTCTTGTAAAGAGTTTGTGTTTTGAACTATTTGGGTATTTTATTTTTCATGTTCGCTTTTATATTACACAAAGTATAACAGAATTAAAATCAAAATTGCAAATATTACATACTCAAAGGTATTTGCGAAAATAATATTTACAATTATCTTAGAAACCAAGACAATTATGTAAATATTCTTCGCTAATGGCATTATTGTCAAAATTCCTGAATTGTATTGTATGCTGGTAGTGGTGTTAAAAAAGTTGATATCAATTTTTAACTCTTTCTATTTAATATAGATGTTATAAGGATGCAGTGTTATGTTTGTGAACGAGGAGGACGTCCAAGAGGATTTCGGCGTTTCATTAATTTAGACATTTCTCCAGAATATCAACGAATCGCAATTGAACATCGGTTAAACCATGGGCTACAACCCAGAGATGTGGAGATAAATAATGACGTTATTCATGCAAATTGCCACACACAAATAGTGCAAACCATTGATGTGGATGTAGGTGATGAAGACAGTCTTAAATTCACCTGTATAGTTCAAAGGAGAAATCAATGTTTCATATGTGATAATAATAGGCGACAATTACACCGAGTGTCATTTGAAGTAAGATTGGAGGTTTACTGTTATAAGGAGGTCTTTATTCCCAGAGATGCTTTCTGTTGCGAAGAACATTTTGATGAAAATGGCATGCTTCCCCAAAATATCGTCGACCAATTCCGCACAATTGAACGAAATGTTGTAATGACTCCTCGAGAAGTTACAGAGTGGTTTAAAGCCTTACGGCAGAAAGCTGTCACGTGTGTGAGCAAGCGTTATGAATCCGAAAATAATTTTTCCGACGACGACTTCAAATCGATGGCCAAGATGAGTAAAAACAACTTTCAAGACCTATATAACCAGTGCGAAGAAACTGTAGTAAACAACCGTCGTAGAACTATATGTAAAAAAGATTTAATCGCCTTTTTGATTAAATTAAATCAAGATTTATCTTATGATTTAATAGCAGTGGTTCTTGCTTATAGTTCCAGACAAGCAGTTAGTTTAGCTATAGCGACTGTTAGAATTTGTTTGTGTATCAGATTTGTTCCGGAAAACTTAGGTCCTGCAGCAATTACCAGGGAACATTTTATCAATGAGCATGTGACAGATTTCGCCAACGAATTGTATAATTCTGAACCTAACAACAAGAAAGTCATAGTGTACATCGGTGGAACGTATTTAGAAGTTCCAAAAAGTAGCAACTTTAGAACGCTTCGCCAGTCTTATTGCTTTCACAAGGGCTATCATTTGCTGAAACCTGTATTAGTTGTCGCACCTGATGGGTATATTTTAGACGTTCACGGGCCGTATTTTTCTGATTCTAAAAATAACGATGCGGCTTTATTAGAGCACCACATGAGTACAGAAGATAGACGACGTGAAGATACAGAACGTCTAAGTAATTGGTTAGTAAATGGTGATATAATAATCGTTGATAGAGGATACCGCGACGCTATCACCTTTTTAGAGGACTTAGGATTAGAGACAAAAATACCTCCTTTATTGCCGCGTGGACAGAGACAACTTAATACTGATGAAGCTAACAGTGCACGGCTTATTACGAAAACCCGTTGGATCGTAGAAGCGAGGAACGGACATATAAAAGGGATTTTCAAATTTCTTAGGACTTCGATCGGATTTCATCACGTTCCTAATGTAGCAGATTTTTTCCGTATTGCGTGTGCTATGATAAATAGGTACTTCCCAAGTGTTCACATGAAAGGAGCATCGGTTGAATTAGCACAAGCCATCAAAGAATTAGCGGATCTAGAAAATGTGGTGCGTGCAAGGGTAGAAGTGGAAGGTTTGCATCGTCAACAAATTCATAATGATCTATGGGGCAACTTAAACGAAATGGTACTTCACGAGTTTCCTGTGCTTACGCTTCAATATTTAAGAGACCTGACAATTGGCGTTTATCAATTAAAACTTGCACCAAGTTACATACAAGACCGTCTCCAAAGGGAAAATAACGAACAGTTTACATTTCAAGGCACTCTTATGGAAAGAGGTTTTTTAAGATGTAGGATTTATTCTCGATTTGCACAAGCTACAAAACACCAACAATGGATTTCTTTCGAACCAAAAAATGAAAACAATCAAAATGAAGATATAAATCCCAATATAAATCCTATAAATGGGTATTACTGCACATGTAAAACTGGTTCTAGAACTGTTGGATGCTGTGCTCATGTTGCTAGTATTCTCTGGTATTTACGATACGCAAGGCATGAACAATTGGTTAAATATCCGTCAACCAACATTTTAAACAGTGTTCTGGATGCCGCTGAAAGGCCTCTACCACAATATGAAGTGTAAAATAATTACTTTAATGTGACCTTAAGACTTTATTATTAGAAGCCTTGTTGCACCCAGTATTAAGTATAGGACTCTCCACTTTTTTCCAGCTTTCTGCCACTTTCAACCCATCTTAGTCTTGCCACTTGTGTTTGGTTTCCCTCTTCCTTTCCTACCGTACCATGGCCTCCATCGTATGATCTTGGCATTCTATCTGTTGTCTTGTATTCGTTCTACGTGCCTGGCAAAGTCCCATTTGAGTTTGCTTATTCTGCGTGTGATATCGGTTACGTTTGTTTTCTGCCCATTGTTTCTCTTGTTATCGTGTGTTTGTTTGTTTATTTGTTTGTTTATCATTGTTTATTTGTTTATATGTTTATATGTTGTTCCTGTTTTTCTTACTAAAATTTTAAATAAATAGCTATTTCCAGTATTTGTTCGCACAAAACTACTGCTCAACCACTGGCTTTGTAAAGTAATCAACTACTGGTAATTTTTCTATCCATTTTTGTTTTTAGCATAATGTCCAAAAATAATACACATATATTTTGATATTTTTTAAAAATGTTCGTTTTTCTTTATGCAATACGTACTATATGGCTCTATAACAATATATAATAAAATAATGAAAAACTGATGTTTTATCCGTTATATTATAACACTGGTCAATTACTGGGAAAAATTTGGTCTAACACTGGGTAGTTTGTGGTTAACTACTGGAAAATTCTAACTTTTTTACTCTTATATTTTTTTTCTATGAAACAAAATGTTTTTTAATTTGTGTATTATTGATATTTAGAGTCTTAAACTGCACTTTATACCATTTTTTATTTTGTTTAAAAAATATATATGTATTACAAAGTTATAAAATATTTCTGAAAAATCTCTTAAGTGGTCAATTACTGGCATATTGACCCTACTAACAATAAAGTTGATGCATTTATCATGTCACCCAGATGCACGCCTATGCGTGCGCGTAAGCATGGATGGTACTCTTAAAGGTCGCTCGAATTGTCAAACCAGTGGGAGTGAAACGGCAATATATAAAAATCTGTATTTAAAATAAAGATGGATATACTGTATATTGCAACACTTCTCATAAGCATGTCTCATGACGCCTAGGCGTTGTAACACTCCGAGAAGCATTGATACCTTTAAAATGCGTTATAACGCACCACTAGTTCGCGCAGTTCAATATACAATAAATATTATTTTACTGTTACTATAAAGACTATTTTTTATTACTTTCTAAATACTGTACCTAAATATTTTTTTAAGAATTTAATTCTTTGTTTTAATATGTGGTTGTTCTGAAAGGAACAACTGTTAGTACAATCTCTATGCTTAGATTTGGTTATTTTATACAACGATACAACGTAGTTCTTCCCATTTGATAATCTAAATCATGAGCGAGTAAATCATTTAAATATGTAAACTGTACATTCATTTTATAGAAATTGTAGTTTTTTCTTGACAACGCTTCATTTAACAGGTGTAGATAATATCTCATTGGATAAAAGCATCTGCAGATATATTACATGAAATCAGTACTTACTGAAAATACGTTTGCGGGTTTAGTAAGATTAGAATTTTCTTTTTGTTTTTCGATGTAATATTTAGAAAATGCCGCTTGTTCTTGTCCTAATAAAATTATTATTTGATTTCTTTCACGTGTATTCATTTACAAAAACTGCATGTTTGTATAAGTAAATACCTACCTGGTTTCTATTTAAGCTGTATTCGATTTCTTTCACGTGTAATTAGTTCAAGAAAGCCCTATTTGTTTTTGAATATTTATTCCAACAAGGTTAGAATAAATTGTCAAACAAATGTCATTCAAATTTTGAAATTTTCAAGTATGCGCAACTTAAGAAAGCATAACTTACTAGAATCTTATATTGTTACGTTCATAATTTTAAAAAGTTTTAGAGCCACTGACAGGGTTAGTATCAGATTCTATTGTTGAGGCGAATTGATTGACAGCAATGCATTTTAAATGGGAATTATGTTACACTAAAATCCCGAATTGCGGCTTTGCTATCAATTTCTCCGTGTTGGGCCAATGATATGAATTTTTCGTTTTTTCATTATCTATCCAATGACATAAAAATCAACAAAATCGACTGGTCCTTAGATTTCCATTTAAGTGGTGCCTAGTCCTTTAAAGAAACCAACAGTCCTTGATACAACTGCGAGGTTTGCAAGCTCGACTAACGGATATATCTGTCAGTAGCTACCCTTCGTGAAGGGCTTTCAGATCTCAAGCTTAAGAAAAATATTATTGTAATATTATACAGGGTGTTTTGAAAAAGATGCCTTTCCCGTTAAAGAGCAATAGAGAAACATGTGTAGAGTAACATCTTACTAACAATTTCCTGAAATGCCCCTTTGAAATGACAACCCCCCTTATAAAAATAATAGGCACGCCACTGCAAATAGTAGATAAAGCTGTATGAAATGAAAATTGTGTCTATTAATACATACTTTTAAATGTCATGGACAAATAAGCCATAAACTAACCCAAGCAGGTAGCAGGATAAATATTTATAAATTCTTCGGAAGATTGTAATCAACACCAAATTGCAGTACGTGCTTTTAAAACGTTTTTAACTATAAATAATAACACCCATTTTGAACATCTGTAATAACTGTTACTTATACTCAGATCTTTGAGATTTGTAACTGCAGACTGCAGTTTGTCGTCAACTTTCTTTGTGTTAGGTGTTGGTAAACTTGAGTTTCGATTAATACACGTTTTTTAGAATTAATAACTTGCATTAGGTAGTGTTAAGTGTTTGTTTTAGTGATATGTAAGATAATTAGCCAGGTAAATCAAAAGCCGATAATCCAATCTTTAATGTTTAATATAAAAATGTATCAATACATGGACCGAATCCGACCAGTGTTAACTAATAACTAAAACTTCCCTTTCTTTTAATAATCGTCTTGCCGTTACATGGCAGACGTTCAGCATCATTAAGCATTTACGACCCTTAAAAGTTATGTATAAAATCAGAATGTTTCAGACCAAACATTAGTAAGCGTGAATTAAAAATAACCAATGGTAGAAATATAAATGGCTTATTCATTCTCGTATCCCTACAGATAAGTAATTTATTTAAGTGTATTTAGTTACTGTTTAAATTATGGCAGAACCAAACACGCCTGTTGAATGAACGGAAATTTTCAAAAAGTACACTTATACCGCGAGTGCAATTTTGCCAATGGCTATTGGAACGCAAACAGGAAAATCCCCAGTTTGCACAAAATGTTTTACTCGTAAACGGTAAGTAAGTAAGTACTCATTTTGTTAAAATGACATTCGTAAAATGAAAAACAGGCAATGTTTCCATCACAATTAGGTCAACGATCGTATGTTACATTTTATTTACCGACCTTAATAAGTGATCAAGTCATCAAGGTAGTGAGTCACTCGGCAACCGCTGCTGAAATTCAATTCTGTTGTTTCTGTAAATTGATACGTACGTAGCGGAGGTCAGTTACTATTGTTTGCTTTATCAGTAATTCAGGGTCAACAGCTTACAAACAATCCATAGTCGACTCGTGACTTGTAAAAAATACGGAAAAATCCGAAAGTTTTTTTATTTTTTATTTTTATTTTATGAGTTTTGGGGTCTCTATATGGTCACCTTTCACCCTCTTAAAGCATTGCATATTTTTCCGGAACACCCTGTATAATTACTACATTAATAAATGCTAATCATGTGCTGACGGTATCAACTACACGACAGAGCTGGCTATCTATTCTCACTCGACATGTAATACTCATATGGCTATACATATATTATTTAATAATGAGCTGTAAATAAAACACACAAATATGGTTTATACACTTTTATTTTATTTAGCTATTGTACATTTCAAGCTAAATATATACTTATTCTAAAACTACCTATTAAGAAATATTAATTAAGAAGACAGAGTAAGGACTTTTAGCAAGCAACATCTTATAGGAAAAGAATATTAAAGACAATCATTAACATAGAAACATCAAACTAAACATTTGCATAATCATAATTAAAGTACAGAGTTATATGATTAAGTTTATCTTATACTAAACTACATATTAGGAAATAATAATGATGAAGCATAAGGCATTTATAATATCTTACAGGAAAAGATTACATTCAATCAGGATCATAACATACATCATCAACTAGATATCATAATGAATATATTAAATATTAAAACATACATACAATATACAACAAACATACACAGATTACATTAATATCTAACCTTACAGAATTTTATTTTATCAGATCGGATTATATTTTGATGTACGCGTTTTTCTATATAGTTTTCGAGACATTCTACATAGTCTTCGAAGGTAATTTTCGTATAAACAACAGATTTTTTCACACCTTTAGCCTTTTTCGTTACATCATAATTAGATATAACATCGACGATTTCATCTTCTTCATATTCTTCATCTTGTAAGCGATCTCTTAATACTTGTAACATTTTGTTCGTTTGGTTGCCTAAGTTTCTCTTATTAAAAACTTGGTATCAAGGCGTTTAAAAAAAAAACAATCGGTTTTGACTTTTTCTGAAAAAGCAATACTTTTTGCATTTAAAATGGTCCTTTTTCCTTTTTTGATTGGAATTCATAAAGTTTGCCGATATTACCTTGCCGCATCTATACCCTTCTTGAAAGGTAATATTTCGAGGTATTATTATTTTGCTATATTCATCTATGTCCTTTTAGGGACTTACGAAGAGATTTATTTACATAGAGATATTTCGAAATAGTCATCCCAAGATATGCACAGAGATTCCTTGTCAAGTATTTGGTGATCTATACCGATCCATCTTTTTGAGCATTTGTGGAAGACTTACTTTTTATAATTGAATTAGTAATTTACGTATGGCCGATGTAGGAGTGCCGTATCCTGTCGTCATATCCAGTGTGTATTCCGTTTTACCCAAGTTTCGTTTCTGCCATTACATACATAAGAGATAGAGAAACCAACCTGTCAGAATAGGAGAACTTTATGAAAATATTACTCGCTATAAAAAGAAAGCTAAGTGAATTTTTTTGGACATTTATAAAACGATATTTATCTAGAAGCAAAAAGGCCTTAAATTATCAACTTATAAATATTCTTTTGTAAATATAGAGATCTCTATACGTCACTTTTAAATATTGTCTTTACAATTAATGTGTATTAACTTTACTACAAATGTCAGCTCGCATACATTAACAATCGGTGTACCTGATTCCAATAAACCTTGAATACTATTAAACCCTGTGATTCTTTTAGTGACGATAGACTGAGCAATTGATTGATATTTGCCATAACATTTACAGTAAACGGTTTTCAATATTTTCCAAAATAAATATTGTGGCGCCCATTATGCACCCTCAATATTGTTGTTATTGAACCACAACCCCAAGAGCAGTCCGAGGCTACATACTTCTACTTCATTTTGCGAAATGAGAGTTTTTATTGTGTATAATTTTGATCGGAGTCCAACGTAATGAGTCATCGGTACCCCATTACATTCATCCTTCATTAGCCCAAGAACTTTTTTATTAATGCGCGGAATACCGTATACATTATTCACAGGGTAATCGCTCGTATCAAAATACTGAAGGCAATCACGCTTCATAGCTTCATAAGGATCCTGATTACGAATTTCATATATAAGAGAATCAGTATCTGAATATAACACAGAACACCTATCACCAAATGTACTCTTCATATATCCATAATGGAAATCATAGATGGTAGTCTTAGCGAGATCCAGAATGCTCATACCGACATAAATAGGTTTGTTCAGGTAGATTTCGGATTTTCTTAACTCGATTGCTACTAGATTCTCATTAAATATACTACAAGTTTTAAATTCAGGCTTAGAGATGTAAGATTCAGCTCCATATCTACCAGTCCATTTAGTTACAAGATGTATATCTACCCGCTTCCGTAAATTTTCCATAGTCTTACCAAAGACCGCGTTATTCATAAGCTTATAGAGATTCTTCTCAAACTCATTTCTTGCGTTTTGACGTAACTTTGTGTTTAAGTCGATATATGACTTTAGCCACGCAGATTGTTTAAATTTAAGCACTCTATGAACCCGGGTAATCTTCAACCCATGCTGCAACACCTGTTTTAGAGCTCTATAATGGATAATATACTTTTCTTTATGATGAAGAGTAGCCATCAACTTAGCTTCCCGAGAAGAAGATGCGCAAGGTTTTTCAGTCTTCAGATTAACATGCTGCGGACAGAAGGGTAGATCTTTATGAGTATCATGCAGTTCCCTAGGGTATTCCAGATCAATATCTAATATATAACTTTTAGGAGCATTATCAGAAATGGTTAGTACATCAATACTACCTGATTTAATCCATTCTAAACCTCCATATGGTAGGTACTGCGACATCGCCCAACCATACTGATTATTGACATCATAGTACATTAAATAATTTTCAGGACTAGTCGGATCATATGTCGGAATGTATTTATTGTTAGCTGTCGATCTCCTTTTAGAGCAAACTTGACTAAGACCACCTCGGATTCCGCGTTCAACAAAGAGAAATTGATCGAGATCGGTTAGGAGCTCTAACTCTTGTTTTGTATGCTTTAACATACAATCTCAAGTGAAACCCGGAAGTGTAAAGTAATGAGCAGGGTCTAACACATAAGTTTTCAAACAACTATTTCTGAATTGCTCAAAAACGTCTGCTAGTAACAGGATATCAGTTTTCATATACAGGGTGTTCCAGATAAATATGCAATGTTTTCAGGGGGTGAAAGGTGACCATATAGAGACCCCAAAACTCATAAAATAAAAATAAAAAATAAAAAAAAATTCGGATTTTTCCGTATTTTTGCAAGTCACGAGTCTACTATATATTGTTTGTAAGATTCTGAGTCTGAATTACTGATAAAGCAAACAATGATCTGACATCTGCACTACTAAATTAAAAACTGACCTCCGCTACGTACGTATCAATTACAGAAACAACAGAATTGAATTTCAGCAGCGGTTGCCGAGTGACTCACTACCTTGATGACATGATCATTTATTAAGGTCGGTAAATAAAATGTAACATAGTTCGTTGACCTACTTGTGATGGAAACATTGCTTATTTTTTATTTTACAAATGTCATTTTAACAAAATGAGTAAAACTTGCAAAAAAAATGCAAGCTCAATGTAGGCGCGCCAATCACCCGGTTAATCGTTGGAGCAGAATAAAAGGTCTTATGGCTGTTTTGTGAATTAAAAACACTCGCCCGAGTAAAACATTTTGTGCAAACTGGGGATTTTGCTGTTTGCGTTCCAATAGCCATTAGCAAAATTGCACTCGCGGTATATGGAGTGTACTTTTTGAAAATGGTTGATTTGAAAAGTTCCGTTAATTCAGCAGGCGTGTTTGGTTCTGCCATAATTTAAATAGTAACTATAATTAATTAAACTACTTAACACTACCTCACTCAAGTTATTAATTCTAATTAAACGTGTATTAATACGTAATCGAAACTCAAGTTTACGGCCACCTTAACACAAAGAAAGTTGACAACAAACTGCATACTGCAAATTACAAGCTTTAAAGATCTGAGTCATTAACAGTTATTTACAGATGGTAAAAATTTATTTAGGTTTATTATTTAGCTAAAACGTTTTAAAAGCACGTCCTAATGTTTTGTTTTGCTTGCAATTTCGAAGAATTCATTTATCCGGCTTGGGTTTATTATGATTAATTTTTTGATTACCTTTAAAAGTATGTACTATTTAAATAGGCATAATTTTATCTACTACTTTGCAGTGGCGTGCCTATTATTTTTGTAAGGGGGGTTGTCATTTCAAAGGGACATTTCAGTAAATTGTTAGTAAGATGTTACTGTACACGTGTTCCCCTATTGCCCTTTAACGGGACGGGCACATTTTTCAAACCACCCTGTATAGATCGATGTACTCTCCCAAACTGCTACAATTGAATTTAGACCATACATCTTTAGCTCTCCTATACAATTTTTTTGAACACTTTATTTTCTAGTTTATTATAGAAAGCTTCAATAGGCGGTAAACAAGTTTCACTAAACTTGTCAATGCAATCGATATAATCATAGGGCATTACTCCCTTTTTTGTTAACATACTGAAGAGATCATGAGATATCAGAAAATTGAGATTTCAAATTAGGAAAACTATGTAGATATGAAGCTAACTTTTCTAGGGAGGACGCCATAAATCGGAATGAATCGATAAACCGGAACTGAACCAGAGAATCGTTTATATGTTTAGTAAAAGAGATATACTTTTCTTTAGTTATAGGAAGTAAATCAACAACACCTTGCATTCTAGACGCTATATCAGCAATTATAAAATGAGCATCATAACCGCTTAGATTATGAAAGACAACAGGAATAACCCTTGCCTCTTTGTAGTTAATATTACATTCTTCATGGGCAGATCCTCGATAATTATTTTCTGAAATTAGATGCGTATGATCACGTACTTTTTTATCGCCCGGTCCAAAAGGTTTTTCACAAATATGACAATGAGTAGATTTTCTAAATTCTGCTTCCTGTTCAGGTGTTATATTAATATCGTAAGGACAAAGAAATACTGTTTCCAAATCCGCTGCCAACTGCTGAATCTCATCGGCAAACGATTCCATGCAATCCAAACCTCGATGGGAACGGTAAAAAGATAATGAGTCATCATATGAACATTTGACATAATAATGTGTTCTTGATACATATTTTTATTATTACACGGTTTCAGGATACTCTCCAAATCGGCATATATAACAAAAGGAGCCTTCTCTTTATTTTTAAAATTCTTAAATTTTAACAGGTTCTCGCCTACTTTAGGCATTTTGATAGCGCAATCGTTGAGCTGCTGACAATCTTCAATATGCTTATTTAACTTTTCTTGTGATCTAAAGTAATGCAAGCATCGACCGCAGAAATATTTTTTACCATGTTCTTTACTAAGTTGAGAGGACAACAGCCGGCTTAGATTCTTTATCCAAACGAAATGATAAAGAATTGATGTAGTGCAGTTTTCTGTATCTTCATCATCATCAAAGTACTTGTCTTGAATGAGTAGTAAATTCACATGTCGCTCTACTTTGTTTTTAGCAAGATATGACGGTAATGTCACATAATCTAGGTTTTTCTTCTTCAGAGAATAAACATTAATGGATATATTATTCTGTTTTTCGAAATTGGGTATCTGCCTGATTGTCATTGGAAATTGAATACCCTTAAGTTTTAAAACCTTAGAGTAGTGAGGATATTTCGAGATACGCTGGGGATGTCTTTCAACAGCATGCAATTCACTGACTACAGCCCATGCAAAGCACGCATCATCATTCTTCACATTGATGCATGCTTCTTTCAACTTTATTTGCTCAGGAAGATCGATGTAAGATGACCCAAGCTGAGGTGTATATTTATTAATATTAACTTGAAGGTTAATAATCGATTTAAGTCTCCAGTCACACTCTCGCTCTTGGAATTCCTCTAGCTCAGTTAATATTGGCTTTGTTACTTTATCATCAAACCATGAATGTAGATCTGTATCTCTATATATCGGAGAGTTCGAGGTTGTAAAATATTTGTTTTCATTTAGAAGCAGATCACCTCTCTTACATTCAAATTCTCCCATGAAAATGACATTAACGTTTACTGCTTCATACTCTTTCAGGATATTAGGAATTCTTCGTTTGAAAAGAGTCTTACAATCTGTGAAGAACTCTTTAGGATCCTTATATTTAAGGTTACTGATCACCCCACTTCGAATTCTATTATCAAAAGCTGATATAGAATCATCCCAGCGAACTCGATGTTTAACGGTTTCTATAGTTTTCTTCTTCAATCCAGCACCACTTTTCTGAAGCGTTTTGAACAGAGATTTAAAAGTTTTTACTTGAGCCAATTGAGTCATGAGATGCTGCTTTTCACCAACAGACTTAGCACACTTCAGCTCACGATAGATTTTTCTAATAGTTCGCGTACATTCCTTAAGCCCTTCTACGATACGCTTATTAGTCGGAGCAACCGATAGAATACCGACCAAGGCTCGAATATTACTGACTGCAGCATTAACTAAAGACATCTTAGATATTGTGATAAGTGAACTAATAAACCGATACTGAATGTAGCAACTGATGTTGTCAACACGAAGGTTGTATTAACAATGAGCTAGCGTAGATGTTGACGTTTCTTATATACTCTCTACACGTACCGCCGAGAAGATGATACAAAGATGTGTTACCGTTGAACGGCTCGTAGTTATTCAGAGTTACCAAATAAAGCTATTAAAAGGAAAGAAAGGTTAAAGAAATAATGCGGCAGTATTATAACACAAAATAAAGTCATATATTTATCCAAATATATACGATAACAAAGTATGATAGTGGTTAAGGCAAAGTCGGAGAAATAATGAGACCGAGTGTCTCGCGTGAAGCGCTTTTATATGTTAGGATGACGGTCCCTCCTCCAGGCTGGTGCTGCATCGTAGTTGGCTGGCCGGATTCTCCAATTGCAGACTGCTGGCGTCCTGGCGCTTGTCGCTGGTGGTAACAGATGCGTCGATAAATTCAAGAACCTGCGAGAAATATTGAATATTATAGTATGCAAGTTAGTTAAAGAAATGAAGTATTCTAGTTTGACAATAAAGGTTTGCTGAGATTATATATAATTTACTTCTATTAACAAGTATAAGCTATCAAATACTATTAGAAGGCTGATGCTATCAACCTCATTCATCACGCTATCAGGCGCATTAATTATATTATCAACCACATTTACTATGCTATCAATCGCATTTAGTACGCTATCAGCCTTTAGATTATCAGAATAAATGAAATAATAGAGTATGTTTTACAGCCTATCTATTATTTATCAATAATATTTAATTTATAATATTAATTAAATTTTAAAATTAATTACACCTAAGTTAACCCTCAACCAACACATTATGCTTAGACATGCTAATTTATTCACATTCTTCCAGAGTCAATTCAATGCAAGGTTTATATGAGGTATTAGCATCGACAATATAGCGTTGAAGTTTTCAGGAAGACTAGTTTTTGTATTTACTTTACTCTTAAGATCGAATATTTATTTATGATATCATTTTCACATCAACCAAGGTTACAACCTAGAAATCTTTTTAATTATCAATGTAATTTATAAAATTAATAAATAAGTGAACCCATATTAATTCATAAGAATGAAAGTTGTGTATACGTCAACTTAGAAAAACCGCAAATGATTACACATATAATACAAAACATGCTGAGAATGAAAAGATTTTAGCTTCATCAATTCAGACAATCGAAACATAATTTATATAATACAAAAATAATTACTTAATCGAATCATACCTTTTTTTATGTACAGGATAGCGTAGGCGACGTTTTTAACGATATTATGATAAGTGAACTAATAACTGATGATGAACGTTGCAACTGATGATGTTAACACGAAGGTTGTATTAATAATGAGCTAACGTAGATGTTGATGTTTCTTATATACTCTACACGTACAGCTGAGGCACAAGCTTCTAGCACCACACGAAAAAGACTGAAATAATCAATATAAGAAGCATAAAGAGAAATAAAGCAATACATAGGGTTTTCATCACGCGCTTAACGTTAATAATCGAAAAAAATTACAACGCTACAGAGTACACAATAAAAAAAATTAAATAATAAAATTATATAAAATGATTTATTAACATCGGTTAAAGCATGGTTGAAAGTTAATTACAAAAATCTATTATTACTGAGCTATCGTTTATTTAATTTTATTTAATTCCCACAACCTGTTTTGATTTATATATCAGTGTGTTAACATTAACTTTATCAAAATTAACTAAGAAGATTATAATAATTGAAATATTAACATATTCTATAAATAAACAAATCTATTAGAGTCTAAAATATAAAAAGGGAAGAACGTTCATATTAAAATTAACTGTCAACAAGATATCACTTCGCAAATTTATACTGTTTACTAATTAGCCAGCCTATGCTTAAAGAACACTCCAAACGACGTGTTCTTTAACAAAACCACTTGAGAGATTATAATTAAAAAATATCAATTATTTTCACCAAATAAACTATTCGAGCATCCGAATATAATAAAAATGAATGAACATACCTACTAAATTAGATATACTCAACAAGAAACCACTACACAAATTGACGCTAATTATAAAAACGATTAATTTAAATCACTCGAGAAATATACGCACTGTAACAACTGAATAAACACTGCATTATGATTTTTAAAAACATGAATCTACTGCTTTATAAAATATAAATGACTCAATCTACTAAGTGCTGTTAGTAGGTAAAAATTGGGTGTTTTGAAACACACATCACCACTGACCTTGACCTTGAATCTATCTCTCTCTAACACATGATGACTTTGAACCTATCTCTGTCACCTAAACGTGGCAACATCGCATTCTCAAGGTCATCAAAATGGCAACAATGTTGGTGACCTTGATCCTATCTCTCTGGTGACCTTGAATCTATCTCTAAACGTGGCAACAACGCATTCTCAAGGTCAACAATATGCCAACAACGCATTCTCAAGGTTACCAATATGGCAACACCGCATTTTCAAGGCCAACAATATGACAACAATGTTGTAACCTTGAACTCAAGGCCACTCTTCAAGGTCATCAAACAACATTCAATTTATTGTCCTTGTCAAAGTTAGAAATGATTGCGACAGTCTAAAGGGGGAATTAAATTAAACATGTTAAAAATTTTAACTTCGAGTGTACGCTGTAAGAAAGAGAAGTGAGAAAGATATCGATGTCTGCTCCAAGTATCCCAATAACTACTAGTACACGTTGACCTTTGCGTGCTCGCGATTACCGTTACACGTAAAAGTGAATCATACAAGCTTTAATATCCGCATTCCCTTTCGCCCGTCGAACGCGATACGACATAAGTTCATCGGCTTTCAAATGATTACATATTACTAGGATACATATAATGATAATATAATATAATTTAATATTTGTCAGGTCAACCTGTTTACATTCGATTTGTACAGATAGGGTGAATGCACCAAATTAGGATTGCAAGCAAATTTGATATTAGTGCAAAGTGCATAAAAAGTTATTCAATTTTGATCCAATAATTGAATTGAATAATAATGAACCAAGTAGCTTATTCTTATGTATGAAGGTCAACCTGTTTACATTCGATTTGTACAGATAGGGTGAATACCCGTTTTGTACAGTTTAGAATTATTTATGTCAATCGTTTATTAATTATTTGTTTCGAACTTATTAAATACCCGGCGGGCGACGTGTGATCAATCGTCATTCAAGCACTTAAAGGAAAGAAATATAATTTTTATATAAATTAAAATGTAATACAATTGAAATACCCAAGAGATAAAATATTAAAACTTTATAATTACGTAATTATTAATAATATTATTGAAATATCTAACAAATATTTAATGCATCTTTTTCAATTCTAATTTTAATTGTAATATTAGGTTATTTTCTACTTGTACATTTTGTTATTATCTTACATTAGCAAAACTGCAAACGAGGCATAAAGAATATGCACGGCGGGAATCGAAGATTCGAGGTGAAGGACAACCACAATAATTCGAAACCAAGGTTTCGGTAAGGTGAAAGCATTCATAACTGCACCAGATGTGGACGAGACCACCCAATCAACAAATGCCTTTCTTATGGGAAAATTTGCAGTAAATTAAAAATCACTTCGCGCAGGTTTGTAAAAATAAGAAGGTTAATGAAATAAATAATTTAATAATAGATAGTAATTCCCAACAATTTAATTCAAACAAAATTACGATTAAGTTAAGAACTTAAAGAAGCAAAAATTTAATAAAAAGTAAGCCCTTTTTAAATTAACACTATCTTATGAGAAGTACGTGTTTGTTGTTTAAAAATATCTGGCGTTTTAAATACCGTTAAATTGAGTGATATTCTTGTTTGTTCATAATTGAGGTTAGCTTCGTGTATTTACGTTTTTTTCTTAATTTTTATCTTGCAACTCATTTAATCAAACACAAAATGCTTGTTACCTATTAATTAACACACGGGTTTGCTTTTGGAACAGCAGTCATTCTATATATTACAAATTTCAATTTGGAATGGAACATATATTACTTCGTACCGTAAAAATGGGGTGAATAACAACACTTTCTAACCATTCGGCCTTTTTAATTCGAAAACCGAATTTTTGTTGTATTAACTAAAATAGCCAAAAGTCTGATCTAATCTTGTAGATTAATACTGCAGATTACGAAATCTTTTTGTATTAGTCAAATATAGGAAAAATAAAAAAAAACCTATAAATTAAAACGTATTAAATTTTTCTAATAATATTAGTATTAATATTACTATATAGATAACAAATCAATATGTAGTATGTTCAAGTAATATAAAACTCCAAAACATGCCAGAGCCGTTTTCAATGATAGTAGTTAACCTAAATTAACGCCATGTGCTTGTATTTAATTTAAATTGCATTATTCTGCGTTTACAGGTTGCAGGAGGATCTACTCTAATTTCCAATGTTGAGGACCACTTTTGTGCATTACCCTAACTTCATATACAGTGCCCTTTTTGGTAATAATCACACATGGAAAGTAATCCATTTCATATTTACATATTACAAAATTTGCAACTGAGAAAGTGGTTCTTGTTTTAATTTGCTCCTAGTCTCATTTTCCATCCATGTTTCAGATTTTCTGGATGAAATCAATTAATTCTTTTCACTGTTTAAGATTGTCTGGCCAGTTTAATCCAGTAAATGACCGCTTTTATTTAAATTGTGACACAGACATTAAAACCCGGTCAAATATTGGTTTATAAAATCATAACCATTCGTACATTTGAAATATTACTAACAAACCCACCTCGTGTTGTTACATAAATATTATTTAAGATTTTTCAAATTTTGGTGCTAAACCAGTGAATGACCACTTGGGTCAATTACTGGGTTTAATGTAATTTATTGAACCAATATATGACCATGCATTATTAAAAAGTTAAACTTATTAATTATTCCTCTTTTTGCGTAGAAATGATAATTGTAGACTCCCTATAAGCCATTAAAACTATAATTCACTATACTTCAAATAAAGTGTTACCATTCTATGACACTACATCACAGAACACAATGTACTTACCTTATTACTTTGTTAGATATACAGAACAACACGCTGTACTTACAATTTCATTCGTCATTTGTAAAAGCTGGAACAAAATTGTGCTGTTGTCGCTTTTAGCACAAAGTTACTAAATGTTAGAAAACCGCTAATATAATTTCGGTTAGCTTTATTAAAATTTGACGACTTCTGTAGTGTAGAAATAAAAAATATACGTTTTTCTCAATATGTTATTTTATTTATAGTATATAAGATACAAAAGCCAGCTTATAATATGCATTACAATCAAACCTTACTAAAGCGATCAATATAAATTTTATGTCTATGTTCTATATCTAAAATTCTATTTAACACATTTCTCGATACGTCGTTGAAACCGACACCGATCTACTGCACTTTCCATCCACAATGATATTCGTGCTTGTCGGTAGACGTAATTCCACGTAAATAAATAATGTATTTTATTATTCTCCTCCTTGATCGTAACACGTTTCTTTCGGTTGCTCATTTTTGTTGTCTACAAACTCTTTTATTGTAGACGTAAATGATTCCAAACCTTTATTTAATTTATCCAACAAGCAATCTATACAGATATTTCCTTTTAAATACGATTCACACAAGTCTACCCCTTTCTGAAACTTTAGAACTCTTTCTTTACACTCGTCATCGGTATATTTCCCTAAGCCATAGACTGCTTCGTGATCGGCATCAAAGCGTAGATCGCGTAACTCTTCCTGCACTCTCTGTACTGCACTTTTAATATCAATAGCCTTAAGCCACGATTGTGAACTATAACACATCCACATCTTTATACAAGAACGTTTTGCAAGTCGATGTCACACTGAATTCTTTCCGGATACAATGCCACCAGTTCCAAAGCACACACAACGTTCTCGGACGGTGGTAAAGCAGATAACACTTGTTTAACGTTTTCGGTGGAATCCCCGCTTAATACACTCGATCCTTTTAATAAAATTGAACAAAATTTTACAAAAATTTTTAAACGAATTTCTAGCAGAGGAAATGTTTGGATCTAGCTGAGTGGTGCGGTTTGAAGTTATAGATATATCTATGCCCCCACTCCTTTCGGTGTAAATACAATCTCGTTGACCTTGCCTTGTTTCGTCTGTTCTCAACAACGTCTGCTTTCTTTCTTCTGTTCTCAACTACATGTAACATTTGTACTTGTATTTGCACTTATTGCCCTTGCGGTCTTGTTCACCTTTCGTCTGCATTCTTTTATAAACATAGTTAGGTAAGAGTCTCATTGAAATTAAAATAGCATTAAAATCTTTCTTTTTAAATCTTAGGTTCGCTTTTTGAATTTTCTATGTATATGTAGGAGTTCATTCTTAAATCAAACAATATAATGTGATAGATTTGCATGGTTCATTTAACTCACTACATATGCAATTGTTTACACTTTATGATTGACTTTGATGTATCAGAGGATTACATATTTCAAATTTTACAACCTTGTATTTACAGAGCACGTTTATCTTTTATTTAAGGAATATATCGTTAAGTCCCGGCGTAATTTTTCACGTTTTTATTCAATGTATTGATGCGCTGGATGTTTCAGCACCTTGATTCATTGTTCTTTACGCGGATAAACATCACAACACTTTAACTCTCCATTGTTAAGATGGTGATACGACACAAATGTTCCGTTCGAAACTTGCCCGCATTATACTTGTCTATACATGTCATGATGGGACTTTTTGTATTTGTATCGTACCATTCGTTTAACGGCTCTTCCAACTGTTTCGGCGATGTCGCACCTTTTCCATCCAACCATATGCTTTCCCCATTTAAGTCCATTGAATATGCAAACGTCACTAGCGCAAACACCAGATAACCAGCTTCAAGAACACGCTTCTCTTTGACGCGTTTAATGAATGCTTCTTTGTGGTGGTCTAAAGTTTTCTCGACGTTACCACCGTATAGTTCTTCGTTTCTCATTTCATCATCATCGTCCTCAAAATCGAATGTTACTAAAACGGTTGCCTCTACCACGTCCATGATGCTGTACTACTGAAGTATTCTTGCATATGCGTTTATATATACTGAGTTGACGGGTGGGGTACAAGGTCATGGTCTTTAATGGCAACGATAACGAGCGATACAATATATTCTCATGCTTACACCCACTACTGCAACTAACAGGGTGCCCAAGGTCACCACGGAAGCATAACACGTTTCGCTGCTGACTTTACATTGTTCCACTGGACTATTCCCGATGGTTTGCCACTCACTGTCCTTAGTATGTGTTGGGTACACGAATTTGACCCTGAATCGTACGAAGTCATAGGAAATAAAAACTGCTGTTGCATCTGGGAGTTTTGTAACGTACACTACACCCTCGTACAAGGTTGCTAATAATATTGCCGCCTTGATTGGTAACATCTTCCCTCGCGTTATATTCTATGTTGTATTTGGTTACTTTTAACCACAAACATCTCTACCACTTTCATCGCTAATGGGTGCTAACACGTTTGCAAACACGCAATGTGGTGACCATTTCAGGTGCTCTACGATTGGGCTATCCGATGGTTCCCATTTGAAAATGTTCACTCGGCAATAAAAACATTCTACTCTATCTTCACGTCCCGTGTAGACAAATCCGGCCTCAGCTAAAGATTTTGGGGTTTGTATACCCTTCCAATGATAAACAAATGAAATGATAACACTCGTTCTGTCAAGCACGTATTCTGCAAGCTAGCTTCTACACACATTTTGAACTTTCAATACTTGCAACCTGCTATATATACCTAGTGAAATTTCAAAAAGAAGTTAATTTTAATTTTAATGGCAGGAAATTTGTTGTTCGAAATTAGTATTTCCAAACCATTTCTTAAATTTAATTGCTCGGATCAAACTGTTTTAAACTATGTAGTAACTGTGAATTATAGATTTTCAATGCTTATATTAAATAGCTGTTTAACCATATTATTGTTTATTTTTATCTAAATTTCAAAAAATTGTAAACAAAATTATGCGTTTTCTAAAATTTCTAAAGGTTTTTATAAACTTTAAAAATCATACTGTTGCAAATTTTAGTTTTAAAGATTCGTGTTTGAAGTTTTTAAATTCTAAAATATTTTAGTTTTAAAATAGATAAAAGATTACATCTTCAGATTTTAAACGGCGAATTTCAGAGATTGTTAATTAGCTTAATAAACCGCTGTTTTAATAATATATCAAAATTAGTTTGTTTTTGATTTACTAAAACTAATAATAAAAATATTTTATTTTATTCTTGCATTTTTATTTCACAATGTATAACTACATACAATTTATTTTAAGACCGTTTTTCTGGAATTTCTAGCTTTTAATACAAACAAAATTGAATTACGCGTCAGGAAATTTTTAACCATTTGAAATGTAGTTTTGAAAATATCCAAGTACATTTACTCGGAATTTACGGTAGTTATTAAATAATAATTAGCCATCGACAACTTTTAAAATATTTCGATCAAAGCAATAGTCTTTTATTGTTTAAAAGTGCTTAAAATGTATATAATTTAGATAATTATTCTCATATTTATCCTGTGTTAATAAAACCCAACCAATGTTTTATTGTCTTTTATTTTTATGTTTTATTTTGTAAGTTACTGCAAGTCTACGGTTAATCAACTTATGCGTTGCATTCGATGACCTAATACTACAAATTAATCTGATGAAATTCCATCCGGAATATAAAAACAATAGGGCTCGTCCAGGATTCGAACCCGGGACCTCTCACACCCTAAGCGATAATCATACCTTTAGACCAACGAGCCAGTTATATATGGAAAAATTTTGCTTCGAGAAGATTAGTATGTTTCTCATTACATCTAAATAATATAAAATATAGAACCGATCTTGATACAAGCATTTTCAAAAGTTGACATAATGCTTTGGCTAAAATTATAGGTCGCTTTGCCCTTATACACAACATTATTAACAGATTTATTTATTATACGATTTACTTCGAGTAATGCAATTACGTGAGTATCCAGTGTGAAAGTAAATATTGCGATTATGTATTATACAATTTTACAGTGTTGAATAGAATATTTGGCAAAACAAACCTTACAAGGCATTCAATCGGCTGACCGAAGAACAATTTGAAAATTACGAATACATTCTTGCTGACAATGCAACGTATTTCGCAAGCTAACCCTCAAGTGGAAGACTTATACCAGAAGTATTAAGATTTCTTCGAATAATATTAAGGGGTAAAAGACATACGATGAACAGATATCGAACATACATCAGTTAACATTTTGAATATAATAAAATTATATGGGGTATATAATAAATTAAAACTTATTATTATAAATTTAAAGAGCGCGACATATTTTTCAAATTCTATTCTCTCTATAAAACAACCCGGCTATTGGAGACATAAATCACTCTAAAATATTATTATTAAAAATTAAGAAATGTATTGCTTGTTATAATTCGCGCGCGGAAGGGTATTCTACCCAAAACTCTGCAGGTTCACGTTTTCTAAAATATTTAAATTAATCAATCGCTTTATGAAATCCATATAGAATTATACAATCTTATTAAATAAGTCTAGAAACAGATTTATACCAGAACGTTTATTGAGACAGAGAGAGGTTGAGAAATAAGAAGCTTTTATAGAATGTATTTCGTTTATTTTGTCATCATATCAAAAATATCATATTACATATAAATACTATTACAATACGACTATATTCACGCTACTTTATTTTTAATTCTGTATAATGTTGGTGGTTGTATGATCGGAAAGATTGAACATGTTTATAAATATTTACATTGTATAATACAACATTCCTATAGTCTTCCAAAGTCAGTTCTTTTTTGATAACATCCTTCTAGATACCTTTAGCTGTTTTGGTAAGCTTGCCCTCTACATCTACAGCATATGCTTTTGCCCCTGTTCCCAGCAATTCCCAGAGAATTCTACCCTAGTAAACGCAGTAAATGTAGTAAACGTTGTAAATGTAGTAAACGTTGTAAATGTAGTAAACGTTGTAAACGTAGTAAAAGTAGTAAACGTAGTAACCGTAGTAAACGTAGTAAGCGTAGTAAACGTAGTAACCGTAGTAAATGTAGTAAACGTGGTAAACGTAGTAAACGCAGTAAACGCAATAAGCGTAGCAAACGTGGTAAACGTAGTAAACTTAATAAACGTAGTAAATGTAGTAAACTTAATAAACGCAGTAAACGTAGCAAACGTAGTAAATGTGGTAAACGTAGTAAACGCAGTAAGCGTGGTAAACGTAGTAAACTTAATAAACACAGTAAGCGTGGTAAACGTAGTAAACGCAGTAAGCGGAAAATATTTTTAAAAAGTAAAAATCGCAATTTTTCATCGAAATTCAACACATGCTCATTATTTTAAAACGCGAACGTAATTTGTTAACAAACTTTCCCAGTTTAAAAAATATTTAATAGCGTTTACCTGCAACGATAGATATAGAAACTCAGAAATTGGTCCTTCAATAAGTTAAAATTTTTAATAACTCTTTCTCAAATTTGTTCAAGGTCAAAACATTGTTGTCATATTGTTGACCTTGAGAATGCGGTGTTGTCACGTTTAGGTGACAGAGATAGTTTCAAGGTCACCATGTGTTAGAGAGAGATAGGTTCAAGGTCACTAACATTGTTGCCATTTTGATGACCTTGAGAATGTGTTGTTGCCATATTGTTGACCTTGAGAATGCGTTGTTGCCACGTTTAGAGAGATAGATTCAAGGTCACCATGTGTTAGAGAGAGATAGGTTCAAGGTCACCAACATTGTTGCCATTTTGATGACCAACACCGCATTCTCAAGGTCACCAAGTCTTAAAAAATGTTATTTTGGTCGAATTTCCAGCGGTTGTCGAGTTATTAAAAATTTTAACTTATTGAAAGACGGAACAATTTCTGAGTTTCTATATCTATCGTTGCAGGTAAACGCTATTAAATAATTTTAAACTGGAAAAGTTTGTTAACAAATTACGTTCACGTTTAAAATAATGAGCATGTGTTGAATTTCGATGAAAAATTGCGATTTTTACTTTTTAAAAATCATTTTCTATCGAAATTTTTTTTGGCATTAGGCCTTTTGTAGTTTGTTTAATCGATTGGTTCGTACTGAAAACGGCTCTGGGGGTACGGGGAAGAGTCTTAAAAATGTTATTTTGGTTGAATTTCCAGCGGTTGTCGAATTATTAAAAATTTTAACTTATTGAAGGACTTTCTCAACAACAAGAACAATTTCTGAGTTTCTATATCTATCGTTGCAGGTAAACGCTATTAAATAATTTTTAAACTGGAAAAGTTTGTTAATAAATTACGTTCGCGTTTTAAAATAATGAGCATGTGTTGAATTTCGATGAAAAATTGCGATTTTTACTTTTTAAAAATATTTTCCGCTTACTGCGTTTACTACGTTTACCACGTTTACTGTGTTTATTAAGTTTACTACGTTTACCACGCTTACTGCGTTTACTACGTTTACCACATTTACTACGTTTACTACGTTTGCTACGTTTACTGCGTTTACTGTGTTTATTAAGTTTACTACATTTACTACGTTTATTAAGTTTACTACGTTTACCACGTTTGCTACGCTTATTGCGTTTACTGCGTTTACTACGTTTACTACGGTTACTACGTTTACTACGCTTACTACGTTTACTACGTTTACTACGGTTACTACGTTTACTACTTTTACTACGTTTACTACGTTTACAACGTTTACTACATTTACAACGTTTACTACGTTTACTGCGTTTACTAGGGTAGAATTCTCTGGGAATTTCTGGGAACAGGGGCAAAAGCATATGCTGTAGATGTAGAGGGCAAGCTTACCAAAACAGCTAAAGGTATCTAGAAGGATGTTATCAAAAAAAAACTGACTTTGGAAGACTATAGGAATGTTGTATTATACAATGTAAATATTTATAAACATGTTCAATCTTTCCGATCATACAACCATCAACTTTATACAGAATTAAAAATAAAGTAGCGTGAATATAGTCGTATTGTAATAGTATTTATATGTAATATGATATTTTTATATGATGACAAAATAAACGAAATACATTCTATAAAAGCTTCTTATTTCTCAACCTCTCTCTGTCTCAGTAAACGTTCTGGTATAAATCTGTTTCTAGACTTATTTAATAAGATTGTATAATTCTATATGGATTTCATAAAGCGATTGATTAATTTAAATATTTTAGAAAAGGTGAACCTGCAGAGTTTTGGGTAGAATACCCTTCAGCGCGCGAATTATAACAAGCAATACATTTCTTAATTTTTAATAATAATATTTTAGAGTGATTTATGTCTCCAATAGCCGGGTTGTTTTATAGAGAGAATAGAATTTGAAAAATATGTCGCGCTTTTTAAATTTATAATAATAAGTTTTAATTTATTATATACCTCATATAATTTTAGTATATTCAAAATGTTAACTGATGTATGTTCGATATCTGTTCATCGTATGTCTTTTACCCCTTAATATTATTCGAAGAAATTTTAATACGTCTGGTATAAGTCTTCCACTTGAGGGTTAGCTTGCGAAATACGTTGCATTGTCAGCAAGAATGTATTCGTAATTGTCAAATTGTTCTTCGGTAAGCCGATTGAATGCCTTGTAAGGTTTGTTTTGCCAAATATTCTATTCAACACTGTAAAATTGTATAATACATAATCGCAATATTTACTTTCACACTGGATACTCACGTAATTGCATTACTCGAAGTAAATCGTATAATAAATAAATCTGTTAATAATGTTGTGTATAAGGGCAAAGCGACCTATAATTTTAGCCAAAGCATTATGTCAACTTTTGAAAATGCTTGTATCAAGATCGGTTCTATATTTTATATTATTTAGATGTAATGAGAAACATACTAATCTTCTCGAAGCAAAATTTTTCCATATATAACTGGCTCGTTGGTCTAAAGGTATGATTATCGCTTAGGGTGTGAGAGGTCCCGGGTTCGAATCCTGGACGAGCCCTATTGTTTTTATATTCCGGATGGAATTTCATCAGATTAATTTGTAGTATTAGGTCATCGAATGCAACGCATAAGTTGATTAACCGTAGACTTGCAGTAACTTACAAAATAAAACATAAAAATAAAAGACAATAAAACATTTGTTGGGTTTTATTAACACAGGATAAATATGAGAATAATTATCTAAATTATATACATTTTAAGCACTTTTAAACAATAAAAGGCTATTGCTCTGATCGAAATATTTTAAAAGTTGTCGATGGCTAATTATTATTTAATAACTACCGTAAATTCCGAGTAAATGTACTTGGATATTTTCAAAACTACATTTCAAATGGTTAAAAATTTCCTGACGCGTAATTCAATTTTGTTTGTATTAAAAGCTAGAAATTCCAGAAAAACGGTCTTAAAATAAATTGTATGTAGTTATACATTGTGAAATAAAAATGCAAGAATAAAATAAAATATTTTTATTATTAGTTTTAGTAAATCAAAAACAAACTAATTTTGATATATTATTAAAACAGCGGTTTATTAAGCTAATTAACAATCTCTGAAATTCGCCGTTTAAAATCTGAAGATGTAATCTTTTATCTATTTTAAAACTAAAATATTTTAGAATTTAAAAACTTCAAACACGAATCTTTAAAACTAAAATTTGCAACAGTATGATTTTTAAAGTTTATAAAAACCTTTAGAAATTTTAGAAAACGCATAATTTTGTTTACAATTTTTTGAAATTTAGATAAAAATAAACAATAATATGGTTAAACAGCTATTTAATATAAGCATTGAAAATCTATAATTCACAGTTACTACATAGTTTAAAACAGTTTGATCCGAGGAATTAAATTTAAGAAATGGTTTGGAAATACTAATTTCGAACAACAAATTTCCTTCCATTAAAATTAAAATTAACTTCTTTTTGAAATTTCACTAGGTATATATAGCAGGTTGCAAGTATTGAAAGTTCAAAATGTGTGTAGAAGCTAGCTTGCAGAATACGTGCTTGACAGAACGAGTGTTATCATTTCATTTGTTTATCATTGGAAGGGTATACAAACCCCAAAATCTTTAGCTGAGGCCGGATTTGTCTAGATAGACGTGAAGATAGAGTAGAATGTTTTTATTGCCGAGTGAACATTTTCAAATGGGAACCATCGGATAGCCCAATCGTAGAGCACCTGAAATGGTCACCACATTGCGTGTTTGCAAACGTGTTAGCACCCATTAGCGATGAAAGTGGTAGAGATGTTTGTGGTTAAAAGTAACCAAATACAACATAGAATATAACGCGAGGGAAGATGTTACCAATCAAGGCGGTAATATTATTAGCAACCTTGTACGAGGGTGTAGTGTACGTTGCAAAACTCCCAGATGCAACAGCAGTTTTTATTTCCTATGACTTCGTACGATTCAGGGTCAAATTCGTGTACCCAACACATACTAAGGACAGTGAGTGGCAAACCATCGGGAATAGTCCAGTGGAACAATGTAAAGTCAGCAGCGAAACGTGTTATGCTTCCGTGGTGACCTTGGGCACCCTGTTAGTTGCAGTAGTGGGTGTAAGCATGGGAATATATTGTATCGCTCGTTATCGTTGCCATTAAAGACCATGACCTTGTACCCCACCCGTCAACTCAGTATATATAAACGCATATGCAAGAATACTTCAGTAGTACAGCATCATGGACGTGGTAGAGGCAACCGTTTTAGTAACATTCGATTTTGAGGACGATGATGATGAAATGAGAAACGAAGAACTATACGGTGGTAACGTCGAGAAAACTTTAGACCACCACAAAGAAGCATTCATTAAACGCGTCAAAGAGAAGCGTGTTCTTGAAGCTGGTTATCTGGTGTTTGCGCTAGTGACGTTTGCATATTCAATGGACTTAAATGGGGAAAGCATATGGTTGGATGGAAAAGGTGCGACATCGCCGAAACAGTTGCAAGAGCCGTTAAACGAATGGTACGATACAAATACAAAAAGTCCCATCATGACATGTATAGACAAGTATAATGCGGGCAAGTTTCGAACGGAACATTTGTGTCGTATCACCATCTTAACAATGAAGAGTTAAAGTGTTGTGATGATTATCCGCGTAAAGAAAAATGAATCAAGGTGCTGAAACATCCAGCGCATCAATACATTGATTAGAAACGTGAAAAATTACGCCGGGACTTAACGATATATTCCTTAAATAAAAGATAAACGTGCTCTGTAAATACAAGGTTGTAAAATTTGAAATATGTAATCCTCTGATACATCAAAGTCAATCATAAAGTGTAAACAATTGCATATGTAGTGAGTTAAATGAACCATGCAAATATGTCACATTATATTGTTTCATTTAAGAATAAACTCCTACACATACATAGAAAATTCAAAAAGCGAACCTAAGATTTAAAAAGAAAAATTTTAATGCTATTTTAATTTCAATGAGACTCTTACCTAACTATGTTTATAAAAGAATGCGGACGAAAGGTGAACAAGACCGCAAGGGCAATAAGTGCAAATACAAGTACAAATGTTACATGTAGTTGAGAACAGAAGAAAGAAAGCAGACGTTGTTGAGAACAGACGAAACAAGGCAAGGTCAACGAGATTGTATTTACACCGAAAGGAGTGGGGGCATAGATATATCTATAACTTCAAACCGCACCACTCAGCTAGATCCAAACATTTCCTCTGCTAGAAATTCGTTTAAAAATTTTTGTAAAATTTTGTTCAATTTTATTAAAAGGATCGAGTGTATTAAGCGGGGATTCCACCGAAAACGTTAAACAAGTGTTATCTGCTTTACCACCGTCCGAGAACGTTGTATGTGCTTTGGAACTGGTGGCATTGTATCCGGAAAGAATTCAGTGTGACATCGACTTGCAAAACGTTCTTGTATAAAGATGTGGATGTGTTATAGTTCACAATCGTGGCCTAAGGCTATTGATTTTAAAGTGCAGTACAGAGATCACGAAGCAGTCTATGGCTTAGGGAAATATTATACCGATGACGAGTGTAAAGAAAGAGTTCTAAAGTTTCAGAAAGGGGTAGACTTGTGTGAATCGTATTTAAAAGGAAATATCTGTATAGATTGCTTGTTGGATAAATTAAATAAGGATCTTTGATCAGTCAAAATTATTTCACTTTTAATAATATAATTTATTTACAGAAAGGTTTACCTATGGGTAATTCTTTAAGTCCTCTATTAGCTAACATATTTATGGATAATTTGGAAGATCGAATATTTGAATTAGATCTTTCTAAACACATTATTTTTTGGTTTCGTTACGTTGATGGCATTTTAGCTTGTTTTGACAGTTCTTTTGAGGTTATCAATGAGTTTTTAATTCTTATTAACAGTCTTCACTCAAACATCACGTTTACACTAGAAACAGAACAAAATATAGTTATTAATTTTGAATTTAACTATTACAATTAATACAAACAATGAATTTGATTTTTCCATATACAGAAAACCCACAAGCACAGACGTCACTATACCTAACGATTCATGTCATCATAAAATGCATAAACTAGCGGCTTATAGATCTTTAGTACACCGAGCTTTAACTACTCCAATGAAACGATCACATTTTGATAAAGAAGTTTCAATCATCAAACAATTAGCATATGGAAACCATTATAACCATAACATGATTGACACTTTAATTCAACAAAAAGATTATAGGTTAGCTATCAAAAGAAGATTTCCAATTGACACTCAAATACAAGACACAAACTACATATCAATACCATACTTTGGCAAGATATCAGAACAAATTGCAACTATACTAAGAAAAACCACCAGTTACAAAATAACCTATAAAACTAACACCAACACCTTTTCATTTTTAGACAAAACACAAGATATCATGAAATCCGGCATTTACCGTTTGAATTGTTCTTTTTGTAACTCGGTTTATATTGGCCAAACACTTAGAAATTTCGACATAAGATACAAAGAACACGTACGCTCTTATAGACTTAAACATCCAGAAAAATCGAATTATGCCAAACACATTTTGGAACAGAACCACCCAATGACACCTCAAAACAACATTAAATTCTTACATTTTTGCAACAACAAACACAAATTAGACATTTTAGAAGCTTTTGAAATATACAGACATAAACGCACAGTACCTTTAATGAATGAACAAACTGAGCTTAGTAATTCTCCTTTATTAGAAGTGTTAGATATTTAGTTTTTGTTATGTATTGTATCTAGTTACCTATTTTCTGTATGTATTTATCCTTAGCAACGTGTTTGTTTATCAATCTTATCTACCTTTGATAATGACACAAAGTGTCGAAACAATATTGTCAGGTTAAAATATTAATAAAACTTGTGAAACTTTAACTAATCTTTGTATTTATATTATATTTCATGATTATGGAGTTTCACAAAGTAAGGCTGTAGACAGTAAACACGAAGCTAACCTCAATTATGAACAAACAAGAATATCACTCAATTTAACGGTATTTAAAACGCCAGATATTTTTAAACAACAAACACGTACTTCTCATAAGATAGTGTTAATTTAAAAAGGGCTTACTTTTTATTAAATTTTTGCTTCTTTAAGTTCTTAACTTAATCGTAATTTTGTTTGAATTAAATTGTTGGGAATTACTATCTATTATTAAATTATTTATTTCATTAACCTTCTTATTTTTACAAACCTGCGCGAAGTGATTTTTAATTTACTGCAAATTTTCCCATAAGAAAGGCATTTGTTGATTGGGTGGTCTCATCCACATCTGGTACAGTTATGAATGCTTTCATCTTACCGAAACCTTGGTTTCGAATTATTGTGGTTGTCCTTCACCTCGAATCTTCGATTCCCGCCGTGCATATTCTTTATGCCTCGTTTACAGTTTTGCTAATGTAAGATAATAACAAAATGTACAAGTAGAAAATAACCTAATATTACAATTAAAATTAGAATTGAAAAATATGCATTAAATATTTGTTAGATATTTCAATAATATTATTAATAATTACGTAATTATAAAGTTTTAATATTTTATCTCTTGGGTATTTCAATTGTATTACATTTTATATAAAAATTATATTTCCTTCCTTTAAGTGCTTGAATGACGATTGATCACACGTCGCCCGCCGGGTATTTAATAAGTTCGAAACAAATAATTAATAAACGATTGACATAAATAATTCTAAACTGTACGGTGCATTCACCCTATCTGTACAAATCGAATGTAAACAGGTTGACCTTCATACATAAGAATAAGCTACTTGGTTCATTATTATTCAATTCAATTATTGGATCAAATTTGAATAACTTTTTATGCACTTTGCACTAATATCAAATTTGCTTGCAATCCTGATTTGGTGCATTCACCCTATCTGTACAAATCGAATGTAAACAGGTTGACCTGACAAATATTAAATTATATTATATTATCATTATATGTATCCTAGTAATATGTAATCCCTGTAATCCTAATAGTGAGAGAGATCACTTCTCTTTCTTACAGCGTACACTCGAAGTTAAAATTTTTAACATGTTTAATTTAATTCCCCCTTTAGACTGTCGCAATCATTTCTAACTTTGACAAGGACAATAAATTGATTGTTGTTTGATGACCTTGAAGAGTGGCCTTGAGTTCAAGGTTACAACATTGTTGTCATATTTTTGGCCTTGAAAATGCGGTGTTGCCATATTGGTGGCCTTGAGAATGCGTTGTTGCCATATTGTTGACCTTGAGAATGCGTTGTTGCCACGTTTAGAGATAGATTCAAGGTTACCAGAGAGATAGGTTCAAGGTCACCAACATTGTTGCCATTTTGATGACCTTGAGAATGCGATGTTGCCACGTTTAGGTGACAGAGATAGGTTCAAGGTCATCATGTGTTAGAGAGAGATAGATTCAAGGTCAAGGTCAGTGGTGGTGTGTTTCAAAACACCCAATTTTTACCTACTGCTGTTCATTTATTCTGATAATCTAAAGGCTGATAGCGTACTAAATGCGATTGATAGCATAGTAAATGTGGTTGATAAAATAATTAATGCGCCTGATAGCGTGATGAATGAGGTTGATAGCATCAGCCTTCTAATAGTATTTGATAGCTTATACTTGTTAATAGAAGTAAATTATATATAATCTCAGCAAACCTTCATTGTCAAACTAGAATACTTCATTTCTTTAACTAACTTGCATACTATAATATTCAATATTTCTCGCAGGTTCTTGAATTTATCGACGCATCTTTGTATCATCTTCTCGGCGGTACGTGTAGAGAGTATATAAGAAACGTCAACATCTACGCTAGCTCATTGTTAATACAACCTTCGTGTTGACAACATCAGTTGCTACATTCATTATCGGTTTATTAGTTCACTTATCATAATATCTAAGATGTCTTTAGTTAATGCTGTAGTCAGTAATATTCGAGCCTTGGTCGGTATTCTATCGGTTGCTCCGACTAATAAGCGTATCGTAGAAGGGCTTAAGGAATGTACGCGAACTATTAGAAAAATCTATCGTGAGCTGAAGTGTGCTAAGTCTGTTGGTGAAAAGCAGCATCTCATGACTCAATTGGCTCAAGTAAAAACTTTTAAATCTCTATTCAAAACGCTTCAGAAAAGTGGTGCTGGATTGAAGAAGGAAACTATAGAAACCGCTAAACATCGAGTTCGCTGGGATGATTCTATATCAGCTTTTGATAATAGAATTCGAAGTGGGGTGATCAGTAACCTTAAACATAAGGATCCTAAAGAGTTCTTCACAGATTGTAAGACTCTTTTCAAACGAAGAATTCCTAATATCCTGAAAGAGTATGAAGCAGTAAAAGTTAATGTCATTTTCATGGGAGAATTTGAATGTAAGAGAGGTGATCTGCTTCTAAATGAAAACAAATATTTTACAACCTCGAACTCTCCGATATATAGAGATACAGATCTACATTCATGGTTTGATGATAAAGTAACAAAGCCAATATTAACTGAGCTAGAGGAATTCCAAGAGCGAGAGAGTGACTGGAGACTTAAATCGATTATTAACCTTCAAGTTAATATTAATAAATATACACCTCAGCTTGGGTCATCTTACATCGATCTGCCTGAGCAAATAAAGTTGAAAGAAGCATGCATCAATGTGAAGAATGATGATGAGGCGTGCTTTGCATGGGCTGTAGTCAGTGAATTGCATGCTGTTGAAAGACATCCCCAGCGTATCTCGAAATATCCTCACTACTCTAAGGTTTTAAAACTTAAGGGTATTCAATTTCCAATGACAATCAGGCAGATACCCAATTTCGAAAAACAGAATAATATATCCATTAATGTTTATTCTCTGAAGAAGAAAAACCTAGATTATGTGACATTACCGTCATATCTTGCTAAAAACAAAGTAGAGCGACATGTGAATTTAATACTCATTCAAGACAAGTACTTTGATGATGATGAAGATACAGAAAACTGCACTACACCAATTCGTTATCATTTCGTTTGGATAAAGAATCTAAGTCGGCTGTTGTCCTCTCAACTTAGTAAAGAACATGGTAGAAAATATTTCTGCGGTCGATGCTTGCATTACTTTAGATCACAAGAAAAGTTAAATAAGCATATTGAAGATTGTCAGCAGCTCAACGATTGCGCTATCAAAATGTCTAAAGTAGGCGAGAACCTGTTAAAATTTAAGAATTTTAAAAATAAAGAGAAGGCTCCTTTTGTTATATATGCCGATTTGGAGAGTATCCTGAAACCGTGTAATAATAAAAATATGTATCAAGAACACATTATTATGTCAAATGTTCATATGATGACTCATTATCTTTTTACCGTTTCCATCGAGGTTTGGATTGCATGGAATCGTTTGCCGATGAGATTCAGCAGTTGGCAGAGGATTTGGAAACAGTATTTCTTTGTCCTTACGATATTAATATAACACCTGAACAGGAAGCAGAATTTAGAAAATCTACTCATTGTCATATTTGTGAAAAACCTTTTGGACCGGGCGATAAAAAATTACGTGATCATACGCATTTAATTTCAGAAAATAATTATCGAGGATCTGCCCATGAAGAATGTAATATTAACTACAAAGGTGCAAGGGTTATTCCTGTTGTCTTTCATAATCTAAGCGGTTATGATGCTCATTTTATAATTGCTGATATAGCGTCTAGAATGCAAGGTGTTGTTGATTTACTTCCTATAACTAAAGAAAAGTATATCTCTTTTACTAAACATATAAACGATTCTCTGGTTCAGTTCCGGTTTATCGATTCATTCCGATTTATGGCGTCCTCCCTAGAAAAGTTAGCTTCATATCTACATAGTTTTCCTAATTTGAAATCTCAATTTTCTGATATATCTCATGATCTCTTCAGTATGTTAACAAAAAAGGGAATAATGCCCTATGATTATATCGATTGCATTGACAAGTTTAGTGAAATTTGTTTACCGCCTATTGAAGCTTTCTATAATAAACTAGAAAATAAAAAGTGTTCAAGAAAATTGTATAGGAGAGCTAAAGATGTATGGTCTAAATTAAATTGTAGCAGTTTGGGAGAGTACATCGATCTATATATGAAAACGGATATCCTGTTACTAGCAGACGTTTTTGAGCAATTCAGAAATAGTTGTTTGAAAACTTATGTGTTAGACCCTGCTCATTACTTTACACTTGCGGGTTTCACTTGGGATTGTATGTGAAAGTATACAAAACAAGAGTTAGAGCTCCTAACCGATCTCGATAAATTTCTCTTTGTTGAACGCGGAATCCGAGGTGGTCTTAGTCAAGTTTGCTCTAAAAGGAGATCGACAGCTAACAATAAATACATTCCGACATATGATCCGACTAGTCCTGAAAATTATTTAATGTACTATGATGTCAATAATCAGTATGGTTGGGCGATGTCGCAGTACCTACCATATGGAGGTTTCGAATGGATTAAATCAGGTAGTATTGATGTACTAACCATTTCTGATAATGCTCCTGAAGGTTGTATATTAGAGATTGATCTGGAATACCCTAGGGAACTGCATGATACTCATAAAGATCTACCCTTCTGTCCGCAGCATGTTAATCCGAAGACTGAAAAACCTTGCGCATCTTCTTCTCGGGAAGCTAAGTTGATGGCTACTCTTCATCATAAAGAAAAGTATATTATCCATTATAGAGCTCTAAAACAGGTGTTGCAGCATGGGTTGAAGATTACCCGAGTTCATAGAGTACTTAAATTTAAACAATCGGCGTGGCTAAAGTCATATATCGACTTAAACACAAAGTTACGTCAAAACGCAAGAAATGAGTTTGAGAAGAATCTCTATAAGCTTATGAATAACGCGGTCTTTGGTAAGACTATGGAAAATTTACGGAAGCGGGTAAATATACGTCTTGTAACTAAATGGACTGGTAGATATGGAGCTGAATCTTACATCTCTAAGCCTGAATTTAAAACTTGTAGTATATTTAATGAGACTCTAGTAGCAATCGAGTTAAGAAAATCCGAAATCTACCTGACCAAACCTATTTATGTCGGTATGAGCATTCTGGATCTCGCTAAGACTACCATCTATGATTTCCATTATGGATATATGAAGAGTACATTTGGTGATAGGTGTTCTGTGTTATATTCAGATACTGATTCTCTTATATATGAAATTCGTAATCAGGATCCTTATGAAGCTATGAAGCGTGATTGCCTTCAGTATTTTGATACGAGCGATTACCCTGTGAATAATGTATACGGTATTCCGCGCGTTAATAAAAAAGTTCTTGGGCTAATGAAGGATGAATGTAATGGGGTACCGATGACTCATTACGTTGGACTCCGATCAAAATTATACAAAATAAAAACTCACATTTCGCAAAATGTAGTAGAAGTATTAAGAGATCGCTTACAAGATGAAGAAGATGAAATCGTCGATGTTATATCTAATTATGATGTAACGAAAAAGGCTAAAGGTGTGACAAAATCTGTTGTTTATACGAAAATTACCTTCGAAGACTATGTAGAATGTCTCGAAAACTATATAGAAAAACGCGTACATCAAAATATAATCCGATCTGATAAGCATCATGTTCATTCGATCACACAGCAAAAGATTGCTCTTAGCCCATATGATGATAAACGTTACCTCATACCTGGCTCCTATGAAACTCTACCTTTAGGACATTATTCGATATTAGAACTAATGGATGTAGACTGATGTGTGTCCTCACCGAAAAATCTTATATGTAATGTAAAATTCTGTAAGGTTAGATATTAATGTAATCTGTGTATGTTTGTTGTATATTGTATGTATGTTTTAATAAATATATTCATTATGATATCTAGTTGATGATGTATGTTATGATCCTGATTGAATGTAATCTTTTCCTGTAAGATATTATAAATGCCTTATGCATCATCATTATTATTTCCTAATATGTAGTTTAGTATAAGATAAACTTAATCATATAACTCTGTACTTTAATTATGATTATGCAAATATGTTTAGTTTGATGTTTCTATGTTAATGATTGTCTTTAATATTCTTTTCCTATAAGATGTTGCTTGCTAAAAGTCCTTACTCTGTCTTGTGAATTAATATTTCTTAATAGGTAGTTTTAGAATAAGTATATATTTAGCTTGAAATGTACAATAGCTAAATAAAATAAAAGTATATAAACCATATTTGTGTGTTTTATTTACAGCTCATTATTAAATCATATATGTATAGCCATATGAGTATTACATGTCGAGTGAGCATAGATAGCCAGATCTGTCGTGTAGTTGATGCCGTCAGCACATGATAAGCATTTATTAATGTAGTAATTATATAATATTACAATAATAATATTTTTCTTAAGCTTGAGATCCGAAAGCCCTTCACGAAGGGTAGCTACTGACATAGATATATCCGTTAGTCGAGCTTGCAAACCTCACAGTTGTATCAAGGACTGTCGGTTTCTTTAAATTTCATGATCTCTTTGGAGTAGAATAATTTTAATCACGTGGTTAGTTAGATGTGAGCGTAGAAGTATAATCATTTTCGCTTGCAATGGGGCTCTGTTTCTGGGGGGTGAAGCCCTAGAATGCTATAATGTCTTCGTTATAAAAATCCCTATGATCTCGGAAGACTGCATCAATCACTGTGTAATAATTAGATTTGATCCGTATACGTGGTAATATCGCACGCTGATCCGCGTATAACGCGAGCGCGGTGAGGTCACGCGCTAGACCGCGAATGACCTTGACATTGACCAAAAATTCTATCTTGGACCTTGGCGATTTCCCATGTTAATTTCCATAAGGATTGGTCTCGATCTCTTGTTGCCTATCTACTCACAACTGTGAAATTTTGAATTGCCTTTCCACACATGGATATTTGTAATGTGATTCAGAATAGGCGTAAACTTTTCTTTTAAAAGAACGGCATCTCCATTGCAGGTTGCAGCAGACCACCAAAAATGGTTAATTATACTGGTCCTCCACGGTCCGAGAAGTGGAGCTTTATTTTCTACGGCTTTTATTTTTTTGTCAAAGTTTTGGATAGATGCCAAACATCAAATTGATGTTCAATTCCAGGATACTTAGTACGAATCAAGCAGCGAATGCCTGTATGGCGGTCTGATACAAAGCACTTGATATTTACCCCCGTTGATTGCAATTTCGTAAGCAGTTGGTCGCATGCTGCTTTTTCTAATTCTCCGACTACTTGCCCTTTCTGTAAAACAGCGAAGTCCAAGATTTTTTCCGTTTCTACATCCATCACGGTATACGTTACGTATTTAGCTGAAAACCCTGGCGAATCAAACTGCCCATCGCCGGCTATTGTGCACCCATCGAGAGCTTTTGTGTAAGCTATAACACTGTCTTTCTGTTGTTTCCATGTATGTTTGAGTGTTGGAATAACTATGTCCTGCACAATTTTGTAAAATGTAGTGTTAGAAAATAACTGTAGGCTGATAGTGTCGCACATTGTTCGAAAGGCAGAAAACTTTAGTACATTTACGTATATTGCAGCGGTTAAATGCACATTTCCAACAGCATAATAATTTCTAGTAGGCTGTGATTTCCAAATAAAAAAATGTCCATTGTCACATGTAAACTTCACTGACAGTAAAGAGCCTTTTACAGTTGTACCGCATTCACTGCAGTGCAGGAATTTAAAAATTTCCTTTAAACTTTTTGAATTGAAAATAAACGAAATAAATACTGCGTTTATTTTCTTGCTTTTTATATGTCATATTTAAATCTCCATCAGATTCTCCACTACTGCCGGAATCAGAAAGTGAAAAATCAGATTCATGAAAACTAGTGTCGCGGTGATCAATGTTCTCTTGAATTTCCAAAATATTTCTTAATGTTTTCTTGACCTAATTCACATTGTATACCAACACCAGTTTCTGGTCCCGATTCACTGTCGTCCATAATAATTCTCGATTGTCCTTCCGAATCATCGTCACGACTAGTAGATGCAACAGCTTCATGAACTAATTCTTTCCTTGTTTTTTCTTCAAGCCACTTACTCCTAGATAAATTACTATTTTCGCGTTTTCCATGTATATGTAATGACGGCACTGCACTCTTTTTTTAACAGCATTTTTGAACGTATCATTAATTTCCTTTTCATTAAACACGATTCTTCATAATCCGAATCCTGGAAATGCGTCTAACAAACTCGGCTTGTATTAGTTGGAATAAAATCAACCCTTTTCACACTTTGCAACCATTGCCGGTAAATTCCAGGATGTTTATCTTTATTTGGAAAAGAAAAGAAATAATCGCCAGTCTTTTCAGTATTGTTGCACCCAAATATACAACACTGAGGCATGTTGTTTTAATGTTTTAACTACACAATATTAATAAGTAAATAAACTCTTTTTTTCCCGCAAACACGTGAAATGCACTCACTGATTTGTGGTCGGATTGCTACTGCCGAAGCAGTTTAGTATGCGGTGCATATTAGGCGTGTGCACATGTGACGCCACACGTTTCGGAGCTTTCAACTTCAAAAATTAATTACAGGCCTATTTTTAAGAATTTAGAAATTTTACTTGCGAAATGACTATCTACATTTTTTGTTTAATTTATTAAGCCGAAGTTGTAAATCCGCTTAACACCTTTAATATTCTGATTGACAAAAAACTTTGTGGGGTAATCTATACCAGTGTCAAGTTAGGCTGTAAAGTTGGCCGGTAAGATTTCCGGAAATACCCGAACATCCATAGACGTGCACATAAAATATTTTCATAGGAATCAGAACCAAATTTTCCATAAAGTTCTGCAATTAGGATACAAATCAAATGTAATATATTACATTTCTTTAGCATGGGGCTGAGGGGGATAAAAACCGCCCCTAACTTTTAAAATCGGTATTTGGGGATGAAGTCGGTCAGGAATCAAAATGAAATTTTCCATAAAGTTCTGCAATTAGGATACAAATCAAATGGTATACATCACATTTCCTTAGCGTGGAGCTAAGGGGGGTAAAAACCGCCCCTAACTTTTAAAATCGGTATTTGGGGATGAAGTCGGTCAGGAATCAGAATGAAATTTTCTATAAAGTTCTGCAATTAGGATACAAATCAAATGGTATACACTACATCTCCTTAGAATGGGGCTAAGGGAGGTAAAGACCGCCCCTAACTTTTAAAATCGGTATTTGGGGATGAAGTCGGTCAGGAATCGGAATGAAATTTTCCATAAAGTTCTGCAATTACGATACAAATCAAATGGTATACACTATATTTCCTTAGTATGGGGCTAAGGTGGGTAAAAACCGCCCCTAACTTTTAAAATCGGTATTTGGGTATGAAGTCGGTCAGGAATCAGAATTAAATTTTCCATAAAGTTCTGCAATTAGGATACAAATCAAATGGTATACACTACATCTCTTTAGCGTGGGGCTAAGGGAGGTAAAAACCGCCCCTAGCTTTTAAAATCGGTATTTGGGGATGAAGTCGGTCAGGAATCAGAATGAAATTTTCCATAAAGTTCTGCAATTAGAATACAAATCAAATGGTATACACTACATCTCCTTAGCATGGGGCTAAGGGGGGTAAAAACCGCCCCTAACTTTTAAAATCGGTATTTGGGTATGAAGTCGGTAAATTTTCCATAAAGTTCTGCAATTAGGATACAAATCAAGTGGTATACACTACATTTCCATAGCATGGGGCTAACGGGGGTAAAAACCGCCCCTAACTTTTAAAATCGGTATTTGGGGATGAAGTCGGTCAGGAATCAGAATGAAATTTTCTATAAAGTTCTGCAATTAGGATACAAATCAAATGGTATACACTACATCTCCTTAGAATGGGGCTAAGGGAGGTAAAAACCGCCCCTAACTTTTAAAATCGGTATTTGGGGATGAAGTCGGTCAGGAATCGGAATGAAATTTTCCATAAAGTTCTGCAATTACGATACAAATCAAATGGTATACACTACATCTCCTTAGAATGGGGCTAAGGGAGGTAAAGACCGCCCCTAACTTTTAAAATCGGTATTTGGGGATGAAGTCGGTCAGGAATCGGAATGAAATTTTCCATAAAGTTCTGCAATTACGATACAAATCAAATGGTATACACTATATTTCCTTAGTATGGGGCTAAGGTGGGTAAAAACCGCCCCTAACTTTTAAAATCGGTATTTGGGTATGAAGTCGGTCAGGAATCAGAATTAAATTTTCCATAAAGTTCTGCAATTAGGATACAAATCAAATGGTATACACTACATCTCTTTAGCGTGGGGCTAAGGGAGGTAAAAACCGCCCCTAGCTTTTAAAATCGGTATTTGGGGATGAAGTCGGTCAGGAATCAGAATGAAATTTTCCATAAAGTTCTGCAATTAGAATACAAATCAAATGGTATACACTACATCTCCTTAGCATGGGGCTAAGGGGGGTAAAAACCGCCCCTAACTTTTAAAATCGGTATTTGGGTATGAAGTCGGTAAATTTTCCATAAAGTTCTGCAATTAGGATACAAATCAAGTGGTATACACTACATTTCCATAGCATGGGGCTAACGGGGGTAAAAACCGCCCCTAACTTTTAAAATCGGTATTTGGGGATGAAGTCGGTCAGGAATCAGAATGAAATTTTCTATAAAGTTCTGCAATTAGGATACAAATCAAATGGTATACACTACATCTCCTTAGAATGGGGCTAAGGGAGGTAAAGACCGCCCCTAACTTTTAAAATCGGTATTTGGGGATGAAGTCGGTCAGGAATCGGAATGAAATTTTCCATACAGTTCTGCAATTAGGATACAAATCAAATGGTATACACTACATCTCCTTAGCGTGGGGCTAAGGGAGGTAAAAACCCCCCCTAACTTTTAAAATCGGTATTTGGGGATGAGTCGGTCAGGAATCAGAATGAAATTTTCCATAAAGTTCTGCAATTAGGATACAAATCAAATGGTATACACTACATCTCCTTAGCATGGGGCTAAGGGGGGTAAAAACCGCCCCTAACTTTTAAAATCGCTATTTGGGTATGAAGTCGGTAAATTTTCCATAAAGTTCTGCAATTAGGATACAAATCAAGTGGTATACACTACATTTCCATAGCATGGGGCTAAGGGGGGTAAAAACCGCCCCTAACTTTTAAAATCGGTATTTGGTGATGAAGTCGGTCAGGAATCAGAACGAAACTTTCCATAAAGTTCTGCAATTAGGATACAAATCAAATGGTATACACTACATTTCTTTAGCATGGGGCTAAGGGGGGTAAAAACCGCCCCTAACTTTTAAAATCGGTATTTGGGTATGAAGTCGGTCAGGAATCAGAATTAAATTTTCCATAAAGTTCTGCAATTAGGATACAAATCAAATGGTATACACTACATCTCCTTAGCGTGGGGCTAAGGGAGGTAAAAACCCCCCCTAACTTTTAAAATCGGTATTTGGGGATGAAGTCGGTCAGGTATCAGAATGAAATTATCCATAAAGTTCTGCAATTAGGATACAAATCAAATGGTATACACTACATTTACTTAGCATGGGGCTAAGGGGGGTAAAAACCGCCCCTAACTTTTAAAATCGGTATTTGGGGTTGAAGTTGGTCAGGAATCAGAACGAAACTTTCCATAAAGTTCTGCAATTAGGATACAAATCAAATGGTATACACTATATTTCCTTAGCATGGGGCTAAGGGGGGTAAAAACCGCCCCTAACTTTTAAAATCGGTATTTGGGGATGAAGTCGGTCAGGAATCAGAATGAAAGTTTCCATAAAGTTCTGCAATTAGGATACAAATCAAATGGTATACACTACGTTTCCTTAGCATGGGGCTAAGGGGGGTAAAAACCGCCCCTAACTTTTAAAATCGGTATTTGGGTATGAAGTCGGTCAAGAATCAAAATGAAATTTTCCATAAAGTTCTGCAATTAGGATACAAATCAAATGGTATACACTACATTTCCATAGCATGGGGCTAAGGGGGGGTAAAAACCGCCCCTAACTTTTAAAATCGGTATTTGGGCATGAAGTCGGTCAGGAATCAGAACGAAACTTTCCATAAAGTTCTGCAATTAGGATACAAATCAAATGGTATACATCACATTTCCTTAGCATGGGGCTAAGGGGGTAAAAACCGCCCTAACTTCTAAAATCCGTATTTGGGGATGAAGTCGGCCAGGAATTAGAATGAAATTTTCCATAAAGTTCTGCAATTAGGATACAAATCAAATGGTATATATTACATTTCCTTAGCATGGGCTGAGGGGTGTAAAAACCGCCCCTAACTTTTAAAATTGGAATTTGGGTATGAAGTCGGTCAGGAATCAGAATGAAATTTTCCATAAAGTTCTGCAATTACGATACAACTCAAATGGTATACACTACATTTCCTTAGCATGGGGCTAAGGGTGGTAAAAACCGCCCCTAACTTTTAAAATCGGTATACTCTAAGCTTAACAAAAAGCTCATTTAGTTGATGCAGCTACTGTATATAATTCCATTCCCTCAGCCCTCAAAAATCTGTCGTTAGCTAGCTTTAAATACAAATTTCGAAAAATATTATCTGATAAACAGAATGTTTAATGCCTTGGTTTCACTGGAGAGTTGTCCCAAATTCAATAATAATTATCGCAGATTCATTTAAATCTATCTCAGCTACACATGATAGGTAAATAGTCTAATTTAATTGATATTTATTCAGTTTGTTTATCTGTCTGGTAATACCTAGTTTATTTAAATGTTTTGTTAAAATTACCTATACTTTTTTTATTTGTTTTGAACATTTATTTTCGTTTACTCCATTACAGAATTGTCACTAGTTTTTTTTTTCATTATACGTTCTAGTTTTAGGTATTAACTATGATTTTTTATATAACTTTTGTCAGGGTTCTAATGGTAGACCAGATACAGTGTAAGTCTGTATTTGAATTCGAATCCTGTGATTTCTATTAGAATGCTCATTCAAATGTAAAAAAATGTAAATGTAACAGATAATAGAAATAAGCGTATTATTATTATTATTATTATTATTGTTGAATGTCGATATATGAATGACAATGTGAAGGAGGCAGAGAAAACACTCAGATATCTATGTATAGATAAGCCTACCATAATAGAAGACCAAGGAAGTACTGATAAGCCCTACGAAGCTGCTCACAATGGACCAAAATCTCTTCAAAAATCTAGCCCGTTTTATCAACGATTTTCATCTTTGGTTGAAAATATTACTCTAGATAACTCGATATCCAAATCTGTGAGTGATTTCTCAAACGAAGAGTTATGGGAAATAATTCTTTGCAAATATTTAGCTTTTTGTCCCCTCTGGAGTGCTCTGATGTTCGGTAATTTATCTAGAGTAAGTAACGCTTTTGTCGAAACATATTTTGGCCAACTGAAACAGTATGTAACATATTAGATGGACAACGAAACATGAAATGTTCTAGATTTATAATAAGGTTACGAGAAGATATACTGGCATTGAAGGTAGAAAGTGACATTGGTATCAAAAAAACTAGATTAACCAAACAGGATTCTACTGATGAAAAAATTTCTAAAGAAACATGGAAAAAAAGGAACAGAAAGTATGAATCACAATTCACCGGTAAGTTTTTTAAGAATGTCAAAGCTATCAATTCTCCTACGTCTGTGAAGTCTATCAATCTACTTTTTCCCGTTGATGATGAAGATCTAGCTTTATGTTCCCATTGCGGACGGGGTATTCTTGATGAAACGATTTCATGGGTGCAGTGTAGTAACACTGAGTGTAATCGTTGGTACTGTAATGATATTCATTCATAAAACATACATATTACCTCAAGAAGGCATTGGATGCTAAGTGATTGCCATAGTTACAAGAATAAATAAGAGGTAATAAAAGATATCTTAAATGAACACGTTTTTTATTAACTCCAAGATTAAATATAACTTCTGGTAAACCACTACCGCTATAACTGGTGACCTTGCGACGATAAGTATTCAACAAGAAGAATCGAACACATTAGCAGATCTGAATCAAGCTATAGTGTGTCCTGCTTCCATCACGTGCTAGTCGGTTCCTCTGCATACAACTAACAGCACTTAGTTCTGCATCAACCAACTACGGCATCTACAATTGGATTGATTGGACAGTCGCTTGCTTATAATAATAATAATAATAATAAATGAATTTATTTCTCTAACACAACTTAACCAATACATATTAAGAAAACAAGGTATACCTAATTGTATAGAGAAATCATAAGGCTGCCAATTCAAATTAGTAGTTTCCTACCCTTGCTCTTCCATTGGCACCTTAACCTACTAATATAATTACAAATAAATAATATAGTTGCCTATTTCTAAAATATAAGCTATAAACTAAAGTAAATAGAAAAAAAAAACAAAATATTCTGTGACTGCGTAATTTCACATACTAAATCGTTCCAGATACAGTATAAAAAATATGTAAGAAATGAAAAAAAAAAGAAAAACGATTCTGAACCAATATCGGAATATATACCTTTTTTTAATCAAGATAAGTATAACTTAATTCAATTTCATATTAAATATGGCTGCTAATATTCCATTTCCGACATTTGACAATTCAAATATAGAATCCTGGGTGACCATATTGGACCGTTATTTTATTCATCTCAATATAAACGATGGATGCATACGATATGATATTCTAACCTTGAACTTGCCAAATGATGTTATAACTAACCACCAAGATCTCATAGCAAACGTATCTCGCAGACAACCGTATTCTGTTTTGAAAAATGCCATAAAAAATTTTCATGTAGGCCTACGCCTTTCGCGAATTTCAAAACTCCTGGATAGTTTGACATTCAGCGGCAAAGTCAAGGAATTGGTAGCTGACATTAGAACACTGTCAAAGGACTTGAACTTTGACGATGAAATTCTCAAAGATTTTCTAATAGCGAAATTACCAAACCATTTGAAAATTCAACCAATAAATTTATTACATTTACCTATGTCAGTTCTTGTAGAAAGACTTGATATGATCAACGAATTACACGAGACTCCAAAACCTGATCAATTACATACAAATTTACAACATAAGATTGACCAACTAACCGATCAAATACAAAACCATTCTGGCAAACTAAATCAAATTCAAAATGTTCGCACGTCAATCCGTCGTGTTTAAACAAATTATAAACCACGAGTTAATACTACTACTAGTGCTGACTGCTGAAAGGTATCTAGACTGTGCTATAACTAGCTAGGTTCCAAGACAATGCCCGTAAATGTACAGGCAACTGTGCCTACCAGAAAAAAAAACTAATTGTCAGCTCCGCTATATCAAATGATGAGAATAGCAGAGTTTGTCCCAATGCCTCATCAACCTTCATCGAATTGACAGATACGATTAACAATATTTCTTTTGTGGTTGACACTGCATCCCAATATTCTATAATAACACCAAAAATTTGCTAAGTTATTCCAAAATACAACCAAACAAAATTTTACTGATAACCTAAAAGCTGCAAACAATACGAACATTCTCATATTAGGTACAGTAGATTTAACACTTGACTTTGACATTTCTTATATACAGCGCCAACCCTGGAAATTCTTGATAGCTAATGTCACATTTCCTATCCTTGGTTTGGACTTTTTACAAACAAATAATTTAAATATTGATTGTGTCAATAAAACTGTCACATCTAATTTGACATCGACAAAAGCTGCAGATACGTCTTCTAATTATCATAATGATCATGGTGACCAGGTCAGTACCGTTGTTACTAACCTTTCTCTACCTACACAGGTATCCTCAGAAATTGATAACAATAACGATGATCGCAACGTCTACACAAACCTATTACATCAGAAGTTTTCTGAATTACTACAACCCTTTAATTACAATAGGCCTATCCAACATTCAATTACTCATAAAATTGACAAAGAAACTAATTCTACTGTTAGAGCTAAGCCTAGAAAATTAAATCCTAATCAACTACTCTTTCTAGAAAAACAATTGAACGAGATCATTGAACGTATGACTGAAATATATTCCAAAACGTAGCAATTTTTCTTACACTGGCATGTACATTAGATCAATTCTAGCTATTTTAGATCACAATTACAATATAGACGGGGAAATCATCAGAGGTAAAGCGAATTTTTCTAAGTTAGGGGCGGTTTTTACCCCCCTTAGCCCCATGCTAAGGAAATGTAGTGTATACCATTTGATTTGTATCGCAATTGCAGAAATTTATGGAAAATTTCATTCTGATTCCTGACCGACTTCATACCCAAATACCGATTTTAAAAGTTAGGGGCGGTTTTTACCCCCCTTAGCCCCATACTAAGGAGATGTAGTGTATACCATTTGATTTGTATCCAAATTGCAGAACTTTATGGAAAGTTTCATTCTGATTCCTGACCGACTTCATACCCAAATACCGATTTTAAAAGTTAGGGGCGGTTTTACCCCTTTTAGCCCCATGCTAAGGAAATGTAGTGTATAGCATTTGATTTGTATCCTAATTGCAAAACTTTATGGAAAATTTCATTCTGATTCCTGACCGACTTCATCCCCAAATACCGATTTTAAAAGTTAGGGGCGGTTTTTAACCCCCTTAGCCCCATGCTAAGGAGATGTAGTGTATACTATTTGATTTTTATCCTAATTGCAGAACTTTATGGAAAATTTCATTCTGATTCCTGACCGACTTCATAACCAAATACCGATTTTAAAAGTTAGGGGCGGTATTTACCCCCCTTAGCGCAATGCTAAGGAAATGTAGTGTATACCATTTGATTTGTATCCTAATTGCAGAACTTTATGGAAAATTTCATTCTGATTCCTGACCGCCTTCATACCCAAATACCGATTTTAAGAGTTAGGGGCGGTTTTTACCCTCCTTAGCCCCATGCTAAGGAAATGTAGTGTATACCATTTGATTTGTATCCTAATTGCAGAACTTTCTGGAAAGTTTCATTCTGATTCCTGACCGACTTCATACCCAAATACCGATTTTAAAAGTTACGGTCGGTCGATTTTAAAAGTTACGGTCGGTTTTTACCCCCCTTAGCCCCATGCTAAGGAAATGTAGTGTATACCGTTTGAGTTGTATCGTAATTGCAGAACTTTATGGAAAGTTTCATTCTGATTCCTGACCGACTTCATACCCAAATACCGATTTTAAAAGTTAGGGGCGGTTTTTATCCCCCTTAGCCCCATGCTAAGGAAATGTAGTGTATACCATTTGATTTGTATCCTAATTGCAGAACTTTATGGAATATTTCATTCTGATTCCTGACGGACTTCATCTCCAAATACCGATTTTAAAAGTTAGGGGCGGTTTTTACCCCCCTTAGCCCCATGCTAAGAAAATGTAATATATACCATTTGATTTGTATCCTAATTGCAGAACTTTATGGAAAATTTCATTTTGATTCCTGACCGACTTCATCCCCAAATACCGATTTTAGAAGTTAGGGGCGGTTTTTACCCCCCTTAGCCCCATACTAAGGAGATGTAGTGTATACCATTTGATTTGTATCCAAATTGCAGAACTTTATGGAAAATTTCATTCTGATTCCTGACCGACTTCATTCCCAAATCCCGATTTTAAAAGTTAGGGGCGGTTTTACCCCCTTTAGCCCCATGCTAAGGAAATGTAGTGTATAGCATTTGATTTGTATCCTAATTGCAAAACTTTATGGAAAATTTCATTCTGATTCCTGACCGACTTCATCCCCAAATACCGATTTTAAAAGTTAGGGGCGGTTTTTAACCCCCTTAGCCCCATGCTAAGGAGATGTAGTGTATACTATTTGATTTTTATCCTAATTGCAGAACTTTATGGAAAATTTCATTCTGATTCCTGACCGACTTCATAACCAAATACCGATTTTAAAAGTTAGGGGCGGTATTTACCCCCCTTAGCGCAATGCTAAGGAAATGTAGTGTATACCATTTGATTTGTATCCTAATTGCAGAACTTTATGGAAAATTTCATTCTGATTCCTGACCGCCTTCATACCCAAATACCGATTTTAAGAGTTAGGGGCGGTTTTTACCCTCCTTAGCCCCATGCTAAGGAAATGTAGTGTATACCATTTGATTTGTATCGTAATTGCAGAACTTTCTGGAAAGTTTCATTCTGATTCCTGACCGACTTCATACCCAAATACCGATTTTAAAAGTTACGGTCGGTCGATTTTAAAAGTTACGGTCGGTTTTTACCCCCCTTAGCCCCATGCTAAGGAAATGTAGTGTATACCGTTTGAGTTGTATCGTAATTGCAGAACTTTATGGAAAGTTTCATTCTGATTCCTGACCGACTTCATACCCAAATACCGATTTTAAAAGTTAGGGGCCGTTTTTATCCCCCTTAGCCCCATGCTAAGGAAATGTAGTGTATACCATTTGATTTGTATCCTAATTGCAGAACTTTATGGAATATTTCATTCTGATTCCTGACGGACTTCATCCCCAAATACCGATTTTAAAAGTTAGGGGCGGTTTTTACCCCCCTTAGCCCCATGCTAAGAAAATGTAATATATACCATTTGATTTGTATCCTAATTGCAGAACTTTATGGAAAATTTCATTTTGATTCCTGACCGACTTCATCCCCAAATACCGATTTTAGATGTTAGGAGCGGTTTTTACCCCCCTTAGCCCCATGCTAAGGAAATGTGATGTATACCATTTAATTTGTCTCCTAATTGCAGAACTTTTTGAAAAATTTCATTTTGATTCCTGACGAAAAATTTGGTTCTGATTCCTATGAAAATATTTTATGTGCACGTCTATGGATGTTCGGTTATTTCCGGAAATTTTACCGGCCAACTTTACAGGCTAACTTCACACTGGTGTAATCTATTAGCAGTGTTGCCAACCCTACCGATTTTTCGGTAGATCTACCGTTTTTAAACTTCTCTACCGATCTACCGAACGACACTAACATTCTACCGAAAAACGGCAAAATTTAGAATGAATTTATTTTTAATTTGTCTGAGAAATTTTCAAATCAGACCGCAATTGCTTAACTAACTGCTGCGCCCTCTAGTAATGAATAGAAAAGTTGAATAAAAACGGTAAGGACAGTTGTGTATTTTACCAACTTTTACAGTTTTTAACGTGATTGTCGCGGGACTTTTTTCAAATATTCAAGTCGAAATTCGGTAAAGTACCGAATAAAATTTGTCACCCGAGGTTATAAAAGAGAGCAAGTAGCTTCGAGCGTCATTTTCCCGTTTGATTTACTTAGAGTTAAAGTCTCTCAGAACATTTTTTTCTTTAAAATGAGTGATTCTAATGAAGAAAATAGCGGTGGTGGAGGCACAAGTGCCGGTATACGTCCATTAAAAAAAAAGAAATATGGTCAATCGTATAAGGAAGCATGGGAAAAATTAGCTGAGTTTAAAGGATGGTTAAAGAAGAGTCGAAAAGGAGAAATGTTTGCCAAATGCAATTGCTGTGACAAACATATTAATGTATCAAGTGGTAAAGATGCATTGCTGAAGCACAGCGTTTCAAAACAACACCAAACGAAAATTAAATCAATGTCTCAGCAGACAAGATTAACATCATTTATGACTGAAGGTAGCGATGAGAGAATATTAGAAGAAGAAATTAAGAAAGGTAAATAACTTAATTTTATGGAACAAAAATAATTGTGATAGATATGTAACTAAATAATTTCTTTTTCTTAGGTGAAATACGGTTAGCCGCATTTGTTGCTGAACACAACTTGCCCTTTTTAATGATGGACCACTTGGTTAAATTAATAGGAACCGTTTGCCATGACTCAAAAATTGCAAAAGGTTTGAACTCCGGAAGAACAAAAACTACTGCCATCGTCCAAAACGTTTTGGGACGCGAGAGAAAAGACGCACTCTGTAGTCATCTGCGAGGTAATAAATTTTCTTTAATAGTAGATGAATCTACAGACAGAAGCACGACCAAACACCTCTGCTTGGTGGTAAGAACCATGTGGAACAATAACGTTTCAGATCACTTCTTAGGTTTAATTAAACTTTCTGAAGCAAACGCACTCACTTTGTATAATCATATTGTTACTTTATTCGAGGAGAGACAAATTCCTTATAAAGAAAATTTGATTGGGTTTGCTTCAGATGGGGCAAATGTAATGATGGGACAACATAATTCATTGATGACTTTATTAAAAAATTATGTTCCAGCATTATATATTATGAAGTGTATTTGTCACTCCTTTCATTTATGCGCATCCTATGCATGTCAAAAATTACCTCGTTATATAGAAGACTTAACCAGAGACATTTATAATTATTTTGGTTCAAGTCCGAAAAGAATTTCGGAATTCCAAGAGTTTCAAAATTTTTGTGAAGTAAAAGTTCATAAAATTTTACATCCTGCTCAGACTCGTTGGCTTTCTGTCGTTAGTGTGGTATCGAGAATATTAGAACAATATAATCCCCTACGTCTTTATTTTACTGATGCCGTAAGTCGCAATGACCTATTGGCAGCAGAAAATATTTTGTCTAAATTGAATAATCCTGTTACAAAATTATTTTTGCAATTTTTAGAATTTGTATTGCCTTTTTTTACCAACCTTAACAAAGAGATGCAATCGGAAAGCCCAAAACTTCATGTTGTGTATAAAAATGTGTGTAATGTATTAAAAGCTATATATGATTGTTTCATAGATAGAAATTATCTACAAAATACAGATATTAAACATATTAATTTTAAAAATCCTCAAAATTATTTAACTGTTGAAACGATGTATTTTGGTGCCAATGTCGCTAAAACTATAAGTGAAGGTGAATTTACTGATGAGCAGCTGAATTTCTTTAGGTTGCGATGTTTACAGTTTTATATAGAAAGTTGCAGTCAAATTTTACTACGTTTTCCTTTGAATAATAACATTTTGGAAAATTTAAATTCTTTAGATCCACAAACAGTAAAAGCGGGATCTGTTCCGTCCATTTCAGACACGGCTAATCTATTTCCTCACCTAATTACCACTGATTTGCAACAAGTTGATACAGAATGGCGGTTATTACGAAACTGCGATAAAGTTAAAACCTTTTCCGATGAAATTCAGACATTTTGGCAACAAGTAAATGAAGCAAAGTTTGGAGACGGTACGCCAATGTTCAGTTCACTTTCAAATTTTGTGTTTAATTTGCTCTGTTTGCCACACTCATCCGCCAACGTAGAAAGAATTTTTTCATCGATAAATTTAATGAAAACAAAGCAGAGAAATAAACTCTTGACTGCCACTATCTCTGGACTATTGCACACTAAAGAATATTTGGGTCATCAAAACTGTTTTGACTTTCATATTAATAAAAAAATGATTAATAACATGACCAAAGCTAATTTGTACGAATCCAAAGCAGATACACAAGAAGTTTGATTTTTTTCTAAATAAAATACCAAAATATTGTAATTAATATTATTTAAGTACCTATATATTACATATTATTACATATCATACTATTTTATATGTACCAGTTTATGTTAAGTATCTTTTGACTTTTTTAGTTTTGTTACTTGTTTGAATATGTTATTTTTGTTTGACTTTTTTTCTTATAATTTATAATTATTTTGTAATAAATATATTCAAAATGTTCTGTATTTTTTTTCTTCAATCAAAAAATTATCATCTAGTAATTAAATCAAAACCTAAATTACTTTTAGGTATTATAAGTTTGAAAATTTAAATCTACCGATTTCTGTCGTGATCTACCGAAAAGTCCCGAGGTGATCTACCGATAAAGTGTTCGGCGAGGTTGGCAACACTGTCTATTAGGTATCTGTCAAATTTGCCATTTATAAAAACAATCAGTGAAAACTGGCCTTATTTGGTAAAATATGGAAAAATTTTATTAAGAAAAAATCCGAAATGGGTCGAAATATAGGTTTTAAATAAAAATAGTTTATTTTATGTAGTTTAATTTAATAGTTTAGTTTAATATAAAATGTTGTTATAAGAAGGTATTATTTTGAAGAATACTGGGGTAGGTCAGAAATTCAAATAATTTAAGTGGTTCTATGATTATGATATGGTTAAATTGCTTTATTAATTAAAAATTGGTGTGTATTGGATTTGCATTGAGATATTTATTTGTTATCTATTATATGTGTTTATTTTACTATTGTGCAAAATCAATAAACGAGGTAAAAGGGTGTAAGAAGTATAGTTATTACCCACCAGCTCTCCTAGCGTTGATCAGACTTCGTTAGTTGTTTAAATTTATTATAAGGAGTGAAAGGTTGAGCTAGCCAGAGTCATGGCCGTCTGGATCCTGTAAAAAAAACACGTTATTTATTTATTTATTTATTTATTTATTAATACATATACGGGTAACCACCCTTTACAAAAATTAAATAACAATGGTAATAAAATATAACAACCAAAGATTGTACCATAGTTATATAGATGTGTATAAAAAAAAAGGTAAAAAAAAAGATTTCTATATTAAATTCACAATAATAGAAACATAATGAAGTTCCCTATTTAATACACAATATTGATAATTAGTAACTTCTTCATTCAATTCACAATAATAAAAATAATAATACAATGCTGTAACTGAAAGATCGTTATCTAAAGTCTTAGAATAAGGAATCATTAATAGAATAAATGCAAACTAAGAAAACTGTATTCTTGATACTTGTATTTTAAATAAAGAATAAGGGACTCCAAATAAATCAATTACATCATAGTGGGAATTGATAGAACGGCAAATTCTAGAAATACTACTGTAATAACCATAATTAGTCCTGTGGAAAGGTACATACAAAATATTTGAAGATCTCAAAGCTCGCACTGGGACATATAATTTGGTAGCATCTAAAAGTTCTGGACTATCAATTACAGAATTAAAAATCTTATAGATAATGTGTAAGTCATTTAAAATCCTTCTATCATAAAGTGGTTTCAAATTTAAGCATGACATAACAAATTCCAAAGGAAAATTATCATGAACAGAGATTCCCATTTTAAAAGAAGCAAATCTTAAAAATCTGTGCTGAACTTGTTCAATTTTATTAATGTGAGTTTGATAGTTGGGTGACCACACACTTGAGCAATATTCTAAGTGAGACCGGACTAGTGAAGTGTATAAGATTTTAAAAGTGTTAGCATGATTGAAGTCTTTTGAAAAACGTTTTACAAAACCAAGCATTCGGTTTGCTTTAGACACTATACAATTAATATGAGGTACAAATGTAAGACATTTGTCAAATTTAACACCTAGGTCATCAACTTCAGTTACATTTTTTAGATTGTTATTATTTAACATATATGTATGCATAATGGGATTACTACTTCGGTAAAATTTCATACAAAAACATTTTTTAAGGTTCAATTCCAAGTCGTTTGAAGTACACCAAAGATAAAACATGTCTAATTCCTGTTGTAAGATTGTAATATCTGACAAAGACTTTATAGCTAAATAGATTTTTATGTCATCAGCAAATAACAAAAAATTACAGCTCTGAATTACGTTCTTTACATCATTGACAAAAATTGAAAATAATATGGGGCCTAGATGTGATCCTTGTGGGACACCTGAGGTTACTTGTATTTCTTTAGATATAAAGTTTTTGAATTTAACAAATTGACTCCTATCAACTAAGTAGGTTTGGAACCATGAAAGTAACTGACCAGATATCCCCAAAGTTTCCATTTTTGCTATTAACAATCCATGGTTGACTCTATCAAATGCTTTCGAGAGATCACCATATATTGAATCCACTTGATAACCTTGTTCTAACGTTCTTGATATATGGTTCTCATATAGAAGTAAATTGGTATTTGTAGATCTCCCACAATAGAAGCCATGTTGTTCACTGATTATAACACTTTTCAGTAAAGGACTTAACTTGGCAGTAATTATACTTTCAAATAACTTCGGTATGCAGCTAATTATTGAGATTGGTCTATAATTTTTGATGTCTGACTTATCCCCACTTTTAAATACAGGTGTAACATAACTCGACTTCCAACAGCTAGGAAAAATTCCAGTTTCTAGTGATTTTGAAAATACAATCCATAAGGCTCTAGAAAGGATAAAATTGCATTGTTTAATGAAGTAAGCTGGTATCCCATCAGGTCCAGGACCTTTATTAATGTTAAGTTTTTCAATGTGTTCATAAATTTCAATAAGTGATATATCAAGGGACAACAAATCAATGGATTGTGGAAAGTCAGAATTTGGTATTGGACAATCATTGTTAGTGTAAACTGAGGCAAAATACTCTGCAAACAAGTTTACAATGGCATTGCCTTCCTTAGCTTTCACATCTCCAAGAACCATTACATTAGGAATTCCATCATCTTTCCTCATAGTATTAACATATCTCCAAAAAGAAGTAACATTAACGGGAATTTTATTCTCAGTTTTACTTACATAATTATTATAACATGATTCACTCAGTGCAGAACATTTATTTCTCAAATCAACAAATAATAGATAATCCTCAAAAGATTTCGTACTCTTATATCGTAAATGTGCTCTTTTTTTCTCAAAAATTAAATTTTTGAGCTCTAGACTAAACCAACATGGAAAGTTGGAGTTACTCGATTTACGAATGGGCACATAAATTGCAATTGCTTCATATAAAATAAAGTAAAGTGTGTTAATCGCCTCATCCAAAGATAAGTTTCTCAATGCTAAATCCCAATTGACATTAGCTAAGAAGTTGTGTATCAAACTGTAGTCAGCTCTCTTAAAATCATAATAGTAGTCCTCATATTTTAATGAGGGTTGCTTTGTTACTAAAGATAATGAGCAAACCAATGCTGGGTGATGACTATCACAGGGTAATAAAATATCATCGGCAGTAGACACCAGTATACCTTCTAGGTTACTAAACAATAAGTCTAATATGACACCATTGGCATTTGATATTACATTGTACTGCATAAGACTGAAGGCACCAAATACATCAGCTATAACAGAAGAGGCAATCATTTCAGCTTCTGGGGCTCCAGTCGGGCATACAGAGTAAACACCTATATTATCATTACACCATAAAGTGTTCGGTAAGTTATAATCGCCAAATAGCAGTATTTTTTCATTATTAATTTGATTCATTATTTCCTCAAGTGAGTTACAATGGTCCATATAAATTTCAACTGGAGATTTTGGAGGAATATAAATAGCTCCGAGTGTAACCTGTCCTGAAGAGAGATAGACTTTTATAAATAACTGTTCAATATTACTGTTGGTTAAAGTTACTAAACTGCTGTGAAGATGATTAGCAACAGCAATCATAACTCCACCACCTCTATTAAAAACACTTGTTTCATTACTACGGTCCTTTCTGTAAATAGTATAATTAGAAAAACCCAATTCACTACTTAGAATGCCATTATGTAGCCATGTTTCCGTAAAAATAATAATATCATAATAACCTCTATTAGTAGACATGCTGCACTGTAGCTTTCGAAGTTTAGTACGAACTCCACGTATATTTTGATAATAAACACTTAGTTTTTTGAACTGCTATGGGAATTTGAGTCAACAATTGTAGGGACACCATTAACATACCTAATCGTTTTATTTGTCTTTCCATCTGCATGCATCTGATCTAGCTGAACTTTTATTTCCTTGAAGTATTTTCTCTGGGCAGGAGTTTGATCTGATCTAATCTGTACTAAACCTTTATACGTTGATCTACTCTTAAGCACAGTAATGACATCAGATGGATCTGACAGAACTACTTTCATGGGTCGAATTTTAGGATTGCTTCGTTTACCTACTCTTAGAACCTTTACAATATTTAAATCAGTCTTGCAGATATCCCTGATTATTTCAGAAACTTTACTCTTATCCTCTTCAATTCGTTGATTAAGAATGGGGCTTTCAGATTCGCTCAAGTTGTAAAACATGAGATTGCACGCACGCCTTTGTCTGTCAGCAATTTCAGAGATTAATTTTTCAGTGTCAACAACATTAGGTTCCATGGTATGGGGATGGGAGCTTTTGTTAGCTTTTAGTTTTTCGATTTCCTCCTTGAGTTGATTGACAGCTGAGATCAGAGACGGAACCAAACGAAGACCATTTTCACATTCATCACAGTATAATTTAACTCTTCTTTTACCTTTCAACTCCATGCATCTTACTTCAGTAGTGGTAATTTCAGCACAACTAATGCATACTTTTTGTTTGCAACCATCACAATCAAGAAAAGAAGTCCCTTTACATTTATCACATGGATTCAACATTTTCTGATTTTCTTTTTTATCTTGTCTTATTATTCTTAATTAACTTTTCTTCGTTTGTTTAATTATAATTGTATATTGAGTTAAAAAGCACCTTTAGGCTTAATATTAGTGTAAACAGTATTGTAAATAAATCACTTTAAAAATGATATGAACGTTATGGATTAGTATTAAAAATATGTACATTGTTTTTAGTAAAACGGCCAAATCTGGGTTGCCGAGTATTAGTACAACGTAATGTTGGTAAAATAGCACCTGCGTTAGCACGTGAACTAGGTAGTTGGCAAGGAGACGTGAGAGTACGGTGTAGTCAGCTTTTATGTGCAGTCGCTCATCATGCAGAACATGGTTTAACTCAACATTTGCAAGAACTTCTCTGTGCCATGTATATGGCTGCTCGAGATGAAGATAATCGAGTAGTTGTCAATGTAAGTAGTGTCAATGATCAAGATAATTTCTATATAGTTAATTGTATTACAAACAGGTTATACAAGCAAGTGAATTGATTGGTCTTTTTATACCAGTGGATACTTGGTTAAAATTAATTGTACCAGCTATTGAAGATGGACCTCATTTTGGCCAGTTAACTGTTTTAGCCGGCTTGATTAAAGGGACTCCAAAAGAATTGATTTTACCACATTTGGAAGAAATCTCTAAAGTGCTAGCAGATGATGATGTTTGTCGCAATCGGAAGGTATACAGTAAAGACTTTTTCTATCATTCTATCTTATTAAATTAAATAATTGATTATGACAGACTAAATATCAACAAGAACTAATAAAATGTGTTCGATGCATCCTAACAAAATGCAATGCGGAAATGTATAGAACTGGCGAATGTTTGTTTACTGTTATAATAACAACGCTTTCCATAACAGATGAACAAAATAAAGAGAAATTCGATTTCACTCTTTTGGACGATTTATATAAAACATTAGATCTTCAATCTCGCTATAATGTATGGAGTAAATATATAGGGAACTTATTGGAAAAGATAAATTGTGATCCACAATCTTGGAGTACTGTTACTGTGGAAAGGTGTATTTTTGAAAACATTATTCTTGAATCTGGTACAGTATTGATGATAATGTAATCCATTATTAGATCTTGATATTTCTCAAATTATAGGACAAGCTTTTGGGGAAAATTTATTTATTATTGGAGAAATCCTTCAGAGGACTTTAAATATTGATGCTGATGCCGAATCACGGTTAAGAACTTTTATTGCACTTTCGTCTGCTTTAGATAATAAAGATAAAGTTTTTAAAAATGCAAATAATTTAAATGAATTTTTGCAAAAATTATTGACTGGTAAGATACATTTTTTATCACCATTTTGAAATGTTAGAAATATAATTTTACAGATGTTTTGGTTCCTACATTAGTTTGGCGTGCTGGTCGTACAGCTGAAGCAATGCGCACAATGGCTGCATCGTGTCTCTGCAGTGCTTTAAATCCAGGAATCTATGTGGATCTTTTTCCTAATGAGAAAACTTTTCAATACTTCTTTGATAAATTACTTCCTATTTTATTATCTTTGACAGAAGATTCTGCTTGTAAAAGCAGGCAGTTAGCTTTAGATGCATTGATGCTTTCGAAACAAACTGCTTGTAGAAGAAATTGCTGGAATACTGACAATTTAATTAAAATTTATCCTGGTAATGTTGAGTGTAGTAACTATATTGACACACCCATGGCAACAATATATAAGAATCAAATTAGCTTATCAAATTATGTTATGGGTATTCGTAGCCTAACCAAAAATTCATTTCCAATTTGTTTCACCAACAGTGATGGCCCATTCTTAAGTGCCTCAGAACAACCAAGGATATCCCAAAGAAATATCCATTAATAATTATTATAAGTGCCTAATAAGTATTCAGTTGTATAATACATACTAATAATTATGAATAATAGCAATTTTCTCTAAACAGATTTAGTCGGGACAGCTAGCGAACATGACCACTTCACAACTCCGTAATGGATAGTAGTAGTAGTAGTATTGTGGGGAGACCGAAGTCTAGCAAATAGGCCTTCATGGGCCCTTTTTGCCAACCCCTTGTCATCCCCCTAACCACCTCCACTATCACCTGCTTCAATTGCCTCTTCTCCCTGTGTAAACCTACCCGATTTCCCAATGAAGGTTAGGATGTTGGTCCACGATAGGGAGCGTAGTTCTTCTCTTCGAAGCATAGCTACACCAAAGGTTTTGAATCTCAACCGCTGGTAAGCCGTGCATTCTCCGAGGTAGTGGTAGGATGTTTCCTCATCACCCCCACATCTCGGGCATATGGGGTCTTCCTCTACACCTATCAAGGATAGGTGTCTTTTTAATTTGCAGTGGCCTGTCAGGATCCACGTCAAAAAACTTACGGATCTTCGGCTTTTCCCCATTAACCAGACCGACTTCTTTGAATCAAATCCCTCTATATGGTCTTTCGCCTGCCGACAGCCTCTGCAACTTTCCCACTTCGCCCTGCTTTTCTCATAGGCCCACTCTACCAGGGTCATTGAGATTTGATGCCTTGTAATACCCAAGTAGGGTTCCGGTCCCAGGCAGATACCCTCGGCTCCGAGTTTGGCCAGTTCATCAGCCTTCTCATTGCCTTGGATTCCGGTGTGGCCTGGGACCCAAACTAGTTCTACCTCTTTCTCTCTTGCCAGCTCTGCTCAAGCATCCGCACATTCCTGGACGAGAGCTGTTCTCGTCCTGGAGGAGTTGATTGCTTTTAGTGCCGTTTGACTGTCAGAGCAGATGTAGATTTTCCTCTCTGGTGCTGCTCTAATCTCGACTTTGGTTGCCACCGTTAAAATGGCGTAAAGCTCGGCTTGGAAAACCGTGGTGGACTTCCCCAGAGCAAAACTCTCTTGTACCCCTCGGTTCTCTATGTATATTCCTGCTCCAGAGGATTGCCTTTCTGCTATCCGGGAACCGTCCGTGTAGCATACCAGGGCATCTGGGTGAAACTCGATTTGATTTTGCTCCCACTGTTCTCTAGTCGGAATAGTAAGGGAGTACTCCTTTTCTAGTCTTAGTCGGTCTTCTGCTTTGGTTACCCTATATGTTGACAAAGGGATCTCCTTTGCCCCCACCTGGGAAATCTTTGCATGACCGATGCATATACCTTGATTACTCCAAAACCCCGCGTCTCGCATTCTGAGATGGGTTGCCATGGCCTCTCTCTTTATCCAGGAGTCAAGGCCCGGGAGACCCAATTTAATCTCAATTGCAGCCGTTGGGGTTGTTCTCATTGCTCCTGTATCCCTAATGGATAAAATCCCTTTTATTATCTGTATTCATAGTATATGAGTAGGAAAACCCTTGTCTGGCAGAGCAACCCCTCTGATTTATGGAGGAAGAGATCAAATAGTGTAATTAAGAAATGTCGAAACACATATGTAATGGTTTTTCTAATTTTTATATGAATCAAAATACTGGAAAAAAAACGATAACAAACTTGCCAGACAAATATTCCTCTGATTAGTGCCAGATCAACACTAATTAATTAATTATTTAAAAATTTTAAGTATAAGTTTAATGCCTGTCTTTTTTACTAGGATCTGTATAATGTGATTGCAAAATGACAGATCAAGATAACACTGATTTCATCCATTAAAAGTTAGTAAACTTACACTATTTTATGTATAATTGGTTACCTATGTGTGCACAATGCTCTTATACTTGAAATCTTTTAATATGTAATTAATTAATTAGTACTGATCTGGTACTAATTAATCAGAGGAATATTTGTCTAGCAAGTTTGCTATCGTATTTTTTCAATATTTTGCCTCGTATAAAAATTAGAAAAACCATTACATATGTGTTTCAAATGTGACATTTTTTAACCACACTATTTGATCTCTTCCTCCATAAATCAGAGGGGTGGCCTTGCCAGACAAGGGTTTTCCTATTCATATACTATGAATACAGATAATAAAAGGGATTTTATCCATTACGGAGTTGTGAAGTGGTCGTGTTCGTTAGCTCTTAGACTAATTGTTCAATAAAAAAAATGCAGAATTAAATAACAAATAAAATCAAGAATTGAATGTTGATATTATGGGTTTATTTCTGATAACTGGCTAAAACACCAAAAAATATGAGAACATTTGTATTATTCGAATACTGATTTTTATAATCATTAGTTTGTAGTGTATATTCTGAAATATTTAAAATTGATATTTGGCAGACTACTTTCAGAACCAACAGCTTTTAAAAAGGAATTACATTAGATTTGTCCATTTTGTGACAGAAGTTGGAATGTTATGATTTTTTGTTTTAATTACTCCAATCGTTATGATATAATTACAGATTTATTTCCAATCTTTTCATAAAATTTGCAATAAAAAACACGTATCTGGCAATAAATTGAAATTATTATTTAACAAGAGAGCTTGGATTATCAATAATTTACTATTTATTTGGCTTCTGAAAACTTACTGAATATCTTAAAAACAAAAAGTTATTATTACGAACAGATACTGAAATACGAGTAACGAAGAATTTGTGATATTTACTTGTATCAATAAGGACAATCTTTTGTCACCGAAAGGACTTTGTGGTCACAGAATGAGAAATAACTTGGAAAAGAAATATAAATCAGTTTTTTTTATTCAAGTACATTCTAGTATTTTAATTCAAAATATTCTTAAAAAGTAAAAACAATACATATTTCTTAAAAAATAAGTAAACCCTTAAGATTCCTCAGCTTCCTAATTTTCTGAAGCTTCTGAATTTTAAATAAAAACATTAAAAATACAGTTATGTATTTATACAGTTATACTGTTAAGCTAGGGTCTGTTGTTTGCGTTTACACGAAGTGTTTAAACGGCGCTATCAAACACGTCGTGTAATCACATGAATGTGGTCTGAGTATACAGTCGATACTAACAATGCAACAGGAAATCTCTAAACTGTTGTGGTGATGAACATCCATAGCATTACATGTTCTAGCAATTCAAGAAGTTTATGTTTTAACTAAAATCTTACTTTTCACTTGATTAGTGGTCACTTCCTATCCATAAGAAGGCGACAGCAGGATATTTCAAAAATCTTAAGCTTATCTATAATGAGGAATTTATGCCAGGGGATAATTCTCTACCAGAAACAAATACACTGTTACCTTACATTGTTGTAGGGGATGAAGCACTCAGGCTTTCACGCTGTGTTTAATGATTTACAGAAATGTTCATTTAACTGTCGCTTGTGTCTGTTTGAAATTGTATGTCAGACATTTAGATTATTTTATTGTTCCACTGTTGATCTAATCATAACAGTTTCATGCTATTTGCACAATCGATTAAGGGGTTCAAATGCAAGTGTAGCAGAAGAAGACAATCATGTGACATTACCTTCAAACAATATATTAAATCTAGAACACTGGGGAAAATTCTTCTGCAGAGGCTTTTCAAAATTTCTTCAACAGCCGACAAGGAAGTGTAAGAAATGTGACATGTGATGACTAGTGTCAATGAATGAATATGTCAATTTTTATATCACCCTTTTATATCAATATTCACGTGACGAATACCTCAGCACTCGTAGTAGCATAATATGCATGGGATTCATTGAGTATATGACTCACTGGTCTATCTACTTGTCCTTCTGAATGTGGAAATTCATATGCAGACGTCCAAGACATATCATAATAAAAGGTGTTGGTGATGATGGCATAACGGTAGGAGTGGATACTGTTTCCGCCACATTTAAAAAAATTAGTTTTGTTGGATGAAGTTTCTGGGCTACTGACGTTTCAATTCTTTTTACAATAGAGTCATTTGTATATTTCGGTAACGTATGTACTCACAAGTCACAATGCACAATTCACTAGCCACTAATAAAGCACGCCATTAATTTGCCATCAAAGCAATTGCATTTTAAACAAGTCGTTTTATAGAGACTTGTCGATACAGGCAGACCCCAAGTAAGAGATATGCATTTCTGCAACTTCAGCATCTAATAGCATCGTTTAAATGCTAAGGACAACATATCTTCAAACACAACATTGCTGCAGGGGCGGCCCCAAGGAGAGGGCCATGGTCCCCTCCGAGATCTTGTTCAAAGAATTTCTTACATTTTATGTGCCTTTTATTATTAGAAAAAACGGATTGGATTTCAAGTATATTTTTTGTAATTAATTCATTATTTCGAGATTTCAATAAAAGTTAAATTAATTCATAAGACTTCAATCAAGCTGCTATAAAGAAAACAAGCTAATGTAAATGTTCGATGTTGGTGGACTCTGGGTGTGGGTTCTATTTGAGGAGAGCGAAGTTGACAAAAAGAAGTTTGGCAACAATGCCCTCCCTTCGATGAGTCATCTTCCCCTCATTGGAGTATAGATTACATCTGTGGAGCCATACGATATCAGGGAAATAGCTAAAACAACTTTTTTAAATTATGCATAAATTTTCATTGCAAATTCTGAGGAATTTTTTAATCTGTTAAATTCTTAACTTGCAAAAAAATGTTTAATTTTTTAACTTTTGTATTGTTTATATTTTTACTTTTGGTTTTGACTTGTACCATACAATCTTTATTGTTCCTAGTACACAATCAATTTGCTATTTCTTTCTAGTTCTAGTTCAAAAACCTTATCCACTCTAATGTCCTTAATGACAACACAAAACTCAGAATATACAGATGTATGATAACACCGGTGATAATGTACGGATGTGAAAGCTGGGCCTTAACTAGATATAAACCAACAAAACAAACTTAGACGCATGGAAATAAAAATACTAAGAAGAATCTTTGGGTGGGGTATTAGCACCTGATGAAATGAACTGGAGAAGATACAACCATGAAATAGACAAGCTAATAAAAGGAGTAGACATAGTGCGCGGTATCAAGGCACTTCGACTAAGATGGTTTGGACACCTCTCAAGGATGAAACCACAGAGAATGGCCAAAGGTATTATGGAATGGGATCCGGGTTAGGGCAGAAAAAGAAGAAGACCACAAGAAAGGTGGAGAGATTCGATCCAGAAAGACATAGCAGCGATGAAAATTTAAAATTAAAGTGGTGACAGGGAGAGACACAATGGAAAAAATTTGTAAAAGAGGCTAAAACCACAGAGGGTTGTAACGCCGAAGAAATCAATCACCTTTATCGTTGCAAGAGTTGATCTGAAAGCTAGGAATAGTTTTGTTGACCGTTATTAAAATGCCTCCCCCACGAGTGAGATTATTTTGTAAAATATTATGATCACTCCTGTAGATAAGATAGTTGTGTAAATTCAGTCCACTATCACAAAAGTTGCTATTTAACCAGGATTCACTAAATATCAAAATGTCAAAATCAGAAGTGTTTACCGCAACAAGATTAATTAATTTGGTACGAAGGCCTCGGACATTCTGATAATAAATACTTAGTGAATCTCACTATTAGTGAAGCCATCTGGCTTACTTAACTTTTTGCAGGTTTGTTTTTATTGCTATCTGAAATGATATTTGGGATCCCATGAGTATACCTGATGGTCAAGATCTTGTCTCCGTTGTTGACCCTTTCCCATAGTTGCTTTACAACACTCTCATAGTACTTACTCTGATTAGGTGTAGTCTCAATTGATTTTAATCTGCGATCCTTCGAGTTTATTTCGCTCTCTCTTTCACCTCTCTCTCCCCCTCCCTCCCATTCTCAAACTCTCTTTTCAAAATTTTTGCTACTGCTACCCTCTTTGAGGAAAAATCTTGAAACGATTTCGTAGCGGTTCCGTTCTTCCTTAATATATATTTTATATCTTTTTTTGGGATGTAATGGATTTATGGTCTTCTAGCCACTTTGTAGTGCTTTTGGCATAATGTGCCATTGCTGGTCTGGCCAAAACAAAGTTACTTTAGTATGATTTGAGACATATGGTAGTAATTGCTCTCACACTTGTCACAAAATGTTTAGCAAACATTTAGTGACAAATTTCGCGATTGATTACGCCTTCCGCAAACAGTGGTTTACTGTGAAGACCACGCTGACACTTAACCTGCCAAACGAGTACTTTCAGTGTAAATATTTCTATTGTAACTTGTCTCAAATTATCCGGTACATTCTTCTTATCGACTACAGTAGATTAGTGTAGAAGTATAAATATTATTAAGGATTTTTAGCGTAAACGTGCAAAATATCTTGAAGCACCTCTTCACATTTCGAACTCGTACTTAAGACTGAACAGGATCAGCCACCACAACAAGGTTTTTAATTGAAGCCTATGCATAGTAATCCATTTCCTATTTTTCTTATTGTTTTTTTTGGATGGTTTAGAAGGCAACCTTGTTCTATATGTTTGTTCTCGTTGTTCAACTTCAACATTATTTACTAATTATTGACCATTTACAAAAAAAACAAATTTAAAAATGAATGTTCAATCGGTGATGATGAGTCTTTTCTGTGGCGAATATAATTATTGTGAAATGGACGTCACAGATTGAACACATTCAATGAATTTTGACAATAACATCGAGAACACATTCTAATTGAAATCGCTTAAATATACTAAAATATATTTAGAAATCTTACCTTCCACAATCCACGTTACACTTTGTAAATACTGTCACGTATCGGGTTTTGCTCAGGTAATTAGAGAAGATACTTACATACGTCGCTTGGCTTATTGACGAGAGGTAGATACGGAGCTTTGGGATCGAAAGGATTGGGTAAAAGAAATAACACATAAAACATGGTAAAAGATTAACAAAGATTTATATTAATTAAGTGAATAAAGTGAAAAGCAATTGAATAATTATAGTATTAATTAAAGAGTTAACTTACATATTAAATAATGATTTATTCGTTGATAAATCATCCTTCGAAGCCAGGTTCTTCAATGATTCCATTATGACTATGTTTCGGGTGTTTCCTGATGACACTACATTACTTGTTAACGAACGACCAAGTCTCAAGGAAATCTCCCTGGTTTTATTACTAAGATCTATCACGTGCTTCCACATGTATTTCAGGAAGCTCAAGTCACGTAGTCACCGGAATGTTAGTTTCTTTAACAGATACTGAGGTTAGGCTTACGTCTGGAATTAGTAATATTTAGCCAAACTCAGGATACGTCTTAACCAAAGGATCTAATGATAAGAATTATATTTGAGAAAGAATTATAATTTAATGTATATTGAATAATTTAGAAATATATAGAATTTGGAAAATATCATTAAATAACATTTCGTGCCAATACAACATGAACAAAGCAAATGCTGAGCATTCGTAACACGGTTGCCAAACTGTCAAAGTTTTATGAGTCAAAAAGACAGTCGCAGAATAAGACATTACATCTAATGGGACAGTGATAATCTTTTTTTTTTAGCAAGTTCGGTATGCTTTTTTTTGTATTTCGTATCTGTTGTGTTCTATATTAGTAATGAAATAGGATGTTTTATTTGGAAAAATAAACAAGCAAAACAAAATAAACATTTTGGGCGATGCAGCACACCCAAAAATATTTACATTAGCTGCTACTGTTCACCAGTGTTTAAATAGAAAACTGTTTAGAAAATCTTTGTTTTATATAAAATTCCACTAATAGCATTATTTTGCTGAGGTTGTGTCAATATTAATTTGGAAGTAACTTAAAAGTAAGGGCATGGGGACAAGAAATCCATACAAATTTGAATGATTAACTTCTTTACTATTGAATTTAGATTAACTGCAATTTATGAGATGTTTATACAACAGAATCATTACCTTAAAAACTTCCTTTACAATGTTTTGTCTTTGCATGACCCACTACACTTGCAAATGGCAAATTTGTTTTCCAGTTTTAATTGCTTTGTCTTTTCAACTTCTCTTGTCTCGAAATCTCTTAACCTTTAAGATGACTCTTTTATTAGAGATTTCTATAGAATCCTTAGCAAACCACAATTGTAGTACCTACATTTTCTCTCTTTCAGGTCATAAATCTCAATAACTATATTCACACTATTGGTTGATTTGAATGGAATTGTTAACAATTTACATCAGTGTATGTTTTTGTATCCTTTTTGTATTCGATTTTGTAATTTGTTCATATTTTCTGGTTGCTCATGACAATCCTTTCTTGTTTTAAATGTTGCTACCATACATTATGCCAATATTCAATCTTGGTCTAGGCATTTTAGCGATTGATCGAGCTTTCACAATCAAACTGCATTGACCAACACTTCTTTTTTGAGGGAATGTTTATCTTTAGTATTCCTCTAATGTTTTTCTAAGAGGTAAATTCTTTCTTATACAATACGTATATAATAAAATGTTGTTTCAAGAATGTCAATTTCAGAAAAGTAACTTAGAGCAGAAAAGCTTTTCAAAGTTCCATGTCAGTATAAAATTTGGCAATTATCTTTTGGAGTTAATTCTTATTCAAATTCTTGATTATGTATTGGGACGTGCCAATAAATGCAGATGGCATTGTACATCGACAAAATTAGACAAAATAACATTGATATGCAGATAAGTAATCATGTATGCAACCAATGATATGCATGTTTTAGTTGTGAGATAACTTTCCAATATGACAATTATTATCATATCTACATATTTATGTTTAATAAAATTCTGCTAGAATGCAGATCAATCTTTGGCGGGTCCCAATACATTAATAATTATACCATAAATGATATTTCTGCTAAATAAAGTACACTTTAAGTAAGAAACAAAAAAATATTCATGGAATTCTAGATGCATGTAATACAAATTAGAGATCAACAAAATTCTAACAGATTTTTTTGTCCCTACTCCCTTAGTTGATTAATACAACCTTTATTTTTGTTTAACAAATAATATTAATTATAGAAATTATGAAAAGATTAGATGATCCAACAGATAGTGTTAGAGCAACAGCAATAAATGCATTGTCAATGATTTTTGAAGAAACTCCAGAAGACTTTATAGGAGCCAATTTTAAAGGGCACCATGAATTGATCGTAGATACATTGTTAACTCATTTTGATGATGATGATCCAATTTTACAGGAATTAATTTCTGGTAGTTCCTTTCTATTTTCTTATTATGAGCACTTGTGTTATTGATTTCTCTTTGTGTGTTTCAGAATGTTTGAAGAAGATGGTAGATGTGGGAGGTAAAGCTACCTTAGTTGATAAAATTAATAAGCATAAACCACTACTCAGAAATCAAAGTGGATGTGAACAAATACTTTCATTTTTGAATGCTTGATGTATATATTAAGTACTTTTCTTATATCATTAATTATTAAAAGTTTTTTAATTTAGTATTTTCTTTTAATAATAATAATAATACGTTTATTCCACACATCTGGCATACAAAAAGTTTTATAATACATAAATTATTATTATTGATTATAAATAAATTATAATGAAAATATGAAAATACACATATACACATACAATAAAAATCAATACATATTGTACCAAATGTATAGAACCTCAAGGTGCAAGTTCAGCCATCGCTGATCTTCCACTTGCACCTTGTTAATTCCATTCAATATAAAAAATTTAAACTGTACTAATATATTTTGTTGATTAGTATAATTAATTAATTATTGGATAGGCAGTGTTACTGTAAAGGAAAAGGCGTTGAATTATACACTGTGGCATATGAAAGTGAAACATATAAAACATATTATCATAAAACAAAAGCGACGAGAAGATGTCGAAGAGTCAAAATTAAATCAAAAAATTAAATCAGTTTTTCGGCAAGTTTGGCAAATACAGATTTGTAATACCAAAAAGAGTATACTAAGTAAAGAGAGTAAATTGGCTAAACTTTATTTATTTTTGCTTGCTAAACAAATAATTATGCAATTTCTTTTTAAATTGTGATAGCGACAATTCTTTTAATGGGCTAGGAATATTGTTATAAACTGATGCTATATTATAGCTGTATGAACGTTCAAAAAAAGAATTTTTGTGTTTAGGTATGGTAATTAAACCTCTGTGTCGCAGGTTTAAGATGTGAATGTCAGTCCTGAACCTAATCTTATTATATAAGTACGGTGGCTGCTTTGTAATTATTACTTTATGAAATAGCGTTGCTGACATCAAAACTCTCCTATTTTTCATGGACAGCCAATGTGCTTCCTTTAATTTAGGTGAGACGTGTTCTTTTTTTTGTAATCCATAAATGAACCTTAAGCAGGTATTTTGAACTCTTTGAATACGTTGTGATGTTTCGTAATCCAAGCAGAAATTATAAACAGGAGCGCAGAAAGTAAACTGTGACAAGACTAGCGAATTACACAAGATGATTTTTATTTCTTTGCTGAGATATAGTTTATGAGGATATAGCAGTTTTAAATTCATAAAAGCTTTTTGGACACATGTGCATACATGATCCTTAAATCTAAGGGTTTTCTCCAAAACAAGCCCAAGATTTTTAGATTTGGATTGAATTGGTATTGTCATATTATTTATTTTAATAGGAGGTACTTGTACATTAGGTATATTATTATTGAAAAGTATAACGCAAGACTTGGAAGGATTTAAATGCAATGCATGTTTAGTAGAAAGATCATATATAATATTTAAGTCGCTGTTTACCCTATTTACTGCTTGATTTATGTCCGTAGGTGCAAATGAATGATATATTTGTGTGTCATCAGCATACATGTACATACGACAGGTTTTTAAGTGTTTACAGAAATTACAAGTGTATAATGTAAATAATAGCGGACCAAGTATTGACCCTTGAGGAACGCCTCTTGTAATATTCGCTACCTCAGACACTCTATGCCCAACTTTAACTTTCTGGAGTCTGTTACTTAAATAGCTTTGTATGAGGGCAAGTGCATGCTCACCAAGTCCCATGTAATGTAGTATAGCTAAGAGCAAACTGTGGTCAATAGTATCAAAAGCTTTGCTAAAATCCAGAAGAGTTAAAATGGTGCAATGACCCATATCAGATGCTCTAAAAATATCATCGGTTATGTGTAGTAGTGCAGTTGCACAGCTATGCAAAGGACGAAAACCAGATTGTATTTCAGGTAACAATTTATTAACTTCCAAATGTTCATGTAACTGAAAGTTGATAATTTTTTCCAAGATTTTAGACAATACGGGCAAGATACTAATTGGGCGAAAATCACTAGAGGATTGCGGCTGTGCAACTTTCGGCAACGGTAAAACAAGAGCCTGTTTCCATACATTGGGAAACTTATCCTCCAAAATACAGCTGTTGACAATATGTAAAATGAATGGTATTATGTGAGGACAGCAAAGTTTTATCATTCTTGCATTCAAACCATCGAGTCCCGTAGCATTACTTTTCAAGGTGGTAACTATTTTAGCTATATCTTCATATTTAACTAACCTGAAACTAAGTGGATCGTTAACCAAAGTGTTATTTTTATAAAAGTTTTGAGTATCTAAATCTATTGCTGTAAGAGGTGTGCTATTTAGAAAAAAATTATTAATTTGGCCAACATCATGAATAATAGAATCGTCACAATTAACCCGGCTCGTGTTTATATTTAATCTCTTCAATTCCGACCACATTTGTTTAGTATTGGATTTAGTTAATTTGGATCGAAAGTATGCTTCTTTTTCACGTTTAATGGCACCGTTTGTATAATTTCTAAGCATTTTGTAGTACTCCCAATTACCACGGGTAGGATTTTTTTTATGTTTAGATTTTGCTTTGTCCCTTAAATTAATAAGTAATTTTATATTTTCTGTAACCCACGGAGATGGCTTTTTGTTAATTCTACACGTAACCCATGGGGCATGCTTATCAAATAAGTGAACTAAATTAGCGTTTAAAAAGTTTACTTTATACTCGATATCAGTGAGTTGAAATATGTTATGCAACGGCAGCATTAGTAAATCGCTGTAGAATTCATCTGAGTTGAAGTTTTTATAATTCCGAAATGTATGTTCAATTTGTGGCAATTTGAACGGAGAATTAGAAACATCACAGTAAACAAGTTCATGATCTGATAGGTTACAAAAAATGACACCACTTGAATTAACAAAATCTGTTTCTGAAACAATTATTAAATCTAACAATGAATTTTTGTAAAGTCCATATCTAGTAGGTTCATTAATTAACTGCGTTAAGGTAAAAGAATCTATCATGTTATTAAAATAAATAGTATCATAGCTGTCGTAAATTAGAAAATCGACATTGCTATCACCGAGGCATATAACGTTAGGCGAGACCATCGAACACAACATAAACGAATTTTCTAACTCGTCAATAAAAAGCTTATAATTGTATTTTGGAGGCTTGTACACCACACCACACACAATCTTATCCCTGCTGTTAATACTCACTGAAATCCATAATTGTTCTATATTATCATTTGTATCAATTAAGGACGTTTTTAGTGTATTTCTTATATAAATCGCAACACCTCCACCTCTGGTACTCCTGTCTTTGCGATATAGTTTGTAACCAATTATGCCTAGTACATTATTGTTAAACTCATTAGTTAACCAGCTTTCTGTAATCGCCAAAACATCAATATTTGAATTGTATAATAACTCTTCAACATCAGGTAACTTAGGAGCCAACGAACATATATTAATTTGCGCAAACCTTAAGCCTTCAACTATCATAATCACTGCCTAAAAAATAATGTTATTAACAATACTTATAGATAATGTTATTAATAAAATTGAAAATAAAAAACAAAAAGCTATCAAGTTGCTTCGATGAAGCTTAGTTGCTTCTAGATCTTGAGTAATAATGTAACAAAATCCCGTCGTGGCAGATACCAACGATAATAGTAAGGACATGTATAAAGGTATAGACCAAATTTTCGATGTGTGTAATGAATAACTGAAAATACTTATTAATTATATACCCAATAAATAATAATATACAATATCAAATAGAAAGAAGAAGAAAAAGAACACTGTTGATACCAAAGATAATAATCCAAATTAGTATTACAAAATTAAAAACATATTATTAGGTACATCTTTGTTTTGGTAACTAATAGTAATAACATAACATAGACAAAATTCATCGTTTATTTATATATACTAATAAGATAAATAAATTAAATAATCTGTAATAGGTTTAAATGTTCTAACTTTTACGAGATATCGCTAATATCATTGTAGCTGTAGATAAATACATTCGTAAAAGGCGAATTTATTCATACAAATAAAAAGAAATAATATTAACTGCCATAAAAGTCTGCAAATCTATAGATAATAACAACCAATATGTTTTAGCAAAAATCATTTTACTAATATAAAAGTATTTTTCTACGTTATATAAATAGTATTAATACAATGATACGAAAACATTTCTAATATCATGTGAGTAAAACATACAATTGGTGTGTAACAGATTATAAGAGATTCACACAAAGCATGTGCATAAAAAAAGGAAATTGGGCTTATAAAATTCCTTTACATTATGTATGTTGATAACCAATCTATTCAACAAAAATTAAATCTCTTTACCAGCAATCGCATATTACAAAAAAAAAGATTTAATATAATTTTATAACAGATACTATACATCATGTAAATAAAATACATTTGTTTACGGCAGATTCTAATAATTCCACAAAACAATGAGAGATAAATATAACTGAAATTCTCAATTTTAGTAATCATAATATTATAAACAGTAAATTCAATTTTATGCTGTAATATTATCAATATTTAACTTGGCTAAATCTGAAGATTTGCCAATAACACGCAATTTATTATTAATTTTAGTAAAAATTTTACCATCATGTGACCAAACTTTATTTTTTCCAAGTTTTTCTCGTGACAATTTTAATAAATTATAACGCGATTTGGTCAAATCTTCGGTAATTACTATCTTAGATCCCTTTAACTGTTTCTTGTTATTAAACACTTCAAACTTTGTCTTGTAATTTATAAATTTCACAATAACAGCACGAGGCTTACCTACGTGAACTTTGCCTACACGATGGCAACGGTCGATGTTTTCCTGTGCCACTGTAAGACCTAATTTATCAGAAAAGATCATGGTTACCTTTTTCTCTAAATCACTGATGGTACCTTCATCCTCCGGGATTCCAAAGATTCGGATGTTACTCCTTCTCGAATATTGTTCCAGCGCATCTACTTTATTTCCTAATACGGAGTTTTCTTTTTCAAGGTTCTCCAATTTGTTTTCATATTCGGCTATCTGTTCCTTATATGATTCCGTAAATTTGGCAATAAGTTTATTGCTTAGTAGTGTGATAAAGTTGTCGTCTTCTACCATTTCTGTAACAGCCTGTTTCACAACCTTTACCAAGACTGCAGCCTGCGTCTGATTTCTAGTAATAGACATGATTCCCGATAAATACAATAATAATAGTATCGCACAGACGGAATTTAAAATACATCTTCACACTTCGAAGTGCATTGACAGAATGTAGTTTACTGCAAATTAAAATGAATAGCTATCTACACACAGAAATTTTCATCTAGAATTGTGGTTGTGAGTGCAATAATAATAATAATTAATAATAATCTTTATTTCATAAACAATGCTAATGTAAAAAGATCAACAAGTAAATGTAACAATAGAATGAAATAATGTTACAAAAAAAGAGTCGCATTTACAGACTAATTAGAGTTATATTCTAGGTATTCTGATATGCTAGAAGGCTCAATATCTATGATTAGTTGCTTTATGAGTTTTTTAAATGGTTTAAGCGCCGAGAGGCTTTCCATATAAAAAACCCACTGGATTCATTCTGATTGTTAATATAGGTTAAGAAATACCTAAGCTTTGATATTATAGATATTGCCAGAAGAAATCAATGGTCATTTTTTTATCATCCCCATCATAACAGTTAGGGTCAATCTGTATGAAGTGGTGTTATTTTATTTTTATTCCATTTGATTGAAATATGGCAGCCATATTTGTTTCATGGTGCACGAAGTTTCTTGCAGGGTTTTTATGTAAACATAAATCTTGATATCTCCAGAAGGGTTGGTCCTAGAGACATACAGTAAAAAACCATTGTATTGCTCACATGTCGGACTACATTTTTTAATCTAAATATAATTTTCGTATGATGCTTACTTATAGGTGTGCTTTAACCCCGTACTTAACAACGTTTTAGTGAAAATCCGTGGTTTTTAGGGGGCATATTTCCAGATAAATGTGAAGTCTTAGGGTTGATTTTCTTTTTAATGGTACACTGTTAGGGGTAGTTTATGTATAAAATATTTTAAATCTGAAGCTTCACTATTCTGGTATTTATGGGCTTTAAGATGTTCTCGTTTTTTTCAGTTTTGGGCAACTTTGGCCCTCAATATCTCGGATGGGCACGAATGGATTTTTTTATATAATGTGCAAATTAAGTAGTATATGTTGGCAAACTGTGGTAAAAATCTAAACTTTGATATTAGCCTGAGAACAGAGTTATGCTCAGTTGAAAACTGTGTAGAATGCTTCAGTTATTAATAACACTGCGGAACAATTTTTTTGTCATTCGCTGTTGCAAGAGATTTTGTAACTGATTTTAGTAATATTTTCATTGCTGATTTCAAATCTGAAATTGGTTTTCGCTACATGGTTTCCATGCAATTTGATGTTGAATATAGAGCGTATCATATTAAGTTAACATAATATATTAACCCTATGATGCACCACCTATCCTACAACTTCTGACATTTTTTTTGTGCAGAGTATTGTGCCATGTGCCCTTAGGAATGTTTCGTTTATTTATAAATAATAATTTGCATACAATTTGCACTAACAACCTTAAATATTGTGCAATAGTTTCATTAAAAAAAAAACTATTGGTACCCCACTTTTACTCAATACGGGCTACATAGTTTTTACTTTTCCTGCTCTGACTTTTGAGAATATTAAAGCAGGTGTATATAACGGACCTCAAATACGTACCCTTGTCCGTGACGAAGATTTTGTCAGGAAGTTGAATGGCAAGGAGAAAGCAGCGTGGCTACATTTCGTGGCAGTTATACAAAACTTCCTTGGCAACAAACAGCTCCTAACTATGAATATCTGGTTACTACAATGCTGTTGACTTTTCGAGATTTAGGTTGCAATATGAATGTCAAGCTCAACATCCTGCATAGTCACCTCGATTGGTTTTTTGCTTCATACTCGGCGGACCCACGTAGCCCGCTCTCCAATGAAAAGCTGCTGCACGCAAGTGGATATCCATTATCGCAAGTAAAAACATCCTACACCTAAACTGTCAGGAAAGTGTCAACAATTAAAAAAAGGACATTTACAAATACAGCACGGTAAAAAACGGTGCATTTATAAGGATCATTCAACTCTAATTATTAATAACTGAAGAACGAGAACTTCAAAAGCCCATAAATACCAAAATCGCGAAGTTCCAGATTTAAAATATTTTATACATAAACTACCCCTAACTGTGTACCATTAACAAAAAAAATCAGCCCTTTTTCATCTAAAGGCCTATTAAGGTTGTATAAGTTAAGTACCTATTAAACATATTTTTGAAAAATTTTAGCATTATTTTTGTAATATTTTAAAATCGTTTTACACTAATCTCAAGTCTGTTCGCGTTGGCTATTCGGAAAGCGCAAACTAAACGCGAACTAAATGCGAAGATATTAGTTAATTGTACCAGTCTTGCGTTCAATAAACCATTCATGTTCCCACCTCATTGTACACTGGAGAAGTAACTATAAGAGTGGAAACCGAGGTTGAGGTTATGTAGAGATTGAGGGTGTGGCTTTTGGACAAGTGGTCTATAAAGGGGTGTGGCTTAAAAAGGATGTGGTCTATGAGGCAAGTAGTCTATTATAAAGGGGTGTGGTTTATAAAGGGGCGTGGATTATAAAGGGTGTGGTTTGGGGACAAGTGTGGCAAGCAGAGAGGGGTGGGTTTGAAGAGAGGAAAGTGAAAGGAGGTCAAATGAAAGGTCAAGGTTGTGTGGCTCCACAGTGCTCATTCGTTCCCTACTCGGAGAATTAAAAAATTAAATTCAGGAACGAATGAAATATTAAATTCTTATAAGAATGATTCTTTTACGAGCAAATAAAACTTTCTCGTTCTTCCTATCCTGCTTTTAAACCAAATTTCAATTTAAACTTCAAACTTAAATTCAACTTCAAAAATAAGACTCTGAGAAATCAATAAAACAATGCCATGTATTCTGTAAGTATTGGTTCATATCAATTGTTAAGCATAATAATAATCGTTATGAACCTGATTGATACGAAATCTGAACAATTCGCGCAATATTTGGCATTCTATAACTGTAACTGCACTTGTTATAATCCAATTGAAATGAATCACAACAACTGAAATGCAAACTAATTATGAACTATATTACCGACTGCGCATGCGCGTTCGAGTAGTGACATTTGTATTTGACAGTTTCGAATAGTTTGACGCACGAATTTGAAACATGAAAAAGAAAACCAGACACTTCCGAAAAGCAATTTTATGTAATGCCCCATGTATTATGTACACTTCATACACTACAAGAAGTCTATAGGTCGTCTCACTTTGGAACTACAGCGAAGGAAAGATAGCCAATGTATTTCTTGTGGGCAGGGCCGTTCCTGGACAGGGTGCTGGTGGTGCACTTGCACCAGGGCGTCCAAACATAAGGGGCGGCCGATGACAAAAAAATTGACTAATATCGTTGAAGAAAAAAAAACCACAATTTGAAAAATTTAAAGAGAAAAACTGCCTTTTTATATAGAACCGACAACGCCGCAACAATATTAGTAGTTAGGCTATGTGAGTCCGGGGGCAAAATCCCATGTTATTTTAAAGGGGCCTCAAAGTTAGCTAAAATACCACAATCCAAGATGGCGGCGGCTCGATGGCTCCTCCCCTTGCTTCTGATTGGTCGACGCCATCTTGGATGACACGCCTACTTCTCTCTGATTGGTCGACGTCATCTTGGATGATACGCCTACTGCTCTCTGATTGGTCAATTAAGTCACCCTTACTGCTCTCTCATTGGTCAATTCAGTCACCCCTATAGCTCTCTGATTGGTCAATTAAAATAAGAGCGTTGTCCGGATTATTGATTGAGTTGATCGGCTTCGCCCCTATAGCTCTCTGATTGGTCAATTAAAAATAAAGGCGTTGTCCTGATTATTGATTGAGTTGATTGTCCAATAGAAACCTCTAGAAGGTATTAATTAAACATAAAAATAATTGAAGGGTTGTGCGCGTTAGCCTGAGTATTGATTTGTAGATTAGCCCAATAGGAAGCAGGGATTCACAATATTGATTTTCCCTAACTGTTGTCACGTCCCTACGATTACGGAAATCTGTATTACCGACAACGTACTGAACTACCGACAGACTGAGCCATTTGTAAAAGGAATCGATATTACAGAGAACGTATTCATGCCAATTGTAAAGGGATAGTTACGTACTTTATGCATGTTTTCAACTATTATAATAATAATAATAAGCGTATATGCAAAGCATGAAAAAATTCTTGTTTGAAATTACCGAAATACCAGTTGAAAGGGTTAACATATGGAAAGATCACTAGTACTAACTAACTATAAACGAGATATATTTTAAATGTAAATACAAAGTGTGAAGATATTGATTAGTTGCAAAGAAATAAAGGGTGTGAAATGAACCGTAACAAGGGGTAAATGCATAGGTTATATTATGATGTATCCGTGATTGAAACGTCAATTACTTACGTAATAATACATAGCTACCATTGTTTTTATTATTATTAATAATAATTCATTTTTATTAACAATTATGTTATTGCTTTCTCTTGTCGGGTGTCACTGTACATGCTTGTAGGTATACGATATTTATTTATCTTTATGTTTTAAAGGCGAATGAGCATATTTACCATAAAAACGTATGCAAAATACTTAGAAATGTATTATCCTAGATATCAAGTCTTTCAAATCCTTAGGTGTTTATATTGTATTAGATTATTATTACTAAATGTAAAGAAAACAAGTAGCAAAACTATGAAGAGATGTAAAACGTCACCAAAATTGCAAAAATAAACGCAATCGAATTTTACAAATTGGGTTCGATTGCTAATGACTTAAGCTACATATATGCACATTTTATATAAATAATAAAGTAGACGCTAATGTCAGTAAAATAGAAATTCAAGAATCAGTGTTGTTAAACTTAACCTGTAAAAATAGAAAGCCACACTTTTGGCATTACAGCATATTATAGTCCCCATATAATAACTTAGATACATATCAGGGCCGGTATTATAAAACTTTTTACTTCCTAGATAAAATTTACTTTGAGAGTAAATTCATTTGTTTTGTCTTATATCTACGTATAGCAGAGAATGCATAAATTACAGCAATAGTGTTTAGGTGAACAGGACACCATTCCCCTTGCATCTACTAAACTACGACCTAATTTGTGTGACAATAAGTATACCCTCTAAACGTGAGCCGGAGTGAATGTAATGTTATATCAAAAGTCTATAACTACAATATATGAACATTAAAACGGATAATAGCTATTTATGTAACAAGTATATGATGTAGGACGTTATAGACAAGCCCAGTTTATGGCCGAGCGAGCGAAGAGAGCAAGGGCGAGTCTATAAGGTCCGATTATGTAAGAGTTACATACAAAGCTTTATGTTCGATTCCTAAAATTGACTAATTATCAAAAAAAATCAGTTTATAAATTTGACATCTATTCTTGACAGAAGAAAATTTGGCATGTAAGATACAGTTGTCATACTTTATTTTACTACTATATACTTTATTTTACTACTATATACTTTATTTTACTACTACCACTTTATTTTACGAGTACAATAATAAACCAGTTCACTGCCGCAAAACAATACAATAAACAGTACTTTATAATGCAATCGGACATAAAATTATTTATTTTACGTGATTATAGGGATTACGTGATAGAAAAAAAAGACATAACTACATTATGATTAGTTTGATAGTAAAGAGTAGTTTAAGAATTCATACATGTATAAATTATAAAGAAATAAATCTCAAATCTTTCTATATCCAACCAGCTTCTTATAAATTTCACATTAAATCTCTTTATATAAAACAGGTTGTACATATTTACCGATAATATAGGAATTTTTCACTTTAATGAAAGGTAAATTATTACGTACTAATGGTTTAATAATGAACTAGGACACTATCATGCATTATTTAACTTTTCTCTAAGACATTAAATTAATAGTGATTTATTTCTTATTGATAAATATTCTATATACGGATATAAAATTTCTTGAACTTGAACGCTTTGAATTTTCATCGTTTTCTACCGCAGTTTATTTCAGCACTCAGATAAACCTTAAAGCATAGGCATCGCTTAACATGAGTTAGTTTAAATAATAATAGGTTTTATATTTGATATGCAAATCAAAATAATAAACAATAAAGGTACCTAGTTACATGCACAACTTCAGGTAGGAGATATCTAACTGAAAGATTATTTTATACTTGACCTACATTGAAATACCCTTTTGTAATTATGCTTCGAATTATGTGTATGATAAATATATGTACTTGATAGCTATACTATAGAAGATGGAAATACCGACCCTCGACATCAAATTCCATTCTTTTTAATAGTTAATACAATGTTATATACAAATATCTAACAGATGCACAGACCCTGAGAAGGATCCGTACATAGGAGAGTACTACATGCTAAAGGAAGGAGTAGCCTTAGACATCGATAAAGTTATAAAGAATCCTCGGCTTAGATTGCTGGTCAAAGTTAATGTTGAATTCATTCTAAGGCGTATGTTATGGTATCAGGGGTCGCAATATATTTACGAGGGACCTACTGATAAGCGTTATATTATACCAGGTACGTATGATACTCTACTGCTGATTGCATACCCGATGAACGCATTTGTAGAAAGTAATATAGGATATACGTTACAGAGAAGTTTAATTTTCCATGCAACAAATGACCTATATATATTTTATGTACAATGCTGACATTAACATATTTAGCGCATACCTGTTAAACATAGCTGTAAAAAGTAATATTTAAAAGGCTTATATTTTAGAGATCGGATACAGTCGCATATATTCCTGTATATTACCTCTAAATTTTACTTGAACAAAGACTTAACTACTCGTACTAATACAACATCGCATGTATGTAGCTGTGAAAAAAAAGATTTTTTTGCCTATGATCCCATGATTGTCTCATCATTAAACTTTACAGAGGTGCTTATAAAAGGTCTTTTTTTTTTAGAAATTTTATATCCGTATATAGAATATTTATCAATAAGAAATAAATCACTATTAATTTAATGTCTTAGAGAAAAGTTAAATAATGCATGATAGTTGTCCTAGTTCATTATTAAACCATTAGTACGTAATAATTTATCTTTCATTAAAGTGAAAAATTCCTATATTATCGGTAAATATGTACAACCTGTTTTATATAAAGAGATTTAATGTGAAATTTATAAGAAGCTGGTTGGATATAGAAAGATTTGAGATTTATCTCTTTATAATTTATACATGTATGAATTCTTAAACTACTCTTTACTATCAAACTAATCATAATGTAGTTATGTCTTTTTTTTCTATCACGCAATCCCTATAATCACGTAAAATAAATAATTTTATCAGTTTTAATGTTCATATATTGTAGTTATAGACTTTTGATATAACATTACATTCACTCCGGCTCACGTTTAGAGGGTATACTTATTGTCACACAAATTAGGTCGTAGTTTAGTAGATGCAAGGGGAATGGTGTCCTGTTCACCTAAACACTATTGCTGTAATTTATGCATTCTCTGCTATACGTAGATATAAGACAGAACAAATGAATTTACTCTCAAAGTAAATTTTATCTAGGAAGTAAAAAGTTTTATAATACCGGCCCTGATATGTATCTAAGTTATTATATGGGGACTATAATATGCTGTAATGCCAAAAGTGTGGCTTTCTATTTTTACAGGTTAAGTTTAACAACACTGATTCTTGAATTTCTATTTTACTGACATTAGCGTCTACTTTATTATTTATATAAAATGTGCATATATGTAGCTTAAGGCATTAGCAATCGAACCCAATTTGTAAAATTCGATTGCGTTTATTTTTGCAATTTTGGTGACGTTTTACATCTCTTCATAGTTTTGCTACTTGTTTTCTTTACATTTAGTAATAATAATCTAATACAATATAAACACCTAAGGATTTGAAAGACTTGATATCTAGGATAATACATTTCTAAGTATTTTGCATACGTTTTTATGGTAAATATGCTCATTCGCCTTTAAAACATAAAGATAAATAAATATCGTATACCTATAAGCATGTACAGTGACACCCGACAAGAGAAAGCAATAACATAATTGTTAATAAAAATGAATTATTATTAATAATAATAAAAACAATGGTAGCTATGTATTATTACGTAAGTAATTGACGTTTCAATCAAGGATACATCATAATATAACCTATGCATTTACCCCTTGTTACGGTTCATTTCACACCCTTTATTTCTTTGCAACTAATCAATATCTTCACACTTTGTATTTACATTTAAAATATATCTCGTTTATAGTTAGTTAGTACTAGTGATCTTTCCATATGTTAACCCTTTCAACTGGTATTTCGGTAATTTCAAACAAGAATTTTTTCATGCTTTGCATATACCCTTATTATTATTATTATAATAGTTGAAAACATGCATAAAGTACGTAACTATCCCTTTACAATTGGCATGAATACGTTCTCTGTAATATCGATTCCTTTTACAAATGGCTCAGTCTGTCGGTAGTTCAGTACGTTGTCGGTAATACAGATTTCCGTAATCGTAGGGACGTGACAACAGTTAGGGAAAATCAATATTGTGAATCCCTGCTTCCTATTGGGCTAATCTACAAATCAATACTCAGGCTAACGCGCACAACCCTTCAATTATTTTTATGTTTAATTAATACCTTCTAGAGGTTTCTATTGGTGACTTAATTGACCAATGAGAGAGCAGTAAGGGTGACTTAATTGACCAATCAGAGAGCAGTAGGCGTGTCATCCAAGATGACGTCGACCAATCAGAGAGAAGTAGGCGTGTCATCCAAGATGGCGTCGACCAATCAGAAGCAAGGGGAGGAGCCATCGAGCCGCCGCCATCTTGGATTGTGGTATTTTAGCTAACTTTGAGGCCCCTTTAAAATAACATGGGATTTTGCCCCCGGACTCACATAGCCTAACTACTAAGCTTACATAGTATAATTATTTTCTCAACGTAGGATAGAACAACCGATTGCTCTGGTCGACAGTATAAATAGACGGATAGTGTTCCTGTTCCTTCATTAGTCGAGATGGAGCAGCGTAAGAAGAAGAATGGCTCTGGTCGACAGGATTGCAAAATACAGTGTCTGGTTTGCTTCAAGTCTTTCGCGAGGCCATTCACCTGCAAGAGACACGTAAAAACCATACCCGATTCAAACAGAATCTGCTGTTCTAGCTGTGTCAAAACTTTTTCACGCTCTGACAACTTAAAAAGACATACGAAAAGCGTTCACGAATCAATCAAAGTCCGGTGTTCTAATTGCTTCAAATATCTTTCACGCATCGACAGCTATAAAAGGCATTTAAAAACCGTACATAATAACGCAAATGTTGTAAAGACAGCTCTGGTAAAGGAAGCAAATGGACCTACTGATATCGTTGAGACAGAAGAAGAAGATATGACTTCAGCCATGCATTTGGGTATTGATGAATGTGATTCCTCGTTTACCAACTGTGATAGTAACGAAGAGTTGAACAAGGAAAGGGCTACCGGTACAGTTCCAATGAGTCAGTCGTCGGACTTTATACGTATTAGTATTGCTGCGAGGGCATACGACGACTCAGAGACCCTTAGAACTACAACAGTCGTCATAGAAAACAACTTATGATCTATATTCTTGTATTATGTTATGTATACTAAATAAATGTTTGTAAAATAACTTTATATGTTTTATTTATCACGCCCATACTCTGATTTCTTGTCTAACAGGGTGGACTCAGCCATTTTTTGTTTCAAGACTGTTTCTAGCCTAAGGATGTATAGCCCCAGGGTTAATTAATTGAGTTTGACCTGTAGAGCATATTATGTTAGCGTTCAGTTAGTATGGCTTTGATATCCCTAATTGTTATTTACGCCAAACCCGACTACATGTATTGTTAAAGTAAAATTTAGAGGTAATATACAGGAATATATGCGCCTGTATCCGATCTCTAAAATATAAGCCTTTTAAGTCTTTTAAATATTACTTTGTAGAGCTATGTTCAACAGGTATCCGCCAAATATGTTAATGTCAGCCTTGTACATAAAATATATATATAGGTCTTTTGTTGCACGGAAAATTAAACTTCTCTGTAACGTATATCCTATATTACTTTGTACAACTACGTTCATCAGGTATGCAATCAGCAGTAGAGTATCATACGTACCTGGTATAATATAACGCTTATCAGTAGGTCCCTCGTTAGGAATTTTAAAAATAATGAAATTTTTATTGAATCAGCTAAATAGATAGTGTACTTATAAGTGAATCTCTAAATAACGAATGCGTTAACAGAACTCCTGCATTAATATACATAACGTTTCATCGTGTTTTTTCAAAACACATTTCATTGTAAAAGAATAAGAATAATTTCAATTTTATTTATCAGGCGATATACATTATATTATTTTCATATATTAGTATGCAAAGTTATCGTTTCAATAAAAGTAAAATATTTATCTGATTTATTTCTCCAGGTTAAGTCTTCAGGGTTCTCATAACTGTAAATTTTGCAAGAGGTAACTCTACCCTGTGTTTCAAAGTTATCAAGACCTATTACAAACATATGTTATAGACTTATATTTCGAAGGTATCGAAAATGGGATTATTGTGTAATCAAATGTTTTAATTTTTTTTTATGTAAATTAAAGAATCATTACGGTTTTTCTGAAGAAGGTTTTCCTGAAAAATACTATATAAAGTCAACCTAATTATGATTAAATGTGAAAACATATTATTAAGCTGTTCAAAATTCGAATGTCTAGAAAAAATGGGGTAGCTCTTACTGAATATACGAAGAATACGTTTTAGGTATGTATTGAGATACATAACATTTCTGTCATATATGAATTTGAATACATCGATCTAGATCCTGCTACCGTATATGTTTAACATAAAAATAAATGAAAACTATAAACTTCTTTTATCGTTTTTCTTTATAAAATTTTAATAATAATATTAAATGTTTGCATTGTACGACATACTGATAGGGTAGGTGAATTGCAGGCATTTAGCAGGTCCATGTTTCTAAATGCGGATCCATAGGCTAGAAGAAGAATCAGAAAAAAGTATTAGGCAATGTTCATTGAATAGACTACCTGTTACATTTCATACCTTATTCGTCTCGATGAACATACAGTCAGCATACAGTTGATATCTTTCTGTCTTTACTTTACCTAGGTAAACCAATCCTAGAGACAGAGTTGTATTCGCTATCTTTTGGTTGAGATCGACCACTTTATCTTCAGTAAGTTTGTCGGCGAATCTTTTGGGTAGATATGTTATAGACTTATATTTCGAAGGTATCGAAAATAATTACAAATTAGTATTAATTATACGAGTTAATATCCTACAAAAGTATATAGTAAATTATTACATGTCTTCATATTTCGGAGTTGCTGAAATGTATGATATATTGTAAAATAACGTTTAAATAAGAGTTTACTTTAGATGCTACGAATATCTATATGGTGTATAAACAATAAGAACGTATATGTAGAAATCGCTTACAGGGGTAGTAGATATAACGAAAAGGGTTAAAATCTGTTCAAAATTACATTACGTCTAGAAAACTAGAAATTAGATAATTGTAGCATACGCATGTTAAATGTACCTATTCATTCACTTCGTCTGTAGTAGATATAATGAAAAAGGATAAAAATCTGTAGTATAGGGTTTATGCTTATACTCAGGCTCGCAATCATATGTAGCGTATCGATGCTTACATAGTATAATTATTTTCTCAACGTAGGATATATCGATATTCTTCTAGTTTGATTAAATCCTATAAGTTATATTCATTTCACCCTTTTTATTCTGTTAAGACATTTATAATAATCATAGGGAGCCTGGTATGGGCATAAACCGATTGCACTTATTCTTTCACCTCGTCAGTAGTTAGACTCGAATTTTATGATTTCATATATGAAGAATACGTTTAGTGATGAATACTCTGTGTTCTAGAATACTTGTATAGGGGCTAGGAAGCTTGATTTGAATACTACAATCTTGATCACGCGGTTGGAGTGTACTGATACCTCGATTGTGTGCATAGAAGTATAATGAGTATCAGTTATCGTATATTCAAATTAGTTGAATATATGTAGTACAACTTTATAGATTCTAGAAAGTTCCTATCAATATTAGAGCAATGAATGTAGACTGATGTGTGTGTTATATAATACCGATTCTCGCATATACGAACTTAGGAGCTAGCTGCTGACTCTGCATGACATTAGATGATTATGATAATGATAGATGATCGTGATAAAGAATGTTGTTATTTATAGCAGTGACTTTATTACAATTCTTACTAGAATATAATTGTATGATATCACATCATGATATGTACCTACAATTCGATTACCTACATTTTGACTACCTAAATTAAACCTTAGTCTAAGAATAATCATGTGCTTTATCGTTATCTTATGATATCAGGAATGCAATACTTCTATTAATCTTTAGTTTAGCGTAGATATAAATCTCTTTGTATAGCTCAATAAATGATAGTTATAGGGCTGTATTGACTTATATAACATTTCTCTCATATATGAATATTTTAGTTCAAAGAGCATTTACAAACAATGCACAATTTATACAAAGCAGTCATTCAGAACATGGTAAGATAATTCGTATGATCTATTAAATTTAAAATAGTAATCTGCTGTTCAGCTTGATTTAATTTTCGTAAATGTCTAAATATTACAAATAAAAGTATTAGGCAATGTTCATTGAATAGACTCCCTGCTTCATTTCATAACTTATTTGTTTTAATAAATAGACATTAGTCAAATGATGGATATCCTCATGTCTTTACCTTCAATATATAATATATTTATTTATTATATCTAGTTAATGATATGTGTTGTGATCTTGATTGACTGTAATCTTTTTCCTGTAAGATGCTATAAAAGCCGTAATTAATATTTCTTATTATATAGTTTAGTTTAATCCGTGTACGTATTTTATTCTTGCATTTTTTATTTCACAATGTATAACTATATACAATTTATTTTAAAACCGTTTTTCTGAAATTTCTAGATTTTAATACAAACAAAATTGATTTAGGCTTCAGGAAATATCCAAACAGATTTACTCAAAATTTACGGTTGTTATTAAATAATAATTAGCCGTCGACAACTTTTGAAATATTTCGATTAAACCAATAGTCTTTCATGTTTGAATTTTAACTTTCTACACCCGCTAATTGGAAATTCATTCGCAATGGTGAAATCTTCGTTACAGAAAATAAATTTTACAATCAAGACGTCATGTTTTTACCTTACCGATCTCATTTTTCATATAAGTTAATGTAGGATAATAATGGTACTACATACCCGACTATAAAGTAATCATGGAAAGTATAACAGCTGTTTAAAAGAATAGTAAATATAACTATATCTAATTATTTTGTACTGATATAAAAAGCCGCGGATCGACTGATGTTACGGGCCTCATGTAGTAATAATATCTGTATATAGTTTTCAAATTGTTATATTTAAGATGTATCAAGAAAAATTTCTTGAGTTTCTTCACGATTGGCTCATATAAGGTTAATAATTGTCTCATCTCAATGACTCATGATAATAATCATAATTGGCTTATAATTTTTGAATCCTAAAGATTTAATATTATTAATGTACAATATTCATAAATATTTTCCGGAAATTATTTTTAAATAAATTGGTTTTAATCAAATATACGTGAAAGCATTTTTATAAATAACTCGTATGCAGTAATTTAAAAGACAAGCTCCGTGGTCTCGGGGTTAAGCTATGGAGTTCTAATCAGATGGTTTAGCGTTCGAACCCCGGTTACTCCAAAATTGATTTTTATAAAAAAGTGTAACAGGTTGCCTATCTATAGGCGTATAGAGGTCTACTATACCGATCACAGGACGTTACCGATAGATGGCAGTTGAGACATTAGGAATTCAAATCTTTCAGCGGGAAACATTGACAAGTTGGAAATGACAAGCGAGAGAGAGAGAGAGAGAGAGAACCAGAGCGAGAGCCGAGCGAGAGAGAGGGCCAGAGCCAAGCGAGAGCGAGAGAGAGGGCCAGAGCAAGAGCGAGAGAGAGGGTCAGAGCAAGAGCGAGAGCGAGATGCATATGGCCCGCGAGATACAACATGACAGATTCAAAATTGACAAATTCCAAATGACAGATACAAAATGACAGATACAAAATGGCGATTCAAAATGGCGATCCAAAATGGCTATTCAAAATGGCGATTCAAAATGGCGATTCAAAATGGCCGCTGAGTAGGGATAGGAGTGGGAGATGGCGTCGACCAATCAGAAGCAAGGGTAGGAGCTACAGGAGTAGGGATAGCCAATCAGAGAGCAGTAGGCGTGGCTAAAAAAAGGAGTGGGGGTCATCTCAATGGACGGAATACCTACTAAGCTTTACCAAGGTTATTCAAAAAGTAGCTTGGAGTGAACACTAGAGAAATCACTCACAAAACTGCTGGAGTTAATTATCCTATTGAGATCCGAGAATTTGAATTTGAACAGAGGTTTTCCGTGGACGGGGAAGTCAAAGCCGCCGCAGACGGCTATTTTTCTGGACTTGGGGAAACACGTTCTGCGGTGGGATATTTTTGAAAAAAGTGTATTGAACGTTCAAAAGATTATATTGAAAAATAAAATAATCTTTGTACATATAAAATCAATGTTTCATTGTTAGGTCACCTAATTATCATCCTGCCCTCGTAATATGTTTTTGCTATGTTTTTCGGAGATATGAAGATTGAAACAGGATTCAGATTTTTATAGCCATCTGGTATATGCAGCGTGTTCTTAGGAAAAAGTTCTATAGTTACTTGAAAAAATATTTTAGCCCTAAAATGAATAAATGCGGTGTATCATCTGAGCCTTTGATCTAAATAATAATGACGAAATAAATAAAGATTAGTAAAAAGTTTCACAGTATTTATTAAATTATAACCTGACTTATAAGCTGTCATTATCATTTCCTGATTATGGAGTTCCAAAAAGTAAGGCTGGAAACAATAAACAAAAAAAATAATAATGTTCAAACACACAATGTGCATTAAGTTAACTTAAAGTTAGTTCGCACTAACTTTTATTATGATGCGTGTTTAAATTTCCCTATTTAATATACAGTGCGATTACAAAGTAAGGAATAAATTCGATAAAAGGGAAAGTATTGATTTTTAGAAAAATTCCAAAAACAGGTCAATTATGTTTTTAAAGTCTGCACTTTTTGACATAATATTCGGATATATAGGGCGATGCGTTGAAGTGTGGTGACTCGTCATCGTCATCGGATTTTTCTTTAAATAGCACCTTCCATTTTTTATTCCATATTCTGACACATTATTCAATTGCCAACATGGTAATGTAATAAGTTTGTTATTATGTAAGGAAATTTTTAAAAAAATTATTATGAAGATGGGAAAAGTGCTATAGTCACCACACTTAAACGCAAAGCATTGATTTTTAAAAAAATTCTAAAAACAGGTCAATTTTGTTTTTAAAGTCCGCACTCTTTGACATAATATTAGGATATACAGGGAGATACGATACAAAATGTTTTTTTTGTTATGTGTGCTTGGTAATTAATTCCTTGTAACGTCCTAGTGCTTGAGTTTTACGAGGTGCTATAGATTGACGTAAAAGAATCAGTCAGCCGCCACTGTTATTTACAATGAAAATAAATATCTCCGTTATGGGTCTTTTTGTTCCAAAGAAACAATCTTTCTATTGCATTAATATGATTTTTAATTTCAAAGTGGATAAATTGATTTTATTATTCAGTTAATGAATTGATTTTCAAGGAACATCGTTTACGTAATTGCTAAGAAAAATTGCACATGTGATCCTGTCCGAATAAAGTACACTTATGACTTAACGAGAATATAGCTTAAGATTCAGTCGCTTCTACCATGAAAATGATACACTTTTAATTTGTTATTTATATAATTTTTTTTCTTAATATGTAATGATGAATATTATATGTTCAATTAGTGTTGTTTATTTTCTAATACCTCCATTTCTTGAATTTCTCATTATATTAAGTTGTAAACCAGTTTTTACTACAAATGCTTTTAAAAGAACGCCAAATTTCTAATAGTAATTTACATGTTAAGTGCGGTAACAGACATTTTACAAATGAGTGCCGATTTTTGCTACCCGAGTGTGCGTAGCACACGAGGGGAAAGCAATCGGCACGAATTTGTAAATTCTGTTAACACACGAATCATGTATTCTATTTTTTGCACGAATTTTTGAAATGTATTTTAAATTTACTACTTACGTAACTTTGAACTACTGCCAATTTTGATTAAAATGTGTTGAAATTTAACTAGAAGGCCATGACCATAATTTTTCACAACTCTGTCAATTTGCAAGTTTGGCGTCTCATTGTCTTTTATCAATTTCTTTTCATTGTTCTTATAAAAACGATGTGCGATAATGAAGGAATTTCTTTGACTCCCCCCGAGATTCGAGAAGTTGCGAATACGGCGGTGAATAATTTACTTCCTACAAAATCAAGAGATCAGTATGAAGGACAATACAAAAAATTTATAACATGGTGTGAAAGTAAACAGGTAACAAAATACTCTGAAAATTGCCTGTTAGCCTATTTCCAAGAACTTGGCGAAAAAAATAATTATGGTCTTTGTACAGCATGTTAAAATCATGCTTAAATGTTAAACACAATATAGATATATCAAAGTTCCCCAAATTGATTGCGTACATTAAGAGAAAGACTGAACATCACGATCCTAAAAAATCCAAAGTTTTACAAGAACAAGAGATAAATAAATTTCTTAATGAGGCACCAGATGGTGAATATCTATTGATGAAGGTATAACTTGTCTACTTTTTGTAAGTCAAATTTTAAATTTCTTCTGATTTAGGCAGCACTAGTGATGGGAACTTCTGGAGCACTCAGAAGAGATGAGTTGTCTAAAATGTTGATGAGCCATGTCACCTTAAAAGATGATATTATGGTGGTTGATGTTCCGGAAACTAAAACATACAAATGTCGTTCATTTGCTATTTCTAAGCCAGAATGGGTAAATATTGTTCAAAAATACATCACTGTGCGAAGCCATGTCACAACTCAAAATAAAAGAGTATTTTATACTTACCGTAATGGTAAATGCATCAACTCACCAGTTGGAATTAATACCTTTGGTAAAATACCTTATCATATTGCAAAATTTTTAAAACTAGAGGAGCCTGAAAAATATACTGGACACTGCTTCAGACGCAGCAGTGCAACTTTATTGGCCAACAAAGGGGGCGACTTATTAATGATCAAACGCCATGGAGGTTGGCGTTCTTCGGCTGTGGCGGAGGGTTATATTGAGGATTGTGTCCAAAATAAAATTAATGTGGCCCAGACTCTGACTCTGACACAGTCTGGGTTACCATCTGCCCCCACATCTACAATGCAGTCTTCATCTAGTTCATGTGTTTCTAATGCTGCTCAGTTTGCGGTTCCTGGGGTATCATTTGGAAGACTTGACAACTGCAGTGTAAATATTAACATAGTTAATAACAATAATTATTGTGAGTCAGCTAAAAAAAATTGACATAATAGGTTATGTTTGTATGTTTTCATTCAGATTTTAGATAGATTACCTTTCATCATTAGTAATAAAGTGCTTCTATAAATTTTTTGGACTTTATTCACTTTATTAATAAAACAGTAATTAGTATTATGAATAATTATACATATTATTATCATTCAACAGTACGCGAGTAGGCACATTGCATGTATAACGGTAGGCACCGATGACCAGTGGGCAGTGACTAGTAGGTAACTTTCTCTCCGTCGTAGATCAAATGCTCTTTCTTTTAAATGTCATTTGCCAATTTGAATTAAAGGTTTTTTAGTGTTTTCAAACGAATTTTGCTTGAATAATTAGGTAAAGTACTATCTCATTAACTGAACTTTACCCCAATAAAACTGGATTTGTAGTGAGAGTCCTCATTAACGCAGTGTTTTTTGTGAGTTTTTGCAAGCACGAGTGCGCAATTTCAATTTTTCCATGCATGTATGCACATAGTAGATTTGATGTTTTACATGTAGTGAGTGCAAAAAAATAGATTCCAACTACATACCTGATTTCGGGTAGTTTTCTTAAAAAGTACCGTTGGTTAACCGATGCTGCCAAAAATTCTCTTGGGGGATTAGAAAAATATATAGGCAACAAAAATTGCATTTAATGGATGGAATATTTATTTTAGAAAGAGTGAAAATAGATCATTTAATCAAATCGTTTTAATATGTACATAACATATATGTATAGTGAATAATTGTTTGATTTTTCTAAATTATTAGATACGACGAAACAACACAAAAGTAATTATTTTCGATAAAATTGTATGTTATTTTGTGAAATCATGTCGTCTTTATTTATTACGGACGGCCACAGTGCCGAACAAAAGGTATTTACCTTTTGTGTCGGCACTGTGGCATTTGCCTTTTGTCTGACACTTTTCTCACTGGGTTAATATTATTGGAAGTTTAGGTAAATAGACGTATCCTAACTTACAGAAAATACGACAAAGAATTATTTATTTATTATCAAAATCGCCACTTGCAGTTTCTTTCCCGTTAGAATCTAATCACATATTGCAATTTTATTAAAAATACACTAAACTATTTCAACTAACTAAAAGTTAGAATTTTTCATTTTTTAATTAATTGGGGTAAAAATAACATAACTGCATCTACAGGCACGGCTTGTAGTTATTTTCCCTGAGTAGACGGATTTACAAATGCATAATTTATGATATAATCAAACATTGATTAAATTTATGATATTTATAAACATTGATTAAATTTAGGTTTTGGATTTTAACTTTCATGTGTAATTTGGAGATGTTTTAGCAGCATTATTCGATAGACGTGTACTATACAAATGGCATTCAATAAAGCTTATGTATATTTTAGTTTTAAGGTAAAGGTTAATTAATATTTATAATTAACGCTTTTACATTAAATCACATTTTGAATGCAATTCATAAAGAAAAATCAATAAAATCTGTTTAAACAATTGTTAACAATTGTTATAAACAAATTAATTTTAACTTTTAAATAGGTTTAATATAGTTTCCCTTCTACAAAGTATAATTAGATTTTTTTAAATTTTAGATAGAATCTGTTTAAACATTTGTTATAAGCAATTGTTATAAACAAATTAATTCTTAACTTTTAAATTGGTTTAATATAGTTCCCTTCTACAAAGTATAACTAAAATTTTTAAATTTTAGATAGAATCGGTTTAAACAATTGTTATAAGCAATTGTTATAAACAAATTAATTTTTAACTTTTAAATTGGTTTAATATAGTTTCCCTTCTACAAAGTATAATTAAAATTTTTAAATTTTAGATAGAATCTGTTTAAACAATTGTTATAAGCAATTGTTATAAACAAATTAATTTTTAACTTTTAAATTGGTTTAATATAGTTTCTCTTCTACAAAGTATAACTAAAATTTTTAAATTTTAGATAGAATCTGTTTAAACAAATGGTATAAACAATTGTTATAAACAAATTAATTTTTAACTTTTAAATTGGTTTAATATAGTTTCCCTTCTACAAAGTATAAATAAAATTTTTAAATTTTAGATAATAATTGTTTAAACAAGTGGTATAAACAATTGCTATAAACAAATCCATTTTTATCTTTTAAATTGGTTTAATATAGTTCCTTCTTTAAAATTTAATTAAAGTTTTTAAATTTTTATTTTTAAAATTTGTTTAAGCAATTGTTATAAACAATTTAATTTTTAACTTATAAATTGATTTAATATAGTTTCCCCTCTATAAATTAAATTAAAATTTTTATTTTCAATTAATAATTATAATTATAAATTAATTAATTAAAATATTAAATATTAAAGAATACTTTGCGACAAAAGGTGCTAATTGTAAATTATAATTGTAAATAAATAAATAATTGATTTAGAATTCATATTTCAATATAATTGGAATAATATACATGTATCATAATTCTATATAGGTATGCGTATTGGTCTATACCATGGTGATAATGTTAGTTTGATGGTATTCCAAAACACCTCTGGTATTACATGCCAATGTTAGCCATTGGCGGGTTTGAAGACGGTATTCAAAAACACCGCTTTATACCTAAATCGTTTTGAAGACCGTATTCAAAAGCACCAGATGTATCCAAAACCACCGCTGCGTGACTATTTTCGTATCCAAAAGCACCTCTTGCAATACATATATATATATATATATATATATATATATATATATATATATATATATATATATATATATATATAAATAAAACACAGACATATAATACATACAAATTTTCACAAACGTCCCACCATTCGAAGATCCACGGCTGTATGTTTAAAACCCTGCTTAGGGGTTATCACTTCACCCTTCGATGTTTGTTGTTTAATTCCGTCCCGATACCTGTATAGATGTAGGTACGGACCTCCTAAATGGAACCCACGATCAGAGAGCGGGAACACAAATACGACAACGAACAACAAAACCCAAAAGAAAGACCTACAAAGAAATCACCCTGTATATTGTATTAAGTTTAATTATTTGAAGATTTTTACCTTTCTATAAACTGAAAGGTCTTTTACAAAACAATTCCCTCAAGGTGACTACTAGGGAAATATTACCTAAAATAAAAAAGACATTTGTAACATTTTTAGCGCAACGAGGTTTTAACGAAAAGTTACCTAAAATGGTTAGCACCAGAACTTAATCCGTCCATTTGACGATTGATCGCACACAAATAACCAAGCGATCGTTCTGTTGAATGTGAGATTTATTCCGCTAAAGCGAATTATATATAAAACCAATTTCCTAATATATCTCGCCCATTCAACTTCGGGTACCAAAACCAGCCATTTTGTTACTTCCACTCTCCTATTGAGAATGAACTTAAACGCGCCGGTGCGACTTTACTATAGACAGAAAGAAAGGGAAAACCAGTGACAACCAAACAACGGAGAAGCTTGATTTTAAACAGTGACCATCAAACAAACAATGGGTTGTGAATTTCAACGTTATAATACTCGCCAATCGAATGTTTTTCATGTATCTCGACATTATTTCAAAGTCGGTCGTATATCCGACCTTTAAATTTGAGCCAGACAGTCTTGTTATTGCTAATTTGAATACCGGTAGCGAAGCGACAGAGTATGTAATTTAAAGATAGTGATATAGTTGAAGTTCTTGAAAACCGGTTTGTTTACGTAACATTTTTTTTCTACTCCCATTTCTAAAATGCAATTTTACACATCGTTAAAATTGCGTGAAGTTCAAGTTTAAATACCGATGCGTAAAGTGCAATGCTATTCTTATGGGATTTATTTTACGCATCGCTGCCATAAGAGCTAATACACTTTTTGCCCTCCTGAATTGTAAAGCAAGCTTTGATGTCATGTATACGCCATGTGAAACTAAATTTTTACACACAATTTTGTAAAGTGCGGCTACTATCCGGTAAAGTGACCAGTAAATTTCAGCCTTTCAGGGACGCTTAGAAAATAAATTAACTATGAGACAATAAAGTATAATTTGGAAAACGCTACTTTACACCACATTTAACACGCTAATGTAGAAAATAAGACCGTAGTTAAATTTTTTATAATTTTAAATGTATAGCGTCATCTGTAGGAAACTCAGGCAAATCAAAATTAAGTTGGCACCTTGTTTGGCACCATTAATCCCATCAAAATGAGCTAATGACATATGACAGTTTTAGCTGATAAAAAAGTAGGTATGAAAAGTTTTCGCCAAGATTTATCAGAGCAGTTGTGCAGACTACAGCATATTTTGGTATTGATATATGGAGAAACAATTCAAAGTATGCACCTACATAAATCAGAAGTACGTACGTATAGCTATTACTTAACCTCAACCTGTTCGTATCCTTTTCTTGTATAGAGCTTTGGTAGAAAGTACTGGTGTCTTCTGTGTTATCATCAATTTCAAGATCCAAATTCCTGCAATTCTACCTGTTGCTCCAGCATGAATTAGTTGAATAGAAAGCCCTCAAATTTTGAAGAAACTATTTTATTAACTTGTAACTTTTAACTTAATAAACACAAAAATCAACACAAACTAAATTCTGTTCACTAATTAGATATCTTTTTTGAAAACGCAATTATTATAGATATTAATGTTGATTGTACTATATTGTCTGTCATTATTGAAATATTCAGAATCAAGTAATTTGTGTCAAATCGCGTCAAAAGGCTGGAGTACCAATTTAAAAAAATCAAATAATCACCAAAATTATTCCAAATTAATTTTTTTCTTAAATAGTAATTGTCGGCCAAAAAATTGTATACAAATGTCGTGCGTTAAGTTATTTTACAATGCTCCAGCGAATGGGGAACTCGCCCTTCGGGCTCGTGCCCCAAACGAGCTGTCGCATTGTAAAATACAACTTACCACACTCTAATGTAAATAACTATTTCGACACAGATGGAAAATTCACAGATAGCTGTGCATTAGAAAAGTTTATTTTTTTGATGTTTAAACGTCAAACTCATTCGCGTTTTTCTTGGGTATTGTGCGCGCTAATTATGGAATCGTGTACAGAAAGACCGTCTACACCAACAAATATAACAGCAGCAGCAAACGCAGCAAGTGCATCTTTATTGCCGCAAAAATCTCTGCAAATTTACGAGAACACGTATGAAAAATTTATGTTGTGGCGTATGGAGCAAAATATTCATTCGTTTTCGGAAAATGTTGTGTTAACTTACTTGTCAGAACTGGCGAAAAGCTTCAAACCATCAACACTCTGGAGTCACTATTCCATGTTGAAGAGTACCATCAGCATCAAACATAACATAAACATTGGTGATTATACGAAAGTTCGTGCATTTTTGAAAAGAAAGAATGAAGGATATGTTCCGAAGAAATCACGTGTTTTAGAAAAACAACATATTTTCAAGTTCATAAAGGAAGCGCCTGATGCTACAATTTTTATTAAGCAAGGTAAGACAACATTGGAAAATTGTACACAGTTTTAATTTCTTTAACTGCAGGTAATTTTACTATTTGGACTGGCTGGTGCTCTTAGAAGAGATGAAATTTACAAATTAACAACGGACGATATTGATGATTTGGGAGCAACTCTTCTCGTTGTTGTCCGTGACACTAAAACTAAAGTTACCAGAAAATTCGCTATCTCTGAACATCTAGAACTTTATAGAGAATATGTGGCTCTTCGCCCTCAAAATTTCTCAGAAAAGAAATTTTTTATAAATTATCAAAGAGGAAAATGTACTCGTCAAGTCATAGGCATTAATAAAATTGGAAGAGTACCTTCCGACGTTGCGAAATTTTTAAAACTGCCTGATCCAGAGCAGTACACTGGTCACTGCTTCAGACGCTCCTCTGCCTCCTTACTGGTGGAAAGTGGGGCAGATTTATTGACGCTCAAACAGCACGGAGGCTGGAAGAGTTCCTCTGTGGCGGAGGGATATATAGAAAACTCCTTCAATAAAAAAAATGATATTTCTCATAGAATTTTGTCCATTCACAATTCAAACAAAAATACTGTTGTGAATGGAAATTCATCAGTTGAGGCCGCTGGCGTTGGCGTAAGATTCGAGCATCTTACAAATTGCACCATTACTATTAATAATAATTATTATAATAAAGAAAATTAAATAATTTGTTTAAATTCTTTTTTGTATCTTTAATTTGTTTTATTCGTACGGTCGGTCGTAGAAAAAGTACAGTGTGCAGCACGTGCTAGAAGTCTTTTTTACACTCGCGTGGTTGCTTCACTCGCTACGCTCGTTCCGCAAACTCCACGCTTGTGTAAAAAAGTCTACTTCACGCACTTGATACACAATGTACTATATTATTTAATTAATTCAATTTAATGTTAATTTTAGTTAAATTTGTAAGTTTTCTTGTGTGTTTAGGCAGAATGGCTGATGCAGTTTCGGACTGGCCCGCCGGGCAACCGGACAAATGCCCGGTGGGCCCCTCTGGAGATCGCAAAGTGGGGCCCGAAGCAATTTAAAAAATTCAAATTTTATTAAATCTTGACGAATAGCCAGACATCGTAAATACAAGAATACAACTGTCTGTTTGTTAAAAATTAAAATTAAATTAAAAGTTGTAATAGTAATATTTAAGTAATTATTAATAGTTGTTGAAATTGAATAAAACTTCATGGGATTCAGTTTTCAAATCTATTTTTTACAAATTCATCAAGACGTTACGATAACTATTTGTTTTCTTTATCAAGACCTAGAATATACACTTGTTAGTTTTGATATTTGTAACATGTTCTCCAGAATACCCCCACAAGAATGTATTCCTTTATTAGATAGTTTCTTGATTAATAGTAATATAGAATTAGTTAAAAGGTTAGAGTTAATTCAATTATTTGACCTTTGTATAAGTCAAAATTATTTCACTTTTAATAACATAATTTATTTACAAAAAGATGGTTTACCTATGGGTAATTCTCTAAGTCCTCTATTAGCTAACATATTTATGGACAAGTTAGAAGATCAAATATTTGAATTAAACCTCTCTAAACACATTATCTTCTGGTTTCGTTATGTTGATGACATTTTAGCTTGTTTTGACAGTGCTTTTGAGGTTATCGATGAATTTTTAATTATTATTAATAGTATCCACCAAAACATAAATTTTACACTAGAAACAGAACAAAACAGGGCTATAAACTTCCTAGACTTAACTATCAAGATTAGCGCACACAATCTATTTGAATTTTCCATATTCAGAAAACCAACACAAACGGACATAACAATACCAAATGAATCTTGTCACCATAAAGCACATAAAATAGCAGCCTACAGATCATTAGTACACAGAGCTTTAACTATTCCACTAACAAAGCCAGATTTTAGCAGAGATATCAACCATTAAACAACTAGCACATACAAATCATTACAATCCAAACATGATTGACACTTTAATTAAACAAAAAGATTATAGGTTAGCTATCAAAAGAATATATCCCATTGACAATCAAACAGAAGACACAAATTACATATCTATACCATATTTTGGCAAAATATCCGAAAAAATTGGACATATACTAAGAAAAACCAACAATTATAAAATAACATTTAAAACCAACACTAACACTTTTTCATTTTTATTTAATGCTATAAAGACAGAACACATGATATCATGAAATCGGGCATTTACCGTTTAAATTGTTCTTTTTGTAGTTCGGTATATATTGGACAAACACTTCGAAATTTTGACATAAGATATAAAGAACACGTACGTCATTACAAAAATAAACATCCTAAAAAATTTAATTATGCCAAACACCTTTTAGAACAAAATCACACAATGACTCCTCAAAATAATATTAAATTCCTACATTTTTGTAATAACAAACGCAAATTAGACATTTTAGAAGCCTTTGAGATATACAAACACAAACTCAGGGTACCTTTAATGAATGAACAACTTGAGCTCAGTAATTCTCCGTTACTGGAAGTGTTAGATATTTAATTCTGCTTATTATTATTTTTAGGTTTTTATCTAGTTACCTATTTTTGTATCTATCTTAGCGACATGTTTGTTTATATTTATATTACCTTTGATAATGACAGCTTAGCTGTCGAAACAATATTGTCAGGTTATATTTTAATAAATACTGTGAAACTTTTTACTAATCTTTATTTATTTCATGATTATGGAGTTCCACAAAGTAAGGCTGGAAACAATAAACAATAGAGAGATAGATGGAATGCACTAAAGTGTTGGGAGTGCCCCGCTGTTGCCCAGGTGATTTGTGATGACTCATTTCTTGTATTTATGGTTTAGGTATAGTCGGAGCACAGCCGGACGACATGATTCACCACGCGGTGACGTACAGGCTTAAATTCCCAAAGGCGCGCGGCGGCAAATTGGAATGTACCTCCTTATAGTGGCGTGTTTAGGGGGGGCTTTTGGGCTTGATCTAATTCAATTACCTTTATTAATATTGAGAAATATCAGGTAAGATTATGTTAATAACTCTCCTCATCCTACGTTCTTTAAGCATAATAGGATATAAAAGACTTCCATAATTAACAGTTACAGTTAAGTGTTATACTGAAAAATCTTACAAGGTTTAAAATAGTACAATGTCACATTATAATAATTTAACTTTTAAAGTAATAAGTCCAGAGTAAATAATTATAAAAAAAGATTATGAAATAAACAAAATAAGGTAATTATAGTAAGAATCATCAGACAGCTGATAGTTCAGACTTGGTCTGTAAAATTATGATTTATGAAACAGCAATGTCAAAATCTAAGATGTCAAATTGGATATTGTGTAATTTATGAACTTCACACAGAACTTACTCATAAATATCTGGCTAATTTCATGCCAAATCGCCTAGAGCCATTTGCTTCAAGTCTCCAATTTTGTTCAAATCTTTTCCTTGTATAGATACATATGAAATGACATTAAGTTAATCTTTTCAGATTTTTGGACAAAAAATGACCAAAGTAGAAGTTTTTAAAATTTCTATTTTTGAACATTCTGCTATCTGACACTGCATCATCTGACTAAAATTGTCATAACTCCCTTATTTTACGAGGTATCAGGCTCATCCAGGTGTCAGATTAATACTACCTTAGTAGCACACAATATTTCTTTAATACTTAAAAAATATAAATAAAATATTATATGTTTTTAAAATATTTAAAAGATTGAGAAAATATTTATAAAATATTGATAATGAAATATTTAGAAATATATTGATATACATATTCAATAAACATGTTATTTGTGTGTAATTTTTAATAGTTTGAAATGAATATCAAACAAATATTTTATTATTATTATGTATAAACATGACCCCTAACAGAATGTCGTAGATAAATATATGTTTAATATTTGGTTGCAGTATTTACAATATATATGAGCCTAATGACAAATTTTGACACTATATATTAAGTTAATTTGTTTTTCAATGACAAATCAGAATTGGATTGCAAATATCTCACTTTCATACTATCAGTCAAAATATATTATTACGTCCTAATATATTATAAATATTAAACTTAGGTATATTTATTTACAGCATTTTCGGCGGTATTTACCATCACTACACTTTTCTAATTATAATAATATGCATACCCACTTTATCACAGCATTTTCGTGGATAATCAATATCTATTTATACAGGAAATAATCACGCCAAATATCCCGCTACGCACTTGGGATTTTGTAGCGTGGATAAATTTACTCGACGTATTTCTGAGCGAAACATTCTGACACAAAATGTTAAAATTTAGGCTATTTTACATGCACTTGGGATATTATTTTTCTACACTGCAATGTCTGCACGTTTCTTGATATAATCTGAAAGATCCCAAAAACTAGCTTTAATCTGATACCTGGATCAGCCAGATAAAGTAAAAAATAAGGGAGTTATGCCAATTTTAGCTGGATGATGCAAAGTGTGGGATAGCAGTATTTTGCATTTGAAATTCTGCTATGCGCAAATCTGCATCATTTAACTAAAACTGTAATAACTCCTTTATTTTTTTGAGTTATCTGGCCGATGCAGGTATCAGATTAGATTATTATTATTAAGACTAGTTCTTTGATCTTTCAGAGTAGTTGTGACATTGCACAGTAGAAAAGCAGGATGCTCTGAAGACACATTTTTTAATTTTTTTCCAAAACTAAAAAAAGTTTTAAAGGTGTGATAATTGAGCTTCTCCGATGGATGCCCTACTGATAACATCCACATGGGCAATCAGGCCTCCTTTCCTGTATATCACCTTGAACTCAAACTCTTGTAGCCAGTAACTCCATCTAGCTACCTGGGAACAAGTAGTAGTGTTCATGTTCAGGTCCACCAGGGCTTGGCAATCAGTTACTACGACGAACTTGATTGGCAACAACAACTGTCGTAGACTATCCAAGCTCCATACTATCACCATCAATTCTAAAATATTGCAGTGGTACATCGCCTCGGCTTCCATTGTCTTCTTCTGTGCATCTTCCCGTCACCGCCTCGTTGCAACAACATTCCTGCGATTCTCTTCGAAGATGCGGCCGTATGTAACTCGATGTACGCTTGGGAGTTATACAACCGCAGTACTGGCTATGTGGTCAATAACTCCTTTATCTTCTCAAAGTTCTCTCTATCAGTTCACCGGAACGTGGTGCCCTTTCGAGTTAGGTCGTTCATCGGTCTCATGCTCGTTGCATACCCCTTCACAAATCGTCTGAAAAACGATTAGTCCCGGAAAAGGTTAGCCCGAGAAAACGTTTCACTTCGCGTGTCTCTCGGCAGCGGAAAGTCTTTAATCACCTGCATCTTGTTTTCACCTATGCTTTTACCGTCCGCTGACAGCTTAAATCCTAAGTACTCCACGCTGACTAGTACTAACGGCAAGACGATTATTAAAAGAAAGGCGAGTTTTAGTTATTAGTTAACACTGGTCGAATCGTCGAATTCGGTCCACATATTGGTACATTTTTATATTAAACATTTAACATTGGATTATCGGCTTTTGATTTACCTAACTTCAACCGTTCTAGCATCTCGTTCCAGTCCTTCGCGTGCACTAAAATATCGTCCGAGAACGCCATCGCCACTTTCGTACCACCTGTTTCGTATAGAACCTAGAACTTTCACCGTTAACCGTGCAAAAACGGCTAGATCCAATGCCGTAAAAATTTTACAACCCGTCAAATGCTCAAATTGGTCGTCTAGATTTGCTAGCGGATAGTTGTCTTTCACTGTCTGCTGGTTTAACTTCCGAAAATCCACAAGTCTGGGTTCGCCGGTTTTCTTTGCCACTAGTAACACTGGAGATGCGTACGGTGACGTCGTCTCCGTCGCGATACCATGCTCCTTCCACGCACAATATTCGCGATGTTAGTCAATCGTTCATCGTGGCCTTGTATGCTTTACTTCTCACTGGTACTCCACTATGTTCATTAAGTAAGTCTGTACACCCAAGTTCACTAAGATTTTGTGTGAAGCACTTGCGGTATCGGTTTACTAGGTCTAACAGTTTTTCCGCGTAAACTGTTACGCTATTTTTTACGGATATTTCTACGTGTATTTAATTGTTCAAACTTTAAACCTTTCCGTACTTTCTGTAATTCGGCTTATGCTCGCTCCTGATTTTATTTTAACTCCGGTATCACTTTCGTTTATCACCGGCGTCACGAATGTCACTTCATAATGCATTACTTCCACCAGGTTAATACTTCGCGGCTGCAGATTTACGTCTTTCGTCGAAATTATTCTTCGTAGCGGGTTTTCACTCACTTCAATCAAACACAACTCCTTGGACGGCTCCCGTTCGCGCAAACCGGATTGTAGGGTTTCACCTATCTTTACGTAAGCTACCTTGGGATGCTCCGTAAAATTTTGCCCTAATAGGACCGAAAATTTCTGAATGTGTGTCGGCAGTACGCGAAGTTTTATCTCGTTCATGTATACAGAGTGGCAGGGGTTAGAACGCATTAATTTTAAGGAGTGATAGAAGACGTCAAAAGCAACAAAAAAGCGTCAATAGATTTTTTTCTATATTCATTAGCTTTCGAGTAATTTAGAAAAAACCATTGGCATATCTGGCAACCTTCCTTAAGTATACTCGCAGTCTACAGCTGGGTCTTGATCTTGTATTAGAAAACCAAACAAACAAACTGATGATGACAGCCGTTGTTTAACAATAATAAGCATCCGAAGCAGATTAGTCGGGTGACTAATTCTATGAAAATTGTAATCAATGTTTATCCGTAAACAAAAATTTGTACGTGCTTAAAAACACGCTGATTTATAACAAACCAACTGTAAAAATAAGACAATAATGACCTACATTTTATAATTATTAATTTCCGGAATATTTTCAAAATTTCTTGACGTATTTGTTTTTTTACTAAAAAATACTATCTTTTGCAAAACATTTTTGATTAAGGCACCTAATTACCAGAAAATTAAAGATTTTATTAATGTAGCATTATTAAAGCACAGTACAGTGTTTTCGCCTTTTTTGAAATCCTAATTTCCTTTATTTATAAAGCCTTAGTATCAAGTAATTTTTTTCTTGAGTTTTGTGTAAAATTGAAATACACGATTTAATTCCTAACTTGCTTAAAATTGTAAGGGCGCATCTTCAATTTTACAGCAAAAATCATTCAAGAAAAAGATTTGCTCAATATCAAGGTCTTATAAATAAAGGAAACTAGGATTCCAAAAAAAGCGCAACACCCGTACGTAATGGGTTGAATAAAAAATTGACTAGTACAGTGTACTCTCCTAGGAATTAACTTGCCAATACGAATTTTTCCGCCGACTGGCACCAAGATCGGTGGATATTATTATATGGATATGTAAATTGTTTTTTGTAAATTGATTTTAGATGTGCATGTTTAATTTTAAAAGAAAAATTTTAAAGTGTAAAAAAAAGGATTTCAAAAAAAACAATGACAGTCCATAAGGTTAATCAAGTATGTCACAAATAGACAGAGGAACTACTTCATATATTAATTCTTGAAGAGGCCCCATACCAGGGGCGAAACGTTAGATAAGATATAACTATAGTAGTTTCTTAATTATTTTAAAAAACCCTATTTGGCCTTAAAATTGGATAAATTATATCAAAATGAAAAGTAACGGTCGACCCTTTTTGGTGGGGTTCAACTAGTCTGGATTAGTTTTAACTAGTCCGCAGTGGCGGATTTCCCCACAGGTGCACAAGGCACGCAGCTGAAGCCTCTTAAATCGAGGGAGTCTTAAATTTCAAAAAATAAAATGGTTTCATTTTAAATTTTTATGCTCATCTTTATTAGCGTTACTAAATAATACTATAATATAATATGAGAAACTAGTAAACTTTTATGCAAATATCCCTACATATTATATTATACTGCGTCTGAAATAAGCTGTCGCAAGACGTAAACAAACTATAAGCTATGCTATTGGTCGGCGCGCACGTGGTCGCATTAACGCTTAAGCTACTTTACCTACATGCGGAAACATATATGCAATCAGTTCTCGTTAGCGTTTGTACTGTGCAGTTGAATTTGTTTCGTAAGTGTTGTGTTTGTGTAAATGTTCAAGAATGGCGGAAAATCAAGGAAACACTCCTTTATAAAGGAAACAAGGCGCAATTTCCAGACGCGAAAAGATCATAGTTAATAACTATTATTTAAAATTGTTCACCAAGTGTAGAAATGCTGCGCTATTCTGATCTAAGGCCTTTACAAAATTCTTCATAAACCCCAGCTTGATATGCAGGATAGGAGGGGGTAGGATTATTTTCTGTGGATTAACTAAAGGCTTATATTTAACTTCATCTGCATAGTCCACATTTCGCTTAGTTTTCTTGTTGTTTCCATTCTTTGTCAAACAAAAGTAGCAGTCTGCTGCATGATTAGATGGTTCCCTCCATAACATTGGCTGACCAAAGTTCAATTTTACAATTTCACCATTACATTCTCTAGTTCATCCAGTTAGAATTATTCTACAATTACTACAGACAACATGTGGGACCCACTTTTTATTCTGATTGCTAACCCAAAGTAGTGAAGATATGCGTATTTTATCACTTCAGTGACGTTTGTGCCTGTTTTATCCACGATGTAGTAACGCAAACGTAACTGAATATGTTTGAATTAATTTTACATGAACGTGAAGACATTTTAGTGCACACCAAATGCAAAAATCTTCAAAATGTATTTACTTTTCATATAAATACCGTACTTTATGTACACAATCTGACTGTTGATGCAGGTAAACGAATGGTATCCTGAAAACCTGACGTAATAAAAAAATAAAAATTTGTAAACTAGTGTTATTTGTTTAATTAGTAGGAAAATGCATGTTTTTGGGACGAATAAGAAAGTTGCCGGACGAAGCGTTAGCGGAGTCTGGCAATCTTATGAGTCCCAAAAACGCATTTTCTGTATGAATTAAACATACTATTTTTTCTCCAACCGCTCTTAACTAGTAAACTCCGTAAAAGGACTGTTTAGAACAAACAAGATAACGTTCAGCTACTTTTTATTTACTGCAACTTTTTAAGGAGTTCTTGTTTCCGGGTAAAAGGGGCAATTTTAATATAATGTATTTAAGAAATACTCACAAATGCATAATCTTCACTTTCATTTTACTGAAAATTTGAAGAACTTTCGACAGGCGACTGACAGATATGTGTTAAATGAAAAAAGGTTAGGATTTGTTTTTGTTACGTCGTTGCCAGAAGCAAATAAGATTTTAATAAAAACATCGAATTTCGTTTTTGTCTTAAGAAATTCATTTAATAATATTATATTAATATTATCAAAAAACATATAAATGATTATTATTTAATTGAAGATTTCAATTTATTTCGCATTATTGGTGTTCCGTCTTCATTTTTAATGTAATTTATATGTCAATAATTCGCGCGATCCAAGAGAGCGTAAGTCGATACAGACGTTTTTTGATGGTAAACCTACACGTCAAAAATAAGTTGCAACAAAACGATCGTTAGCACCGATTATCTCAAACGAAATCGTTTCCTGACTATTTCTCTTTGAATATTGGCTTAAGGACGCCCAAAAGTCCGAGAAGACAAACAGCGGCAGTCCATCTCATCGCCCTATGCATCAACAATCGTTGCCCAATGGTTGTAACAACGAACAACGCATCTCGAGAGATTAGCGACGTATTTGCACCTGCAACTAGGTTATACTGAATTACATAAACAGAAACCTAAACCTCCCGCTTCCTATAAGAAACGCTCCTTTGGTAAGTCGGTCTTTTCTATATCCGCGACTAATCAACTAAGTTAAACTCTATTCTAGAATACTAGATATAACCGTCAACCATAGCACCTAAACTAACATGGAAGTGACTTTGTCAGTCATCATCATTCAAATAGTTTTATTTAATGTAAATGTATACATCCAATGTTATCGTGTTAATACATGTTTATAATTATCGTGTGCCTTTTTGTTCCAACCAACTTCAATTTATAATAACAAGAATTCACAGTCCTCTTTTTTTTTATTGCTATTATTTGCGTATCCACATCCAGCGAGGATAGTAGGTTTGGAGCCATATCTTTAGTAAAGGTATGTAACTTGCCAACCCTATGTCGGTTCATATTGGTCCTTCGAAGCCTGGGATGTTAGTTCTTGTTTAACTGTCGTTTCGAATTGTTGATTGGAACGGATCGCGCTTGGTACCCTACTAAAGTAGGCACAGCCTTTATGGCACACCTGGTTCTAACTAGTTGCATAATTTAATGCTAATTTGATGCTAATTTAATGCCATGAAAAAAAATTTATTGCTCCTTTTTTTAAAAAAATACCAACGTGTGTGCTAGCTATAGATATAGTTGGCACACACGTTGCGTAAAAGTCAAGACAAGGGGTATATCAAGGTAAAGAAGATAATATAATTTAATGCTAATTTAATGCTTCTCATATATCATGCATTCAAGTTTGTAACTCTAATAGGAACAAAGTTATTGAAACTTAAAGAAAACTATGATACGGCTGTGCTGGCTATAGATATAGTTAGCACACCCGTTAGTGTAGAACGATTCCAAATAATCAATTCATAAACAATAATTTAATGCTAATTTAATGCTTCTCATCCATCATACTTTCAATAATATAGCTTTAATTGGAAAAATATTATTGACAATTAATTAAATAAACAAGCAACCATTAAGAAAATCGCGGTACGCTAGCTGCCTAATCAACTTATTGGTGTAAAGATTCGGTCACAGAATCAATATACTTATTACTCGAACTCCCGAATTTAATACCAGTCATTGGAGCACTAATTAATTTGTTACGACTCAAAAAACCTACGATATGGTAATAGATCTTCAGAAATGCCCGGTACGCTAGCTGCTTAATTTACATATAGGTGTGAAAATTTAGTCAGAGCACCAAATGCTTCCTGTTCAACGTTCTGAATTTAATGCCAGTGATTGGAGCACTGATTAATTTGTTACGACTCAAAAAACCTACGATATGGTAATAGATCTTCAGAAATGCCCGGTACGCTAGCTGCTTAATTTACATATAGGACTGAAAATTTAGCCAGAGCATCAATATGCTTCCTGTTCAACGTTCTGAATTTAATGCCAGTCATTGGAGCACTAATTAATTTGTTACGACTCATAAAACCTACGGTATGGTAATAGATCTTCAGAAATACCCGGTACGCTAGCTGCTTAATTTACATATAGGTGTGAAAATTTAGTCAGAGCATCAATATGCTTCCTGTTCAACGTTCTGAATTTAATGCCAGTCATTGGAGCACTAATTAATTTGTTACGACTCATAAAACCTACGATATGGTAATAGATCTTCAGAAATACCCGGTACGCTAGCTGCTTAATTTACATATAGGTGTGAAGATTTAGTCAGAGCATCAATATGCTTCTTGTTAAACGTTCTGGATTTAATGCCAGTCATTGCAGCACTAATTAATTTGTTACGACTCAAAAAACCTACGATACGGTAATAGATCGTCAGAAATGCCCCGTACGCTAGCTGCTTAATTTACATACAGGTTTGAAAATTTAGTCAGAGCATCAATATGCTTCCTGTTCAACGTTCTGAATTTAATGCCAGTGATTGGAGCACTAATTAATTTGTTACGACTCAAAAAGCCTACGATATGGTAATAGATCTTCAGAAATGCCCGGTACGCTAGCTGCTTAATTTACATATAGGTGTGAAAATTTAGTCAGAGCATCAATATGCTTCTTGTTAAACGTTCTGGATTTAATGCCAGTCATTGGAGCACTAATTAATTTGTTACGACTCAAAAAACCTACGAGATGGTAATAGATCTTCAGATATGCCCGGTACGCTAGCTGCTTAATTTACATATAGGTGTCAAAATTTAGTCAGAGCATCAATATGCTTCCTGTTCAACGTTCTGAATTTAATGCCAGTCATTGGAGCACTAATTAATTTGTTACGACTCAAAAAGCCTACGATATGGTAATAGATCTTCAGAAATGCCCGGTACGCTAGCTGCTTAATTTACATATAGGTGTGAAAATTTAGTCAGAGCATCAATATGCTTCCTGTTCAACGTTCTGAATTTAATGCCAGTCATTGGAGCACTAATTAATTTGCATCCTGAACGAAATGATACAGTACGCCGGAGAAGAATTAATAAGGGCGATGCATAAAATAATAGAACAAATATGGGAAACGGAAAACATGCCTCTAGAATGGAATGAAGGGTTAATAGTACCAATACTTAAGAAAGGTAACCCATTGAAATGTGCCAATTATAGAGGGATCACCTTGCTGAACACTGTATACAAGATACTAACGAATGCAATACAAAAAAGAATGAGGAAAGTAATAGAAGACAGGATGGGCGAATACCAGTATGGTTTTCGACAGGGAAGGTCAACAATAGACGCCATCCAGATCCTGAGCCAAATAGTTGAAAATTGCTACGAGTACGATATCCGACCACAAATACTATTCGTCGACTTTAAACAAGCGTTCGACATTCTCAATAGAAAACAAATTAAAATCGACATGCAAAGAATGAAAATACCACAGAAAATTATAAATCTAGTGGAGATGACAATGAAGAACACGAAAGCAGCGATACTAACGGACGAAGGTATATCAAAGGAGATCAAGACCAATTCAGGAGTGAGACAAGGAGACGGACTATCGGCAACGATTTTCAATATTGTAATGGATGGAATTATAAAGGAATGCAACATAGCAGGAACAATAAGGAATAAAAAAGTACAGATAGTGGCATATGCGGATGACGCGGCAATTATAGCAAGAGACAAGGAAAGCTTGAGTGAGACACTACTACAACTTATAGGAAATGCCAAGAAGAGAGGATTGGAAATAAATGAAGAAAAGACAAAAATTTATGGAAATACGGAGAATTGAAGACAAGGAAAATAAACAGATAACAATCGATAAATACAAATTCAAAGCAGTGATGAATTTCAGATACCTTGGAAAAAATATCAATTACAAAAATGACAAAAAAGATGAAATAACACAGCGATTACAGGCGGGACATCGAGCCTACCATAAATATAAACAAATAAAACAGAACAAAACTATAAAAAGGGAAACAAAAATGAAAATATACAAAACAGCAATCAGGACGGTAGTTACATACGCGGCCGAAACAACAACACTGACAAGCGGAGAAGAGGAGAAATTAAAGATTTTCGAAAGAAACATCATAAGAAAAATATACGGACCAAAGAAGATAAGAGAAGGGGAATACCAACGACTAATGAATTTTGAAATAGAAGAGATACTTCAGAATGAAAATATTGTAAGAACAATAAAAGCGGCAAGACTGAAGTGGTATGGTCACGTAAAAAGGATGAAGAATAGCAGTGAGGTTAAGAAGATTACAGAATAGAAACCAGATACAAGCAGACCGAAAGGAAGACCGAAGAACAGATGGAGCGACCAAATCGAGAAAGACAGAGATAATGGGATTTACAAATTGGGGAAGAAAAATACAGGACAGGAATGAGTGGAAGAAAATAGTAGAGGAAGCAAAGAAACACAGACAATTGTAGAAGCACAAGCGAAGAATAAAAGTGGAGTGACGCACCACAAAGAAAATGCGTCTGAGAGCCTCAAAGAACAGGCGGTTACTATCCTGAAACGGATGTATAACCTTGTATATACGAGGGAAGATCAATATTTACGGTCCCTGATATAGAAAGAGAAAGAATTTTTAAAACATTATTTATTTATTTCTCAACATAATCTCCCTGGACTTCAATGCACTTGGTCCACCGATGTTCCAATGCTTCAATGCCTTTCAGGAAGAAGTTTTCCGGTTGCTCCTCAAACCAGCCATTTACTGCGGTTATAACTTCATTATCGTCTCCATATTTTTTTCCACGCAGGTTTTCCTTTAATTTTGGAAATAGATGGTAATCACTGGGTGCCAGGTCTGGTGAATATGGAGGGTGTTCTAGGATTTCAAAGCCAGCGTTCTGTATGGCAGCCATGACAATGCAGCTCTTGTGGACTGGAGCGTTGTCCTGATGGAACAAAATTTTGTGTGCCAACTTTCCTGGTCTTTTTCGGTCGATGCTTTCGCGCAATTTTGGAATTAACCCTGCATAATAAGAACCCGTTATTGTGTGTCCACGCTGCAAATAATCGATCATCAAAATTCTTCTGTCAGTTCAGCAATCAAAGTTCTGCATCCCAGAACACTGTGGCCATAATCTTTCCAGCCGCGCGTTGAACTCGAAATTTGCGTGGAGGTGGAGAACCTCTGTGGTGCCACTCCATACTTTGTCTTTTCGTCTCAGGATCAAATTGGTGCACCCATGTTTCATTCACAGTCACAAAGCGAGTGAGAAATTGCTTCCGATTGGCCTTCAGGTACTCCAAATTGGCTTCCGAATGCAGCACTCTAGAGCGTTTCTGATCGACGGTCAGCATCTTTGGAACCCAACGCGCCGAAATTTTTCTGAGATCAAGAACATTTCGTAAAATATTTTCAACTGACCCATAAGAGATGTTCGTTATTTCCGCGATATGGCGAATAGTCAGTCTTCTATCTGCCATTACCATATCATGGATCAAATTGATGTTTTTGTCAACGGTGACACAGACTGGACGTCCCGCACCTTTCGCATGTTCGCAAGTTGTTCTGCCTAATCTAAACTCACGAGACATATTTTTCACCACTTGGTAAGAAGGGGCAGAGTCCCCTAAAACGTCTGTCATATCCTTGTGAATTTCAGTAGGTGTTAATCCTTTTTTTTGCAAATACTTTATCACCGCTCTGACTTCACTTTTTTCCATTTTTAAAAATTGTCTGTTATCGACCAGCTTAATTATTAATAACTTTCAAAGAACAACACGCACCTACGCAAAACTTGACACAACAAATAATTAGTAATGACAGTTCTCATAGAAAAATGAGTGAATCTACCCTCGTATATATATTGGCTGGTTTAAGCTTTACTTTACTCGGAATGCATTTTCACAATATAAACAGCTAGAGTTGCTCGTTTCCGTTTATTTCCGATCAAGTAAAGTTGTACCAAAAGCAATCAGGAAATCACGATTTTTCAGTACTTCATTTTTTCTTAGACTTAGATGAGAGCGTGGAATAAGAACAGATTACAGAAGAATGTTTTAAGGACGACATAATAGATGAAGATAATGTCGACGAATGTTATGGAAAATCAGGAAGAAGAGAGGAAGAATTATTGGCACTTATGGGCACAAACCCTAAATGAGCAAGCTAAAAACTGTATTTGCACAAAAAAGTCGATGAAAGCAAATGCCTATTACTTCCCCAAATTTTCAAATAAATTGCTCACTGATCTAAATACATTGCCTCTATGGAGCCATATATATTCGCAGAAGTACAAGATTAAAAAAAGAAGTACCTCCGCTTACTGCGAAGCAGAGTTTTCTAGGATAAAGGGTAGTATAGTAGATATGCTATAACAGTTCGGCGACAAAATCCCATGTTATTTCTTATGAAGGTCCAACGTAGTAATTTTTGGTCAATTTCAAGGTCATTCGCGGTCTAGCGCGTGACCTCACCGCGCTCGCGGTATACGCGGACCAGCGTATACCACGAATACATGTCAACTCTACATATCACATTATGATTGATGCAGTCATTCGGGGGATCATAATGATTTTATATTGATCTAATTAATTAAATTAATTTAATTCACGGTATCATTTGCATATCTCATCTCTCATACTAAGATCCTTCTTAAATGATGTATGCTTTCAAGGATGCCCCAGACATCGTTAAACGTGATTTCATCGAAAGGTTACTATCAATCACCTGTCGGATTAGCGCGGATCAGCATGCGATATTACCACATATACGGATCAACTCTACATATTACATTATGATTGTTTACATGACTCATCTCTCATTTGTACATATCATTTTTGCTAATTAAATTAATTCACGGTATCATTTGCATATCTCATCCCAATAATAATTAATTAACATTTATATTGATAATGAACTCGAATAAATTCCTGAAAACACTCTAAATAGAATACGACTAACAAGGCCCGCATTTAACCGCTATTTTTTCTCTTTTTAGGTTTAACTACATGTCCTACACTCTAACTTTTGTAATATCTTTCAACTACAGACATTCCTAAAATATAAATCTATTAGTCATAACATTTAAAATGTGTAACATAATTAACATGTAGAAACTTGTCATTTCTCATTATTGATTTCACCTCAGTTCTCAGAACCGGATCTATAAGGATTATCTCCACGCCAACAAGAAACCTTGAGTAAAATGTATTGTTTCATCCGACGCCCGTCAAATATTTCTTATCATAAGATACCATTATGTTCAAAACAATGCAAATATAATTACTTTCAATATAGTCACTTGGTTAGTATTACATATTTCTTCGGAATGAATGCGGATTACATCCTTATCTCATTATCTCTTTAACACAACATATTAAACTGTTAACTAGATATCATAAATGAATATATTCCATATTGAAACCCGATATGTAATATAAAAATCTTATATTATTATATAGCTAGTAGATTTCCCCTAATTAGACAAAGTTCGATTATCTACGAATCACTAACAGGAAATATATCTGTGGAAAAATTCTGTTCTAACAAAATTTTAGTCGCTTATGCAGCTGGTCTGACTACTAAAGTGATTTATTTCGCTGATTTTGGCGCATATAATAAAAAAAAGTTAAAAAAAACCCGGTAACTGTAATAACAACAAACAAAAATGCTTTCAAATCCAGGGCCAAATTCAAAGGGCAAGAATAAGAAAAACTTTTACTGCGGGAGGGGAGAGCTTAAATTTTGGGACGCTTCCCTTAGCGACGCCACTGCAGTCTTTAATTATTATTACCAAATAATCGATTTTAGGGAAAAAATTTATTTTGAAAAACATTCCAATAACAAATAAATTCCATAGACATTTTTCGCAAAATGCTGTTGAAAATGAAAATAACAGCTTACTTACCGTCCAAATAACCCATACAACCAGAAATAGGAAGATAGTGAGTTTTTAAACGGAACCCACATGCCAACTTAGTTTCTAGATACAATTGGTGAGAAAATAATTTTTCAAAACTTCCTCTCTTGAAGCACAACCATTTTCTGACCTTCTGGATGTCACTTCTTCTATAGTATCGATACTCAGTGATATCATCGAAATAGTTTTCATACAAAGTTAATGTTAAGCAAATATCATCAATTGGAGTACATGATACATCGATAGATCTATCTAGAATTAATTCTTCTTCTGTTTCCTCTTTCTGCTTTTTAGTATATACTAGCGGCTCTGGTGGTTTAAAGTAATTGTCTGTGAGGAATTCTCTTAAACCTCTAATATTGCTGACCACTTTCGCATGGAGAGATCGAGGATTTATTTTGTTATTTATACTTGCACTAATTTTAACCCACACTAAACTAGGGTTGCCAACTTTTGAAAGTAGTAAGTAAGGACAATCAAGAATTTCCAGAAACGTTTGTTTATTATATTAATAATAAACTATAATTATTTAATATATTTCATAAATAAACCATTTTCTATAATTATAACGTTTATAAAAAGAAATAACATACAATAAAATACTAATATTGTATGCATAATCATTTAGTTTTATTTTTATTTAACGTAAATATACCTACTATCCATTTTTTTTCTAGAGTCCTCTGACTTTGATACCGCATTACTCGAAAACTACTGAACCAAATTAAATATTTTAAAAACGAGCAAATAGTAGATTTATTTCTACATGTAGCAGTAAAATATCATATTTCTAACTGATATACTTATTTTTATTTTTATCGGACGATACATAATATAAGGTACCCATTTTTAGGGACTATTTCATTGAGAGCGAGTTAAATATTTTTTTCTCAGAAAGTATATCTCATATATCTATGAGATTTTTGTAGTGGTTAGAAAGAAACCTTGCTGTTGTTATCCTATTAATTTTTGGACAAAAAAGTGTTTTATTTATGTGTTCTTGTTTATTAATGGAGATAGCGTTATTAATTTTTTTCGCTAAATTAACACTTTTCATATGTAGGCATTATTTTCTATAAGAAAATGCTCCGAATAACAAAAAAACCGTTTTTTGTCGAAACCGCTTGTCATTAAAAATTGTTTTTTTCGTTTTTTTGTTTCCGCATTTTTATTATTAAAATTAGGAACATTTTTTTAAAAAATAAACAATAATGTCTACACATCAAAAGTGTTGATTTAGCGAAAATTTTTTAAGGCTATCTCTATTAATAAACAAGAACGCATAGTTCGCTATTGTTTCACATAAATCTTAAATAAAACGCTTTTTGTCTGAAAATTAGTAGCATAAGAACCGCAAGGTTCCTTTCTAACCCCTACAAAAATCTCATCTATATATGGCATATACTTTCTGAGAAAAGATTAGTGAACTTGCTTTCAATGAAATTGTCCCTAAAAATGGGTACCTTTTATTGCGTATCATCCGATAGAAACAAAAGTATACCAGTTAGAAATATAATATTTTACTGTTGTATGTAGAAATGAATTTACTATTTGCTTGTTTTTAAAATATTTAATTTGGTTCAATAGTTCCCGAGCAATATGCTTTCAAAGTCAGAGGACTCTAGAAAAAAAAATGGATTAGTAGTTTAACAACGACTATAAAATTAAGGGATAATTTTATGTAATTATTCTTTTTTATAAATATTATATTTAAAAAAATGTTTATTTATAAAATAAACAATTCATTAAAGAAGCAAAAGAAAAAAGATGATAAATGATATTCATTAAAGAAGAAAAAGACATGAATAGACTGTAGCATGGCCGACTGGAAGGCGCGCTGGATTTCGACTACAAAACCTCGGGTCTATTCCAGGTTCGGGTAATGCTTTTTTTAATAAAATATTTAATATATGTCATAAATAAACACTTTTTTATAATTATAATATTTATAAAAAAGAATAATTACATATGATTATTCCTTAATTTTATAGTCGTTTAAACAATACAAATAAAACTAAAAGATTATGCATACCATATTAGTATTTAATTGTAAGTTACCTATAAGTCCAGCGCGCCTTCTAGTCGTCCATACTGTATGTTCTATGTTCATGTATTTTGCTTATTTAATAAATGCCATTTCTCGTCCTTTTTTGTTTGTTTGCTTTTTATTATTAATTACTTTTTCATGATTTTTTACAATTACTAATTACAGTACATTTCCTATTTATTTGATTAATATTAATTAATCAACAATTAATATTAATTCATTTACGCCTGCTATTTCTGGTACCATTGCCTGAAAAATCTTAGTTTCTAAGAATCTACCCCTCTCCAAAAATAATGTGTGGTGGAGGCCTAGTTCAAGAGGTTCTCCTTACCGCTGTCCCCAAGCAGATGGTTTAGTACTGTTTGAATATCGTCTTAAATGAATGGTCAATCAGTCTCATAATGTAAAACTTCAACTGCGGCTTGAATTTTCTACATATACGTTTTTCTTTTTTTTCTGAAGTTTTAACCACATTTCCTCGTCCGGTAAATTATAATAATACCACTCATTTTAATGGCTTTTAACAACAATAATGCACTAAATTACCTCACCTACTACTGCTCATAGCAAATTTGATTCATTTTGCATGAACGATGTTGGCGGTTAATTTGAAATTTAATTTCAGTGAATAAAATAAAATTTTAAATTTTAATTACGTATTGACTTATTTTCGTTAATTGTTTTAAATAAGGACAAAACCCGTCCTTTCCTATGATAAGAAAGGACGAAGGACACACTCTTAGAAAGAAGGACTGTCCTTCCGAAAAAAGGTCAGTTGGCAACCCTACACTAAACTGTTTTTCTTTGCAATTTCGTAGTTCTGCAGCACTATTTCCGTTTTAAAGTCACTTAACACATCTTTTAACTCTTCAAATGATACATTTGGTGGTCTACCCGCCATCATTGAGTAATAGTCAACCAACTATCACGAAACAATCAACACAAAAATATACCAACTAACTAAACTATACTGCCGTCCACAAATAGGAAAAGTTCTGAAACTCGAGGAAGGGGGTAGTAAAGTCATGTGACGTTAGGGTGGTAAGTGAAAACTATCTCGGTTTGTATTGTAACGGTATGTTTTTATCAGCTCTGAATAATTGTGGTTTCGTCCCTATATTTACAAAAATCTTAAGTTCGGTTCTGCAAATTTACGTTCTTTTCATAATGTAAACTTGCGTTAGCATTCGATATAAACAACCCTATAAAATTATTTTAAAAAAGGTTGGTTTCAAATTTTAGAATTATAAAAAAAATCTCTTTGGTTACTCATATAAGCGTTTGCAGTTTTAGAGGAAAAATCAATACTTGCTTTTGAGTTGCTGTGCGCTGATTGGTTACGCCAAAACACGCGACTCGTGCAACCTTCAGCTTTTAAGAAAAAATCAATACTTGTTCTTGAAGTGAGATCCCGCTATTGGTTGCGATTTGCATCTGGTAATGTATTCCTACGCGAAAATAAGAACCCTGAGTTTTAAAGCAAACTTTCGATCCAGCTCTTTTTAAAGAGATACAATATTTAAATAGCTTACGTAGAAATTAAAAACTAATTGAATATGGATTATAACCATGGCCAGATCCACATAATTATTTGGGGGGGGGGAATTTTTGGAAAAATAATTGTTTTGAATCGTAACAAATTAATTAGTGCTCCAATGACTGGCATTAAATTCAGAACGTTGAACAGGAAGCATATTGATGCTCTGACTAAATTCTCACTCCTATATGTAAATTAAGCAGCTAGCGTACCGGGCATTTCTGAAGATCTATTACCATATCGTAGGCTTTTTGAGTCGTAACAAATTAATTAGTGCTGCAATGACTGGCATTAAATCCAGAACGTTAAACAAGAAGCATATTGATGCTCTGACTAAATCTTCACACCTATATGTAAATTAAGCAGCTAGCGTACCGGGCATTTGTGAAGATCTATTACCATATCGTAGGTTTCTTGAGTCGTAACAAATTAATTAGTGCTCCAATGACTGGCATTAAATTCAGAACGTTGAACAGGAAGCATATTGATGCTCTGGCTAAATTTTCACACCTATATGTAAATTAAGCAGCTAGCGTACCGGGCATTTCTGAAGATCTATTACGATATCGTAGGCTTTTTGAGTCGTAACAAATTAATTAGTGCTCCAATGACTGGCATTAAATTCAGAACGTTGAACAGGAAGCATATTGATGCTCTGACTAAATCTTCACACCTATATGTAAATTAAGCAGCTAGCGTACCGGGCATTTCTGAAGATCTATTACGATATCGTAGGCTTTTTGAGTCGTAACAAATTAATTAGTGCTCCAATGACTGGCATTAAATTCAGAACGTTGAACAGGAAGCATATTGATGCTCTGACTAAATCTTCACACCTATATGTAAATTAAGCAGCTAGCGTACCGGGCATTTGTGAAGATCTATTACCATATCGTAGGTTTCTTGAGTCGTAACAAATTAATTAGTGCTCCAATGACTGGCATTAAATTCAGAACGTTGAACAGGAAGCATATTGATGCTCTGGCTAAATTTTCACACCTATATGTAAATTAAGCAGCTAGCGTACCGGGCATTTCTGAAGATCTATTACCATACCGTAGGTTTTTTGAGTCGTAACAAATTAATTAGTGCTCCAATGACTGGCATTAAATTCAGAACGTTGAACAGGAAGCATATTGATGCTCTGACAAAATTGTCACACCTATATGTAAATTAATCAGCTAGCGTACCGGGCATTTCTGAAGATCTATTACCATATCGTAGGTTTCTTGAGTCGTAACAAATTAATTAGTGCTCCAATGACTGGCATTAAATTCAGAACGTTGAACAGGAAGCATATTGATGCTCTGGCTAAATTTTCACACCTATATGTAAATTAAGCAGCTAGCGTACCGGGCATTTCTGAAGATCTATTACCATATCGTAGGCTTTTTGAGTCGTAACAAATTAATTAGTGCTCCAATGACTGGCATTAAATTCAGAACGTTGAACAGGAAGCATATTGATGCTCTGACAAAATTGTCACACCTATATGTAAATTAATCAGCTAGCGTACCGGGCATTTCTGAAGATCTATTACCATATCGTAGGCTTTTTGAGTCGTAACAAATTAATTAGTGCTGCAATGACTGGCATTAAATCCAGAATGTTAAACAAGAAGCATATTGATGCTCTGACTAAATCTTCACACCTATATGTAAATTAAGCAGCTAGCGTACCGGGAATTTCTGAAGATCTATTACCATATCGTAGGTTTTTTGAGTCGTAACAAATTAATTAGTGCTCCAATGACTGGCATTAAATTCAGAACGTTGAACAGGAAGCATATTGATGCTCTGACAAAATTTTCACACCTATATGTAAATTAATCAGCTAGCGTACCGGGCATTTCTGAAGATCTATTACCATATCGTAGGCTTTTTGAGTCGTAACAAATTAATTAGTGCTGCAATGACTGGCATTAAATCCAGAACGTTAAACAAGAAGCTTATTGATGCTCTGACTAAATCTTCACACCTATATGTAAATTAAGCAGCTAGCCTACCGGGAATTTGTGAAGAACTATTACCATATCGTAGGTTTTTTGAGTCGTAACAAATTAATTAGAGCTCCAATGACTGGCATTAAATTCAGAACGTTGAACAGGAAGCATATTGATGCTCTGACTACATTGTCACACCTATATGTAAATTAATCAGCTAGCGTACCGGGCATTTCTGAAGATCTATTACCATATCGTAGGTTTCTTGAGTCGTAACAAATTAATTAGTGCTCCAATGACTGGCATTAAATTCAGAACGTTGAACAGGAAGCATATTGATGCTCTGGCTAAATTTTCACACCTATATGTAAATTAAGCAGCTAGCGTACCGGGCATTTCTGAAGATCTATTACCATATCGTAGGCTTTTTGAGTCGTAACAAATTAATTAGTGCTCCAATGACTGGCATTAAATTCAGAACGTTGAACAGGAAGCATATTGATGCTCTGACTAAATTTTCAAACCTGTATGTAAATTAAGCAGCTAGCGTACGGGGCATTTCTGAAGATCTATTACCGTATCGTAGGTTTTTTGAGTCGTAACAAATTAATTAGTGCTGCAATGACTGGCATTAAATCCAGAACGTTTAACAAGAAGCATATTGATGCTCTGACTAAATCTTCACACCTATATGTAAATTAAGCAGCTAGCGTACCGGGTATTTCTGAAGATCTATTACCATATCGTAGGTTTTATGAGTCGTAACAAATTAATTAGTGCTCCAATGACTGGCATTAAATTCAGAACGTTGAACAGGAAGCATATTGATGCTCTGACTAAATTCTCACACCTATATGTAAATTAAGCAGCTAGCGTACCGGGTATTTCTGAAGATCTATTACCATACCGTAGGTTTTATGAGTCGTAACAAATTAATTAGTGCTCCAATGACTGGCATTAAATTCAGAACGTTGAACAGGAAGCATATTGATGCTCTGGCTAAATTTTCAGTCCTATATGTAAATTAAGCAGCTAGCGTACCGGGCATTTCTGAAGATCTATTACCATATCGTAGGTTTTTTGAGTCGTAACAAATTAATCAGTGCTCCAATCACTGGCATTAAATTCAGAACGTTGAACAGGAAGCATATTGGTGCTCTGACTAAATTTTCACACCTATATGTAAATTAAGCAGCTAGCGTACCGGGCATTTCTGAAGATCTATTACCATATCGTAGGTTTTTTGAGTCGTAACAAATTAATTAGTGCTCCAATGACTGGTATTAAATTCGGGAGTTCGAGTAATAAGTATATTGATTCTGTGACCGAATCTTTACACCAATAAGTTGATTAGGCAGCTAGCGTACCGCGATTTTCTTAATGGTTGCTTGTTTATTTAATTAATTGTCAATAATATTTTTCCAATTAAAGCTATATTATTGAAAGTATGATGGATGAGAAGCATTAAATTAGCATTAAATTATAGTTTATGAATTGATTATTTGTAATCGTTCTACACTAACGGGTGTGCTAACTATATCTATAGCCAGCACAGCCGTATCATAGTTTTCTTTAAGTTTCAATAACTTTGTTCCTATTAGAGTTACAAACTTGAATGCATGATATATGAGAAGCATTAAATTAGCATTAAATTATATCATCTTCTTTATCTTTATATACCCCTTGTCTTGACTTTTACGCTAACGTGTGTGCCAACTATATCTATAGCTAGCACACACGTTGGTATTTTTTTAAAAAAAGGAGCAATAAATTTTTTTTCATGGCATTAAATTAGCATCAAATTAGCATTAAATTATGCAACTAGTTAGGACCAGGTGTGCCATAAAGGCTGTGCCTACTTTAGTAGGGTGCGCTTGGTAATTATAAAACATCTTGATTTACATTTGCATAGTGAAGGCATCGCATTTAATTGTATCTTCTATTAGATAATATCTGATAATTTTCGGTGGATACTTTGTTGTCGCATGTTATGCTGCATCTTATATTTTGTAGTTTGAATATAGCAGTATATTCGACGTGTCTTTTGACGTTGTACATTTTGAATTTTGTTCGTATTCGCGCTGTATATTGTTGTTTGTTGTTACATAGTTTGTTTATTATTGCATCGTTTGTCTATTGTCGTACTTTAGATTGGGTAGCTCACCCATTCTAACATAATTAAATATACGCATTTGCATTGTGATTTAGTTTATCGTGTCGGACTATAATTAGTTATTATTTCACATAGTTGTTATTGTTATTATTGTATCATTCTAATTTAGCAAAATGCCATCGTCAAAAGAATTAAAATTAACTCGCGATTTGGCTATTTCCTCGTTGAAACAAATCGAAGATTGCATTAGATGATGAAAGCGTTCATAAGCTTTTTAAAATTCAATATCGCGCTTTAGATCAAACTTATCAGACATTCGTGGCAGCACACCACGAATATCTAGTATCGCTTAAAAAGGATTTGCATGAGTTGCCAGACGAGAAAGTCATATGTGAATCTATGGAGCAGGAATATTTTCAAACAGTCGTTGTTTTCGAAACGTTATTCCCAAATTTAGCACATAATGACAATGACAAGTCTATGTCGTCAAAGTCTATTGCTGGACAGCGTAAATCCAAATTTAAATTGCCTAAACTAATAATACCCACCTTTTCCGGAAATTATAAGGAGTGGATCAATTTTAAGGATTTGTTCAATAATGCCGTTCACATTAATGATGATTTATCCAATATCGAAAAATTTGAATATCTTCATAGCTTTGTTTCAGGAGACCCGTTGGAACTTATTCGTCGTTTTCCTATTTCAAACGAAAACTATCTTTTAGCTTATACAGCTCTTGCCGAGCGTTATGATAACAGGCGACATTTAATTACAAATTATTGGGAAGAAATTCTAAAGGCCAAAATAGATTCAAAACACACCTTGCGTCAAATACTCAATATTTATTCAGAAAATATGGCAATGCTGAAGAATTTGCATTGTCAAATAGATCAATTTTCAGATTACATTATTTTTCATTCACTTTATAATAAACTTGATACCTCTTTGAAAGAAGGCTTTGAGCGTCAGAACAACTCACCTGAGTTACCAAAGTTTAACGATCTTAAATCATTTCTTGAAGTCGAATGTAAAGCTTTAGAATTGGCGCAACCAAAATTGTCGATGAGATCTTCATTCTTGCCTTCTCTTGGTGACCTCAGAAAAAACAATCCAAAAACTTCGTTCGTCGTTAATGCGTCACCGAATAATAGTTCTGTTAATTGTATATTGTGCCATGATTCGCATCGTTTGTATAATTGTCCATCATTAAAATCATTATTACCACAAGAACGTTTCAATAAGATAAAGGATCTTCATTGTTGCATCAATTGTCTTAACAAAGGCCATCAGGTTGCTCGGTGCTCGTCTAAATCAACATGTAAGGTGTGTCATAAATTGCATCACAGTTTGCTGCATTTTCCTAAAAGGAATGCTAATCCGTCGACATTAAAACCTGACTTTGGCGCCTCATGTCCCTCCTCACCTGGAGTAGCATCCAACTTTTCGTATCTGAATCAAAGCGATTCGGAGGTTCTCTTACAAACTGTCGTCTGTGAGATTCAGGACAAATGGGGCAACTTTCAGGAAATTCGAGGTCTTATAGACCCGGGTTCTCAAGCTTCGTTTATTATTGAACCTTGTGTCAAACGTTGTCATCTTGACCGCAAAATTTCGCGGACTTCCATTTTCAGTTTAGGTCATACTCCTAATACATCTAAAGTTAGCACAACTTTTTGTCGTATTCGTTGTATAGGTTCAGACAGCGTTTCACTAGAGTTTACCGCTTACATTTTACCAAAGATTTGCGCTCCCTTGCCTAATCGTGTTATTGACTCTTCACATTTTCCACAATTTAAAGATTTAAAATTAGCTGATCCTAATTGGTTTCAACCGGCACCCATTCACATTCTTTTGGGGGCAGATGTCTATCCGGAAATTGTTGACCTTGGCGTGGTTCGTGCCCGTACAAACCCGCTTGTAGCGGTCTATACTGTTTTTGGCTGGTCGGTAGTGGGACCTACTTCTGAATCGTCCCCATTGCCTGCGGTGCAGGCCTTTTTCGCCCGAGTAGACACTTGCTCAGATTCACAATTACAAAAATTTTGGGAACTCGAAGAAATTCCAAACACATCATTTACCTCGGATGAAGATGCCGAAGTAGAACAAGGTTTCACCTCTACTCATTTTCGATTGCCATCTGGGCGTTTTGGAGTTAGCTTGCCTTTTAAGATGACTCAACCTAAATTTCCTGGTTCGTTCAACATCGCTAAACGTCGATTCTTGGCATTGGAAAGACGCCTTCAATCACAGCCTGACCTCAAGGCATTATATAGTGAATTTATGTCGGACTACCTTACTTCTGAGCGCATGTCGCTTGTCTCCTCCCCGTCAGAGGGCGATGATTCATACTATATCCCTCATCATGGTGTTCTTACTACTGATGGGAATAAGCAAAAGATACGAGTTGTATTTGATGCCTCTTGTCGGGCAGAAAACCAATTGTCGTTAAATGAGGTCCTCCATGTTGGACCCAAATTGCAAAACGACATCGTTACCATACTTCTTTGTTTTCGTTCTGAGTCCTTTGTCTTTACATGTGACGTGAGACAAATGTATAGACAGATTCTTGTTGCACCTGAACACAGGCAATATCAGTTTATCCACTGGCGATTCTCTCCTTCTGAACCGGTCCAATCGTAGCAATTAAATACCGTGACCTACGGGGTAAATTCTTCTCCATACCTGGCCATTCGTAGCCTCCTTCAGTTGGCCCAAGAAAGAAGGGAACAATTTCCGTTAGCAGCTGCAGCGCTGCAAAATAACCTTTATGTGGATGACATTGTTTGTGGGTCTTCATCGATAGACTCTGCTCTACAGCTTCAACAGGAACTCATTGCGTTATTAAAGACTGGTTGTTTTGAACTGAGGAAATGGTCTTCGAATCATCCCAGTTTACTAAATTGCATCCCTCCTTCTCATCGGCTCACAGATGTTTCGTTTGATAAAGAAGAAATATCAATCAAAGTTTTGGGTATCCAATGGCAATCACAATCAGATACCTTTTCGTTCAGAATCTTAGTTAGGGATTCACCAATCACAAAGCGGACAATATTGTCGGAGATTGCCCGCATTTATGACCCTCTCGGGTTTCTATCGCCTCTTACCTTATTCGCTAAGAGATTACTTCAGCATCTTTGGACTCTGGGGATTAGCTGGGACGGCAGTCCCCCTCAAGCTGTCATTGATACCTGGCAGCAATATCAATCAGAATTGAACTGTCTTTCGTCGCTTCGAATTCCTCGGTTTCTTTTCTCGTCTTTAGAATTTTCGTGTCAGGTCCACGGGTTTTGCGATGCCTCGGAAAAGGGTTATTCAGCGGTAGTCTATTTTAGGACTGTCGATTTTGATCATAACATCATCATTCGCATGGTGATTGCTAAGTCCAAGGTGGCACCTCTGAAAACACTTTCAATTCCTCGTCTCGAGCTGTGTGCAGCTGTACTGTTATCTCGGCTCATCAATTTTATCGTTCAAATCTATAGCAAAGTCATAAGCTTTGATGGAATATTTGCATGAACTGACTCCTCGGTAGCCCTAAGTTGGATTCAATCGCCTCCTTATAGGTGGAAGACTTTCGTTTCGAACCGGGTCAGTCTTATTCAAGAACTTGTCACCCCTTCCAGTTGGAGGCATGTTCCTTCTTCTCAGAATCCTGCAGACCCTGCTTCTCGTGGTCTTCTTCCTAAGGCGGTTCTCTCATGCTCGCTTTGGTGGGCGGGTCCTGACTTTTTACTCCTTCCTCCGGACGATTGGCCATCTGTAGAGCCTTCAGAACCCCCTTTGGTTGGATTGGAGGTGGAATTGAAGCCCATCGTATTGATAGCCCAAACTCAACCATCTAAGATAAATTCTCTTCTTCAACGTTTTTCATCTTTGAGAAAAATACAAGGTATCACTGCTTATTGTCGTAGATTCATTGATAATTGTCGAAAGCTAGAGAAGGTATCTGGTCCTTTAACTGCCTCGGAGTTGCATGAAGCTCTTATGGTTTTAGTAAGAATAGTACAGACCTTTGTATTTTCTAATGAGATATCTCAATTAAAATCTAATAAAAGGTGTTCGAAATGGCTACAGAAATTATCGCCGTTCATTGATCAAGCTGGTACGCTCCGAGTCGGAGGACGGCTTGCACTCTCGAATTTAGAATTTTCCGCAAAGCATCCTGCCCTTTTACCCAGTCACCATCGTCTGACTGAATTGTTGATCCAGCAGACTCACATTCAAAATCTACATCCTGGTATTACAACAACGATCTACTTGTTACAGCAAAACTTCTGGGTACTTTCAGCCCGTCGATCAGTTCGACATTATTTGTCGAAATGTATGCCATGTTTCAAGGCCAATCCATCGCTTTACTCGCCTCCCATGGGAAATTTACCACTTCCACGTATTTCCGAGGCTAAGCCCTTTAGTTGTGTGGGAGTTGATTATGCTGGTCCCTTGTTGGTCACTACCTCGAGACTTAGAGGAGCCAAAAGCACAAAGGCATACATTTGTCTATTTGTGTGTTTTGCCACGAAGGCTTTACACATGGAATTAGTCTCTGATCTGTCTTCAGATGCATTTATTGCAGCTTTACGTCGTTTTGTAGCACGTCGAGGTCGTTGTTCGGTGATATTCAGTGATTGTGGTAGCAATTTTAGGGGCGCCTATCGTGAACTGAATAGTTACATGCAATATAGTGCTCAAATGGAAGCCATTATGTGGTCCTTTAATCCTCCTTCTGCACCACATTTTGGTGGGCTCTGGGAGAGTGGAGTCAAATCAGTCAAGACGCACCTTAAACGGGTCATAGGTAAGCAAATCCTCACTTATGAGGAAATGAATACCTTACTCATACAGGTTGAGGCAATCCTCAATTCTCGCCCCTTGTGCTGCCTCAGTACCGATCCCAACGATATTTCGGTATTGACTCCAGGACATTTCCTAACTATGGAACCGCTAACCTCGATTCCGGACCCACAATTAACCCATCTTAAAACTTCACGGCTTTCTCGATGGCAGCTCATTCAGCAATTGCACCAATCATTCTGGTGTAGGTGGAAAACAGAATATCTACACGAGTTGCATCAGAAAAGTAAATGGTTCCGTACCGCGGCGGATGTTACTAATGATATTGGAACTTTAGTTCTCATAAAGGACGATGCAATGCCTCCATTGTCGTGGAGACTGGGACGCATTGAGAAATTGTTTCCTGGTACTGACGGGATTGTCCATGTAGCAACAATGCGTACCCTACAAGGCTCACTTAAGAGACCTCTGATCAAATTGTGCGCGTTGCCTTCACAATAATGTTCGTGTGTAAATTAAGCAAATTAAATCACTACTTTATCGTTGTATTCTTTTGTTTTGTTTTGTTATTCATATTTTAGTTATCATTCCAAGTTGGAAAATTCTCAACTGAATTTTGGTGGGCGGTTATGTTCCGTCTTCATTTTTAATGTAATTTATATTTCAATAATTCGCGCGATCCAAGAGAGCGTAAGTCGATACAGACGTTTTTTGATGGTAAACCTACACGTCAAAAATAAGTTGCAACAAAACGATCGTTAGCACCGATTATCTCAAACGAAATCGTTTCCTGACTATTTCTCTTTGAATATTGGCTTAAGGACGCCCAAAAGTCCGAGAAGACAAACAGCGGCAGTCCATCTCATCGCCCTATGCATCAACAATGGTTGCCCAATGGTTGTAACAACGAACAACGCATCTCGAGAGATTAGCGACGTATTTGCACCTGCAACTAGGTTATACTGAATTACATAAACAGAAACCTAAACCTCCCGCTTCCTATAAGAAACGCTCTTTTGGTAAGTCGGTCTTTTCTATATCCGCGACTAATCAACTAAGTTAAATTCTATTCTAGAATACTAGATATAACCGTCAACCATAGCACCTAAACTAACATGGAAGTGACTTTGTCAGTCATCATCATTCAAATAGTTTTATTTAATGTAAATGTATACATCCAATGTTATCGTGTTAATACATGTTTATAATTATCGTGTGCCTTTTTGTTCCAACCAACTTCAATTTATAATAACAAGAATTCACAGTCCTCTTTTTTTATTGCTATTATTTGCCTATCCACATCCAGCGAGGATACTAGGTTTGGAGCCATATCTTTAGTAAAGGTATGTAACTTGCCAACCCTATGTCGGTTCAATTGGTATGAAATAAAATGTTTTAGAGCACCGCGAAAAATATGACATGGGCAACATTAGATTACTTTTTGTCCTATAGTACAGAAAGTGATTACTTTTTGTACAGTTGGTATGGTAACGAGTAACAGTTCCTAAATGGTTTACCTTTCATACAAAATAATTTGATATTATAGTGTCATATTCGTGCAGTTGGAGAAAAAATATTTTTTCTAATGAATTTTACACATTGCACACCATACACAGTGGTTCTTTATTTTATTTTTTGTAAAGGAAGCTTCGTAATATAAGTAAGAATGAACCTTTAAATAAATATGAATGTAAAATAGTATTGTTTGTGTAAACAATAAAAACGTGCACGTAGAATGGACACTGTAGTAGTGTACCAAAAATATTTAGAGGGGGGGCCTTAAGATTGAATTGCGTCTGGGTCTCTCAAGTGCATAATCTGCTATTGCTAGTTTGTGATTGTTATTGGAACAAACCTATAAATCCCAACTAGGGGCAAAATTCTGACAGATTCAGTTATATTCTAGTTGGGTCGGCAAAATATCATAGTAATCGATGCCAGAAGATGGGGTAAGGGAGATGTTCTGCCACCTCAATTGTACCTTACAAATGTATAATTGCTCAATAACTTAATTCATTTTTAGTGTAATATTAAAGATATAATGAACTTTAACAAGTATTGCGTTATTTTGCGCTCGTTCGTTTCGGGAAAGATTCCAGGAACCCATTTCGAATAGTCCAAATTGGGCGTCTGGGGTATGGTGTATACCATTTTATCATTCCTTTTTACAATTCATTACGAAAGGTTGCGCAATAGGTGAGGGGTATCCCAGAAAGTGTTCATTGTTATTTGTAAAATAACAAATAAATTTATAAAATGTGATGCATATAGCTAGATTCAGACCCAAATCATTATTAAAGTCCCAGACTGTACCATCATCAAATAATACATTTGTAATGTATAAAATCTTCAATAAATTATGTTTGCATAAAATATAATAAGGTATTGGAAAAAATTCTGTATGGCACATGCGAGTTAATGATATTATCCACGCAGAAAAATTAACCCACTCGGGCCCTCGTGGGTCAATTTTTCGTTCATGGATAATATCTTACTTAACTTACTAGTAATGGGGGTCAATTTTTCGTTCGTGGATAACATCTTTCTTAACTCACTAGTACCATAAATAACTATTATCCAACAGCTCTAAATAAAAAGGGCGCTATCTTGATGTTTTTAAGCAATACATAACTATTAATTCTCTAAAACAGGGATGGCCAATCCGCGGCCCGCATGTGGCCCGCCTTAAACGTTTTTCCGGCCCGCGAAATTCATCACACTTTTAAATATATTTATTTTATAATGGCCAAAGTAGTGAAAACCAATGTATTAAAAAATACATTATTTGTGCATCCATATATTCATAAATTAACTGTCGAAATTATGAGAAAAAATTAACTTTGATTTTAAAATAATATTCTTGCGAATATATGACAGATATTGCCTGTTTTATTCATGAGTTCGCAGAATAATTAAATTTAATGATTTCATTTTTTTTATTTCATTTATATTTATATATTTTTTATATTTAATTTTTAGTGTTATATATTTCTTTACAATGTACGTTAAGTATCATTATTATTATATTATCTATGTTTACATGTAAGAATAATAGTAAACACAATAATAATAACTCATTATGTTTCAATTTTTCACTCCAAAAAAATGTCTATAGTGTATCTAAATCAGTCTATGGAAGCAATGCTTCCCTTGAGAATTTGTTAAAAATAAAAACCAATGCTAACAAAAATATTTTTATAAAATTATGGTTATCGTTTATTTAAATTTGTAATATTTGATCAACTTAAAGCTCAATATCAATTCCGTACAGCAAAAAGTATAACTATTTAGAGTACTATTTTAAATTAGGCTCATTAAACTTGCAAGGAAAGGTAATACCGATTCAAATGTGTTATATACGCTGCATATAAGCACTGATTTCGTTGCTTATAACTGCTCTTCTCCTAGCCTTGATAAGCGGGCGTGGTCATACAGACGATGCGGTTAACATTGTTTGGTCGTTATTTTTAGTGTGCTTCTTGCCCAAATGTTTATTTATTATAATTTGGTTATTTCTTTGATTTAGTGTTTGTTAAATTTAATGTTACTTCAGTAATGTAAATCTGCAAATGAAACTGTATTTTGTCACATTTTATTATTTCAATTTATATAAGTTGGATTGTTTTAAAGACAAATAATTCTATTTAGTTTGTTCTGTATGCAAATTTAAAATTGCATTATCGTCATTACTGCAAATTCAGCTGCTTCGGTGGAAGGTTCGAGTACTTCCGAATCGGGATGATTTTTTGTTCAGTTTGTAAATTACTAATAAAGAATTTTCTGCATACAGTTTTGGTGAGAAATTACAAATTATTGAGAAAGGCAGATCAAAACCAGAACTTTCAAATTTAACAACAAAGCTTAAAACCTGCACCGGTATTTTGCTAAAAAAGACCAGAAAATCAAGTTGTATTATAAACACATAGTAGTAGTTTTTTAAAATAAAGAATAATAGTCAACAAATTCCATAAGTATAAAGTGTAAAAGTTCTTCTTTGAAAAACTTTTAAGCTAATAATTATAACACTGTTTTTTCTTGTACCTAGCAGGGGCGGATCCGGAGAATTATTTTGAGGGGGAAATTTTTGGAAAAACAATTGTTTTAATAAATAATAATTAAACGAACACTATTTGTTTCTATTCTATGTATACTTATTTCTAAATCTGGAGGGGGGAATTTCCCCCATCCCCCTCGTGAATCCGCGCCTGTACCTAGGTATATTAAAATTAAAATCGTGGTTGCTTCCCTAGCCTAGATTCCCACCGCACACCACTGATCTAATCTAATACGGGAATATATAATTTTAAATGTGGCCCGCGGAGTTATGATGCATTTCCAAAGTGGCCCGCAAGATCATTTGGGTTGGCCACCCCTGCTCTAAAAAGATCTACCATAAAATTCATAATATAGAAAATATGATAAATAAGAATTTTGACAAATTCAATTTATATAACCTGAATTTATACTGTGGATGCGTGTCAAATTAATTTCAACTATACCAATGCGATGGCAAGTCACGTGATTAATGGTATATTGCAGATACTGGTCTTAATAAATTTTTATCTTAACAATGAATACGGTGCTTTCTTGATGCATGTGTACAATTACAAGTAAATGTTTGATGAAAAGGAAGAAATACATAATTTAAAAATTTGTTACCGCCGTGTTTTAAATGAAACTGAATAAATAGTTTCATCCATCTTTTTAAATTTATTTATATTTGCACAGATAACCAAAAAACATGTGACCAATAATATTTTAAAAAGTCATTGATTGCATTTGTTTTCATCAGAACATCAAACACAATTTTTGATGGAATATGCGGATAAATGAATGGAATAAATGCGTATTGGTTTTTGAATCGATGAGTTTTTACAAAAGATATGAGATCCATTGGGGACTAGTTGAATTTTTACAACGTGATAGAATCAAGCTGACCAAACAGTAAAATCTTAACACGCAAGGAGATTTTCTGTACATTCTTTACAAATTTGATTTATACACAGTTAGATTTATAAGTTTGATTTGTACAGCTAGTAAATTTTGTACATTCTTGAAATTTCTGTGTCAAGTTCATGAATAATATACAGCTCAGGGTGTATATAGGGGTGTACAAGTGAGCGACATATATTTCTGGTAAGAGCAACAGATATTTTTTTTTTATAAATATTTATTAGCAATCAGAATTAGTACATCCTATGAGCTAATATGTTGACTTGAAGCTTCAGGCTTATATTGACGTGACAAGAGCTCCTCCCACTGAGGGACTCTCTTAAACTTCGATCAGATCAGCTGGCCAAGATCTTTGCAGTCGGCGTGGGTGGTGTCTTTCTAACAATGGTTGAAGTAAGGCATTTGTGTGAGTTTCTATTTTAGTATGGTGTTTATTACTTCTTTGCTTGATAACTTCTTGCACGTAGGGTATTCGGAGGTCTTCGTGAAGTGTCTGGTTCGACACGAACCAATGTGCTTGGGCTATCATACGTAGGACCTTTGATTGGCTTGTTTGTATCAAGGCAATGTTGGATTTGCTTGCGCAGCCCCAGATTTCTGTTCCATATGTCCAAATTGGAGTTATAATTGTTTTGTAGAGCAGTATTTTATTTTCTAATGATAGCTTCGAATTCCTTCCCAGTAGCCAGTAAAGTTCTTTGATTTTCAGATCAATCTGTTTCCTTTTTTTGAGGATATGGTTTTTCCATGTCAGTCTTGTGTCCAAATGGAACCCAAGATATTTAGTAGTTTCCTTTCGGAGTATTTCAACGTGGTTTAAATATAATGGAGGACATCTATCTTTTCTTAATGTAAAGTCTATGTGTTGTGACTTACTTTCATTAATTTTGATTTTCCATTTTTGTAACCATACTTGTAGTTCATTTAAGTGGGTTTGAACTAGATTAGATGCTATTGCTGGATCTGCGTGGACAGCTAAAATGGCAGTGTCATCAGCAAAAGTTCCTATAGTTGTTGCTAATGATGTTGGAATATCAGAAGTGTACAAATTGTAGAGGGTTGGCCCCATTACGCTTCCCTGAGGAACTCCTGCCTTTATTGGATGGTAGTCAGAGCAGGCAGCACCCACTTTAGTTCTGGATTTTCGGTCTGTTAGGTAGGATTTCGAGATTCCATAGAATTTGAGCGGGAGGATTTCTTTACTTGTGCAGTAAACCAGTATGCAACACTTTGTTGAATGCTTGGCTTACATCTAAGAGGACAGAAGTGCAACAGATATGGGAAATAAAGATCTTCCAGCATTTTGTGGAAAACGGGACAAAAATTAACAACTAATTCAAAATAGCCAATTACGTCCTTGCAATTGTTTTAAATTACCCTAACACCTGTTAAAATAAACTTTTGTTTTTTATTGTTTAACCATTTTTTTGTCAAAGTAATTTATGTAAAAGATAGAAAAGCGGTAGAAGAAGTTTTTAAACATTTGTTGTGATTTAATTGTTGTTATCAGTTTATTTATTTAATTCTTGTTTATACTTTCTTAATCAATTTACTTCCATTTTATTTCTAATGCTAGAAACGTTAATTGATAAGTTTATTCTAAAAACTTAAAAAATTAATAAATAACCTATGTCAAATTCTGAAAATAAATTACAAAAAACAAAACTTGCGTTGTTTTAAAATAAACTAATATTATGAGTAGAATACACATAGCAATAAAAACAAGTGCATCGCCCATCTCTGTTGCCCCTAAAGCTGGATGCACACTTGTCCAGCAAAATTGCTTTAAGCAGAAACGTTTTTGCTCAAATATGTTTAAACATGTTTTTCAATAATTATTATAGCAATACTGCACACTTACCTAACATGACTACAAAAATGCTTTACAGCACATTTAAGCAACCTTGAGCACAATCGAACAAAAAGCAAAAACGCTGTACAACACGACTAAGCACATTTATTATTGCATTAGTTTTATTATTAGTACGAGAATAGACTCAGAAAAACTAATTGTTTTGATTAAACAAAGACCTGCAATTTATAATTTATACACTGAAGATTCATCAGAACAAAATTTGATCAATTATTAAAATTATGGCAAGCGTTTTTCGACAGAACAAAATGTTTTTTGATTCAGCAAAAACTTGCTTAAAGTAGTTTTGCAGGCCACGTTTCTCAACCTTTTTTTACTTGCGTACCCCTTGATCTATCATCACTGCTCCATGTACTCCAACCCCACCCCCATTATGTATAATGACTAACATCTACATAAAGGTGACAGTAATAACACTATAATACAGAGACATTTTATTTTTACTGGTTATGCAAACCCCGTTAATGCGCCCCTTACTTTTTGGCAAGGTGTTTAATCCTAAGGGATTTTGTTTTCTCCTATAAGCGAAGCCTTAATGGTATGCTGGCATGTAACACAAATATTGGATGATTGAAGTTTTTACTTGCTATGTGGCTTTTCTTTAATCAAACAATAAATATTTTTATTTTATTATTACCAGTTATGCAAAAATGATGTACATTGGTAATTATAGACATTTAATTAAATTAAAAAAATGTATATATAAGCATATTTAATGGGAACCTGGAGGGTGTTTGGCAGCACTCAGTAATATAAAATCCGGATCGGAAGATGGCAAATACAGTCTCAAGTCCAAACTTACGCTGGATAATCTGTTCCTGTACTTGTTTTTGAGTAAGTGTAGGATGAGAAACAAAGAAATGGACAAACTACAACCAACCCGACGACTAAAAATTAGGATTATCCCAGATTCTTCGCGTAAATAAAATTCTACTACAGAAAACAATGCCGAAATGCCTGCCCGCTTTGTGTAAGGATCTAAGGATTATTCAAATATACCTATTATTGTCAGGTGTGGGCCGGCCAGTGGCCTATCCCTCTCGACAGATACTGGTCCTGCAAATAGAATATATACCTAAATTGAATTTAAAACATTCATTTCTTTCTAAATTAAAATTATTTCGGATTCAATTTAATTATTTTGATTTTTCATAATGAAATATAATTTGGATTGGAAATGCCAGTTGTTACAACTTTTTATATTTTCTCTTATGTTCAATTTATCTATCAATGTCCACAATTACATCTTTTTTTCCGCTTAAACCATTTCACGTACCCCTGTGAGTATGCATACCACAGGTTGAGAAACGCTGTTCTAAAACACAGACGAGAAAAAACAATAAGCTCTCAAAAAGTGAGCAGAATTGGAGAATATACCTTGCAAAAAATATCTAAAATAAGGAGAATTCCAAAAGTTCTTAAATATTCTCAAAATGCTCAAATATTCTCCAATTTTCTTCAGAAACGATAATTTGCTATTTGCAGGTAATCTGCCTGTTGAAAAGTAACGTATTGACAATTTATGTAAAAATAAAAAAGTGGAAAATATTAACTTTATTATATTAGACACTCAGATGTTACTATTTAAACTATACAAACATTGCGCAAACAATATATAGAAAATCTAAATAGAGTTCATATCGGTGAATGATAATACCGAAGATCAAAAATTAAGAAATGATTACATCTAAATGATGTCATGTATTACCACAATTTCCTTGTAAAAGACAAAAAAAAATAGGTTACCGAATAAAATATCATTAATGTAATTGTATCGCTTATTATATAAGTATCATTTCTAAAAGCTTACCAAAAAAAATTCAAAAAAAAAAAACGTTCCCCGGCGACGTTAGCGACATTGAAAGTCGCCATTTTGGGTGTTTTGGTACACAGCTCATCCAGTCGATTGTTGATGAATTTGACTGGGATTTTTTGTATTCTACTCTTTATATCCATCTCCAGATGGATAATAAGTCCCGTGACCCTACCTATGAAACTGAGGTCACCACAGGTCATCAACGGTCAACATTTTGAAAAAAAAACAAAAAGGTGTAAAAAAAGATCTGAAACGCGTTCTAGGACTTCAATTTCCTTAAATAACAATAATACAACAATAAATTCAAAATTTGACCTCAGGTCATGGCCAGGTCACGAAAGGTCAACATTTTCGTTTGTTGAACATCAAAGTTCAACAAACATGCAAAAAACATGGGTTCGATCATCTGCGTGATACGTAGCCCATTCTGGCAAATACTGTTCCATAGAAGGTTCCCGTGAATGAAGAATTTTGAAAATTAATAGCATATGTCAAATAATTTTTATTGTGGGTTGTTATTCTATATTATTTGAGAATTTTGTTATGTTGGTTTTCTAAGTTCTTTATTTATTAACTTATAGTTTCCAGAAATGTTACTTTATTTCATTCACAAAATTAATTCAATTTTTAAGAATCTTCAAAACAAAAACACAAATCAGAATACAAAAGTATTGTGTGTATGGAATCTGTTATCCCGTAACACATTCCTTTATTAAAAATCAACACTTGTAAATAAACGAAACAGCCCACATATTCTTGTTCGTTCTTGTATTCTAACTAATCTGCGCAGTTTAGAATAAATAAATACTCTCTAAAGATATTTATTATATTGCATTGAAATCTTTTTGAGATATTTAACAAATACAAAATCTAGTTCAAAATAACCCTTTAATCACCACATCACGGTATTTATGACCTTGGTCTCTATTCCTGTCTTTTACATTTACCTAATAAAAATAATATACAGAAAACAAATTACAAAGAATTAAACTCTTTGTAAATTAACTTCTTCTTCATTCAGCTTATAACCCTATGTGGGTTTTTGCTTCTTTAACGATTCTGCTCCACTTCTCTCTTGCTTGACACAATCAGCTTCCATTCTGTATTCCCATCTGTGTTAAATCTTCTTCTATTCCATCTATCCATCGTTTACTTGGGCGTCCTCTTGGTCTTCTTCTGATTGGTTTCCATTCTGTTATTTCTCGCACAGCACGTTCTTTTCTCATTCTTTTTATGTGTCCATACCACCTTAGCCTTTGCGACTTTATAAACCGAACTATGTTTCCATTTTGCATAAGTATTTCTATTTCAAAATTCATTCTTCTTCTTATGATGTTACCTTCCTTTATTCCACAGTAGATCCTTCTTATTATTTTCCTTTCAAACCTTAGTAACATCTCTTCTACTTCTTTTGTCATCGCCCAGGTTTCGGCTCCGTATGTTACAGATGGGCGAATTAAAGTTTTGTATATCCTCAACTTAGAGTGTCTTACCTAGTATTTTTGATGTCATAAATTTTTGGTAGGTGAAATATATTTTGTTACCTAATAATATTCTTCTCCTTACTTCTTCTTTTTCTTTCTTTGTAGTGTTAATTTCCGAGCCGAGGTATATGAATTTTTCCATACTTTCTAATTTATATCTTTCTATTTCTTGTGGGCTATCATCGTAGTGTTTTGAAAATTTTAGGTATTTAGTTTTCTTCTCATTTATATAGAGCCCTAGCTTATTCGCTTCTTCATCTAAGGTCTTAAAGGTGTTTTCTAGCAGCTTTTTATTTAGACTGATAATAGCTATATCACATACATACGCTATCAGTTGTATTCGTTTTGATTTTATGGTCCCCTCTTTATACATCTTCCTGATTATTACTTCTAGTGCTAAATTAAAAAGTTGTGCTGAAAGAGCATCGCCCTGTCTCACACCAGTTTTTATATGGAAGTCTTCCGTCAACTTGTTCTTTACTTTGACCTTTGCTGTCAAAGATATCATACGTACTAATTTTGTTGGTATTTGCTTTCTACTAATCCTGCTATTAGTTTGGAACGATCTAAACTGTCAAAAGCTTGTTTGAAGTCAATGAATATACAATGTACATCCATGTTATATTCTTGCGCTTTCTCCCCTATTCTGCGGATTATCTGGATACAATCTATTGTGGATCTGTTTTCTCTAAATCCATTTTGGTAATCTCCCAGTGCATCTTCATAACGTATTTTTAGGCGGTTACTTATAGTTGCTGACAATATCTTATAAATCACACATAGTAACGTTATAGGTCGAAAGTTACTACATTCTTTCTTATCTCCATTTTTATATATGGGATTTATTATGCCCATCTTCCAATCATCAGGTAGGTTTTCTTGCTGCCATATAATCTGTATTAATTTACATATTCTTTTACTGAGTTCTACTCCTCCTTTTCTTAGCATTTCGGCTATTATGTTGTCCATTCCGGGTGCCTTATTATTCTTAAGATTCTTTATTATGTTTATTATCTCTTCTTGAGTGGGTATTTGCTCATCTTGTTGTTCATTGTTTTGTTGTATTGGTAAGAGTACCTCTGATATTAGGGCTTCCTTATTCATTGCTTCCTCGTAATATTCCCTCCATCTATTAAGTACATCGTCATTTTCTTCTAGTAGAACTCCCTGTTTATCTCTGCACTTATCTGCATTTTTGTTATTGTATTTTGCCTGCTTTTTTACATCTTTGTAGAATTTTCTATAGCTTTTTATGTTATTTTGATTTTCCATTTGTGCTATTTTATTATTCATGAACTCTCTTTTCTTTTTCCTTGCTAGTCTATAAGTTTCTTTTCTTTTGTTGCTGTATTCTTGTTTGGTGTCTTCCGAAGGGTTATCTAGCCACTTCCTCCATGATTTATTTTTTTATTTCATAATCTCCTGGCATTCTTCATCGTACCAGTCTTTTTTCTTTTTTTTACTTATTCCGATTGTTTGTTGTGCACCTCTGACTACTACTTCTTTAATTATTCTCCATTCATTTTGTACATCATTTGTTTGCGTCTTCCTTAGCAATTCTTTAGTAACCATTTTCGCATATCTCTCTTGTGTATCTTGTTTCTTCAAGTTATCCAAATTCCATCTTTTACTACTTATGCTAGATGGGCTGTTCTTCTCTATGCTGATGTGGTTTTTTATTCTGCTTACTACCAAAAAGTGGTCAGAACCACAATTACATCCTCTATATGTTCGTACATTTGATATTGTACATTGTAAATTAACTAATAGTTTTAAAAATACAAAAAGAGATACAAAGAGACAAAAGAAGGAAGATAGTAAAAGAAAAGATACAGCATTATAAATTAAAAAAACGAAGAAATTAGAAAGAAATACCAGGAAACAGAACATAAAAAATTGAAAGAACAAAATGAAGAAAAAAGAATAGAAGAGAAATGTGAAAAAATTGAAGAAAATGTACTAGAGTCGGCCAAAGGGTGCTGTGAGATATCAAAAATAGTACTGTAAAAAGAACGGAATGGTGGAATAAAGAAGTGAAAAGAATTATAAAATACCTAAGTACAAAACAGACCAAACATTATAAAAAATACAAAAGAGTCAAAAGTGCAATCAGAGAAGCAAAAAGAAACTCGTGGGAAAAATTCGTACTGAAAATGAAAGATAACTACAAAAAAAAATCAAAAGTTATTTTATAGATTGCAATATCTACCGTGGAATAACGTTATCAAGCATTCCAAGAAAGATTTTAGCACTAATAATAGAAGAAAGAATAAGAACAAAGGTAGGATATACAATAGAAGGAGCATAGTGTGGATTCAAGGAAGGAAGAAACATGACAGACCTAATATTTACTAGGGAAACCTCGTCAAGACATGACGGTCAAAAACATTGAAGGATTTCCCTATATACAACCTTTGATGTGTGATTACAACCCTTCGGATTTTCGTGAGTGATTATTTAAATAAACGCAACCAAACATAACCAGTTGAAAATTTTAAGCCTAGCACTCCTCTATCCCAACTTACCCTCCTCTCTTCCGACATATATTCCTCTCTGGCTTACCCTTCCCCGCCGGTTTATTCTACATACATACATACGAATATTTTACCCTACGAAATGATAAGAATAAAATCAAAAATCGATCTTGTTTAAAACATTCTTGAAAACGTCTATTAGTACATATTTCAAAAACATGACATAAACATAGTGTTGGCAAATTTCCTGCATTTTATACAAACAATATAAAACTGCTCTGAATAAGCAATTGCCATCAGCTATTATTTATATAATTCGTCTGTTGTCCATATTTTTCAACTATGGGGGGGTTTTGTCTACACAACCTAACAATTTTTTAAAAATTAACCGCTTATTAATGATGGAAATGGATAGCTGCATCACCCTTTTATATTTATAAGCGGGAGTAGTTACAAAACTCACCACCGTAGAAAGTGAGAGGTAGCCCCAAGTGAATGTCCGATTCGTCCGTCTCAAATTAAACAGTTTAGAGTTTTTCAAATTAAAAATATAAACATTAAAAAAATATATAAATTAAGTAGTGTTGACTAATCTACACAGCGAAAGCTTTTATATAAAAAAAGAATCACTTAGATGGTCTCGGTGGAACACTTAAACGAACTGGAACAAAAATAAACCTTGTGTTTTAAATATATAGATGATCAGACAAATTAGCGAAAAAACAATAACTAAAAACAAAGAAATAGGTACATGCATTCTTCATCGATATGTGTTTAAAGAATTAATAAAGTAAAAAGAGTAAAATGACAGAAATATAGTAAGAACAACCAATGAAGAATCAGAATTTTACAACAGCAAGGGAGTGAAACAGGGATGTGTCCTCAGCCCCCTATTAGCCACGTTAGTGATGGATGAATCATTAAAGAGATACGAAACGATGAAAAAATTAAAAATAGGATACTGGAAAATGGAGGAAGTGAAACTGACAAAATTAATGTTCATAGATGACATGATCAACAAAAGTTGTTCTAAAAAAAATAATAAAAAGACTGACAATACTATATATATATATATATATCATACAAATACATATATCAACAAAACAAGGACAATAACAAATAAGAATAAATGCAATAAACGTGGGATTTTTAAGGAAAATAGAAACCAAAACAAAAAAAAGAGAATTAGGAACGAAAGCATCACAAGTCAAAATCAAACCAATATATGAAAAGTTAGTAGGACAACTGAGATGGTTTGGTCATATGTCGGATGGATGAGAAGAGACCAACCAGAAGAATATATGAAGTAAAAATGGATGGTAAAGGGAAAACTGAGGAAGACCTGGAAGGAGGGAATCAAAGAAGAGGCAGAGGAAAAAGGAATTGAATGGAATGAAGCCAGACAAATGCCACAAGATAGAAAAGTATGGAGAGAAAAGTGCAAAACAGAACAGTAAGTACATATCGTCTTACATTTAACGGTAGAAAAGCATAGCATTAAGAAGAAGAACAAATGGTTTAATTCTTTGTAATTTGTATATGCTTTCTAGATCTTGATAAAGAAAACCAATCGTTATTGCAACGTCTTGATGAATTTGTAAAAAATAAATTTGAGAACTGAATTCCATGAAGTTTTATTCAATTTCAAAAACTATTAATTATTCAACTAAAAAAAAAACAGACAGTTGTATTCACGATGTCTGACTTTTCTTCAAGAGATATATACATAACTACCCATTTAGCAAAGGTCTGCCTCACCCTGGTCATTCTTATTAGTATATGCTTAAGTAAATTTAACTTATAATGCATTTTTGTTTTCTTTTTACTAACATAGACGACATGTTCTGTCGGTTTTGAAAGATACTGACTCTTTCATATCCACTCACCCTACTTAGAAATTACTGTTGGATAATTTAAAAAAGAGCGCCCGTAAAACCTTCTTTCCAGTTCAGTATGCACTGTCAAACAGAGTAAACAGCAAAAAAAAACTGAATGCACAAGTTGAAGAAAAATGTTAAACTGACAAGCTGGTAAAGCAGGTCATGCTAAAAATAATGTAAACATTGTTTGTGTGTTATGTATTAAATTAAGGGAGTTGTGGTGGGATAGTCTGAGGCAAAAGTTTTGGAGCTGCGCTATTTTGACAAACATATATAATTACATATTTTTGCTTCAAATAATGGCTCAAACGATACTAGTTTGGTCAGAATGCATGTGAAAACAGTTTAGTTAGTATTTATATATGTTTTTAATTAATTATTAGCCTTTTTAAAGTCAGAGATTAACGTTTGACTGTCTAGTCCAAACTTAAGAAAGTGAAAAAATGACGAAAAAAACAATTCTTCTAATCAGAAATTTCACTAAAATTAATTTTTTTATTACTAAAAATAAAATAATATTACTATGTAAACACTAAAAAAGAAAGAATTCTCTATAGAATATAAATAAATTATACGCTTCTAGAGTAGTGAAAAAGTGACAACGTTGCCTTAAATTACTATAAAGTTGTAAATTGGTACTAATGACAACAAACAAAACAAATGCAATCAATGAATTTGACAATATTTGAAACATGTTTTGAGGTTATCTGTGCGCATTAGCATTGTATTTAGTGCCATTGATGTTTTTCATTCGATCAGTTTTTGTCAAAATCGAAGCGAGCGTAAGTGATAGGTTTGATAAGAATGGAAAAAAAATATATATCTGGAAGAGAAAACGCGTTACAGAGAAAATATACTATCAAAGATTAAGCCAAATAAAATCTGGCCAAAAAAGAAGAAAATATTTCCATGTGCAAGAAAGTCTAGCTTCCGATCGTAACCTCGAGGATGTGTCACCTAACCTCTAAGATGTGTCACCTAACCTCCAAGATGGTTCTTCGGATCTCCAACTTATCAGTGGTCCACGTATAGTTGAAATCAATACACTTGGAAAAAATTTAATTTGTAAATCATGCCAAGAAGTCCTTTCTTTAGTAGATATAATAGAAGAGACACTAGTTGGCCTCGCTTCAATATTTCGAATCCAATGCCGCAAGTGTTTGGACATAAATAATGTGCAGACCAACAAACAGCACGTACTGAATAATACTCGCAAAGTACGCTGTAATATAAATACCGAAGCAGCTCTTGGTAGGTTTATAGTTTTTCTATTTTATTTTATAAATTTTATTTATATACGTAACATTTCATTTTTGTTGAATTGATGATACCTTTATAGGAGTTTTACATGCAGGAATGGGTTATACTCACCTCAATAAACTACTGGCATGCATGGATGTCCCATCGGTAGACTCCAAATTGTTTAAGAGGCACGAACGTGAGATTGGAAACGTTGTGGAAGCTGTTGCTAAAGACAGTTGCCAAGAATGGGCAAAAATGGAAAGAAAACTTACCATTGAGAATGAAGCTGAGTTGAAGAAGCTATTGTAAGCATATCGATAATTTTTGTAATTTTAAGAAATAGTGAGGTGAATTGAAATATAGATTTTTCACCAAAAAAAGAAATATTGAATAATTCCGATAACGTAACTAACAAATAATTTTATCAATTCTTTATAGGCCCATCGAGTTACAATCAAGTTTTATAATAAACAAAAAAAACTATGAAGATGTAGACATGGCCACTGGCACTGAAGCCGAGAATACAGAATCTGTTACTAATAACTCTTGTAATAATTTAATTAAAGAAGATCGATTAATTTGTCATTTACAAAATGATGATATGAGAAGACAAGCTTTACTGCAGACTGAAGTAGCTTGCAATGATTTGGTGCGATTCGTTGGTTCTTACGATATGGGATGGAGTACCAGGGGTACGGGAAGAAGCTATAACAGCTTATATGGATATGGATCACTTATAGGTCTTTACACGGGACGTGTGCTAGAATATGCAACTAGGAGTAAAGCATGCAGAATGTGTGCCATTGGTCATCCACGTTGTGACCACGACTACAGGAAAAATTTTAATGGGAGCGCTAAAGCGATGGAACCAAGTGCAGCAGTTGAAATTACGACACAAAGTTCCATTTTAAAAAGTCTTAATCTTGAAGTAGGTGTCTTAGTTGGTGATGATGATAGTCCGACTATTGCAGCTGTGCGAAATGCTAGTCATCACCGAGTTATTAAACACTCTGATAAAAATCACACTAGTCGCGGTGTTACCAAAGAGTTGTATAAGCTGCAGAAAGATTTTAAGGACATGAATAAAGAATGTATAGAGAAGCTTCATCGGTGTTTTACGTATGCAATGAGACAAAACCAAGGAAAAAAGAAAGAAATGGAGGAAGCGATTCGAAATATACCGTATCATTGCTTCAATCAACACAATAGCTGTGGAAAATGGTGCAAGTTTCTTCAAAATGCGGACAGCTACAAGCCTCACGATTGTTTTAAAAATCCACAGATGTTCGCGGAGTTAAAAATTTTGTTTAATAAGCTTGCTAATAATGTTGATTGTTATGCTTATCGAGCCAAGTTAATGAAAGCTTGAATGCCACAATGGCCAGTAAAGCGCCAAAAGCTCGATTTTATAGTTCATCAGAGTCTGGGGATTTTAGATATGCTTGTTCAGTGAACCAGAAAAACATCGGTGAAGACTACATACATATTGTTAAAGAAAGGCTATCTTTTGATCCGGGAGAACATACTAAGAAACATATAACAAAGGTCGAAAAAAATTGCTAAACTTAGAGCTGAGCGTGCAAAAGATCCCCAGTTCAAAAAAAGGCGTTTATTCTTAAAAAGAAAGAAAACTATGCTATGTAATAAGCGAGAAGCTTCTGAAGGTATAACGTACAGTAGTAATATGGGTCTTCTTTCTATTACAGCTGTGGGAGACAATCCGAACAGTGTAATTAATCCTTTTCCTGATAATGACTTTTGCATTGTACTTTTTGACTTGGAAACGTCAAGTTTCCTTAAGAGTGCGGACGTTCTTCAAATCGCTGCAATATGTAACACCACAGGTTTTTCAGCATATATTAATCCTACTCAACAAATTGCACCTCAAGCAACAGAAGCGAATGGATTAACTAACGTGGATGGTCAGCTTATGTTATATGATAAATGTGTCTCATCGAGACCTCGTAGAATGGTACTTAAGGAATTCCTAACTTATTTATGCCAATTTAATAAAAAATGCATTTTCTGTGCTCATAACTGCAAATTTGATGCTCCTCGCTTAGTTAAAGCAATTTATACATCATCAATGATGTTGGATTATAGTGCCATAATTCACGGTTTTACTGATACACTACCGATTTTAAAGAAAATTACTGGTAAAACCGAAAAGGGGGCGAATACATTAACAAGTCTAGCATCGTCGTTAAATATTTCGGTCGAGGGGGCACACAATGCTGTTTACGACGTCGAAATGCTAGAAAAGATTGTTGAACAATTCGGGATTTCGAGAATGGAATTGATATCTGCTAGTAAAAGTTGGGATTTTTTTGCTCAAAAAGAAATTCACGGCGAGAGGACTGCCAGGAATCTAAATACTCTTCTATGTTTGAAAGATAGTGCCTCACTTAACATGCGAAAAAAAATGGCTGAGGTAGACATTTCATACAATAATCTCATAGAAACCTTTCGTCATGATCAAGCTACCGGCATTAAAAAATTATTTGGAGTTGATAAAAATAATAATATCAAAGTAACGAAATCCTCTCGCGTGATAAATAAAATCGTTGATTATTTAACTAAAAACAAATAAGTACTGTAAAGCTCTGTAAGTTTACTATTATGTTTTATTTATTTAAGTTCATGTTTCATATTTTTAATATGTACAAGTGATATAAAACTCTGTTTTCTATTCGTATTTATTTATGTTCATTTTTCACATTTTTAGTTAGCATTCGCTCGTATACTTTTACATTATATCAATAATATAAAAATTCCTTACTAAGCACTGATTTTTTCTATATCAAAGAAATAATTCTTAGTACCCTATAAACTAATGTATCTTAATAAATGATTTAAATTTCCCGCCCACTTCCCGTAATGCAACATTGCCACTATGCTAGCTATTAAGCGTTCAATTGACAAATTCTTTGTATTAATTTTTTTTGTTTTGAAAAAACTATCTTTCTAATAAATTTGAAACTTTAACGACAAAATCTTATAACGTTTTTACTTGAAATGTTTTAGTGACAACTTTTTTTACATCATTTTTTATGAAGTTATCATAATAAATGTGTCAACAACTTACCATTTTACATAAGATCGCGTGTTATTTTTAAATACAATTTTTACATAAACAAGCTTCCTAAACATTAAAAAATTTTCAGGAAAAGAGTTTGTGGATTAAAATATATCAACTGTGCTAATTTATTTTACATTGTCATCATTTTTCTGTAGCGCCACAACTCCCTTAATATGTCATAATTTTAGAAATGACATGTATTGCTTGATTGGTGATCTTCAGTATAACAGACTCTACCTAAAACAGAAATTAGTGAAGGGTAGGTACCCCAAATTTCTTGTTGATGTTTTCAAATGCATAAATTAAAAATTATTTATTTGTTAATTTTGCAACTGTGTACTTTTCGCATGTGTGTGCGGTTTAAAAATCATTTAGCTTCAGTTTAAACATAGATTTTTCGGTTTCGAATTTTCTTGTTTATGCTGATTTGTGCTCCCATTTGTTTATGAATTCTTGAGAATTTTCTATGAGAACATTCATAAGCATGTTCAATTATACTGTGCACATTATGTGTCTACTTTTTGCATCGATGCGTTTTAAAAACATTTAGATTATAAACATGAATCTTAAGTTTTTTTGTTTATGCAGATTATACTTCTAAGAATTCTTGACAATCTTTTATGAGAACATTCGTGAATGCATGGGTGTCGTTATATGCTTTTGTAGGGGGTGTAAAGAGCATTTTTTAAAATTCTTATAAAATTTAGTAAACATTAAAATAACAAAATGACCACAACATTCATCAAGTAATATAAAACAAAAAAAATCACTAATATGTTAACTAAATAAATACAAAATTCTCAAGTATAAAACAAATATCACTGTAAATTCACAATATCCAAAACGTTTGTTCAAAAGCCAAAACAACGCTCATACACGAACGTGCTGATTATACTCACTAGGAAAACGGTTTTTTAAATAAGGTTTTATCATGAGCGAATGTTCGCTAATATTTTAATCAGCATTTTCTGAATCTCCTTTCGTTTACAACACTGGATCAAAACTGTAGATAGAATAATTTTTACTGATCAATAAAATATCTTAAATTCATAAATGCCCATAATAATCTAGCCTAATAATAATAGAGACCATAATCTTCCTTTCTCAGAACATAATTTTAAGTGAATTGGAATGGCCATACTGTTACAGATATAAATGAAGTTGGTCATGATACATGTGCCCTCACAAGCCATGTAGCCAGCAGATGGCATATTCTCTGCTTGAATTGTAAATTTTTTGGATCATAAGGCATATCTTCATAGGTCACTTGATATCTTACAAACATAATCATGAACAGATTATACAGATTGACAAGCCTTTTGCGAAAAACAAAAATTGTATAAGTTGAAAAGTGAGAGAAATATATTTCTCGTAAGAGAGACAGAAATGAGAGGCGAAATTGTTTTTGTTGCTAGTGTAGTCTGTTCACAATCTTTACAACTTGAATTTAAAATCTAAGTTTTTTGTAAGTTTTTAATTTTTATTCAATTCCTGCTTCACGTGAAAAGTTGGTCGATCGGTATAATAACAAGAGATATCAATTATTCAGATAAATATCTTTATCTTGTGATGGATATTAATTAACTCATCCCATTTTTCTTGAAAACAAAAATAAGTGTACACATATTTTTTAGTTTTTAGCTAACAGCAACTAAATAAAAACTGCTTTAAAACTATGGCCATTATCAATCGGCTTCACATGAAATCTACTAATTATTTTCGGAATTTCTTACATTTATTTTATAGAAAAAGTAATATTTAACCAGATGATGATGAAATCTCAATTTTGGCACTTACGCACTTTTCATATGAAGCCGACGAATAAAATGTGGTTGTAAATAAATGATTCTTACATATTTAAATATCTAAGATTACAATATTAAAACATAAAACACAATATTATTGTTTTTAACATCAAGCATCATTATAGCAATCAGAAAAGGAAAAAATAAATTGTAAGTTATCACACATTTATATAAACAACCAGTGGCCTGAGATGCAATAAAAACTTCTTTTAATACAGAGTATTATTACAAGAGTATTATAATTAGTGTTTTCATGCATGCCTTCGCAAAGCAATCTTGTATTTACTGATCATGATACAAGAGAAAAATTACACTTCAGTTTCGTGATTCGAGAAATCCTACGTAGATGTGTAAAAACATAAAATGGTTATAAACTTATACATACTTAAATTGTGACTTCACAGAACATTTAAAGCATTATAAAATCACATAAAGCTTCCTATAATACATTAATAAAAAATTTGTATTTAAAACTATACTTATTATAATTATTATTATTAATTTGAAGCTTATTAAATAAAAATTGCTATACATGTATACAAAATTACAAAATAAAAAGGAAGAACAGAAGAAAGATCAGATTAAATTGGATCAGACAGTTGTACCATATGTACTAAAAACAACCCTAGTACTATCACTATCTAGCGTAACATCTTCTGGACTGGCTAGGTCAACTCTGACACTACCTGAATTATTACGCTTTCGTTGTCCCCAATCCCTTAATGTCCATTGATAAACGCCATCGGATGAATTGCGATTTGACTGACCACTTTGCTTTGTAGTATCGTCTACTCCATTTTCTGCACTCTCAACCGTTTCAGAACTTGAGCTTGCTGTTTCAAACACATCCCCACCACCTCCTCTATAACGATTAATTCCTAAAGAAATTACAATATTATTAAAACGCAAACAGTATAATTAATATAACAACTCCTCTACCTTCATCAGGTGATGAATGACTTTCTTCAATACCTCTAAGTATATTTTGACAAATTTCTGATTCTAAAGGTATGGGATCATCAGAATCACGATTATAAATGGTTATGGCAATATGAGCAGGATGTGGAATAGGTAACGGTATTACTAATTTATCTGGTGAATATGGACGTGATTGTTTTTTCCATGGCATCCATAAATTAACACGTGTTCTCGTTTTTAATGATCCCAATGCAGAAGTTGATTCTCTGTTAACAATTTTAACATATTGATTTAAATTAATATACCTTAGTATGATTAATACTAACGATTTCTTTTCTGTTTTCTTGCCAGTGGCTGAAAGCTTTGAACGAGGATTGAACGCAGAAACCTCCAAGTACGGCGAATGAACTTGTATATTTCCTCTAGGAGTGTATACATTTCCTAAAAGATCAGGACCGCCTGCTCCTAAAAAAGAGAATTTCTATATAAAGTTGTTCTTTTTTCTATGTTAATTCTATTCTTGTATAATACTGAATAGTATACCATTAAATGAGGTAATTTTGAATCGTATTGACAATAATAAAGCTTAACTTGCATTACTTAAAAGATTCAAATGACAAATTTGAAGACACAAACTTCTAAAAAAACTTCCCCATATCGCATGGGTTATAGTTTTTGTGTATCTATACTGTACGGCAACATTGTGAAAATGCAGTAATTGTAAATAAGTGAGCATTTCAAGAGGAGTAAAAGAAGAATGATTATGACTAAGATTTAGAGTTCGCAATGGAAAACTTATTACATGATGGTGTCAATGAGGTGCAGTGTGTGAATTTGTGCTACGAAATTAAATCCATTTTTGGATCATTTCTAGTGCCTAAATTACACTGAAGAGTGGAAGAAGTAGAGGTAGTAGTGTTAATTAATATAGAAAGGTGAAATCAGCAGTGAAAACAAATAGTTAAAAGAATTATTTAAAAGTAAAGTTCATAACCTAGAAAATATAATAAAATAGATAAGAGTGATAAGAATAAAAATAACTGGCAAGAATAACAACTTTAGATAGGCAACACATTATACGCTGGTACTAAACTGGTTGCAGCTCCGCCTAAAAACGATATTAAAATGATTCGATGCAACTACCGAAGTACAGATGGATCGTCAACTGAAGACGGAAAAAGGAAGAGAAAGGAAGAAGAGGCTGCTGAAATATTTCGCGGCAGTAAAAAGATTATCAGATCACCAATAAAACATTCAGTACAATATGGGAAGAAAGAAGAAAAGGTACAATACTCGTCTGACAGTGAAGCGGAGGGAGAAATAGAAAGAAAGACCAAAGGAAAAGAAGTCAACGAGCGGTTTTTGTTTTTAGGCGATGAAGAGGAGAGAAACAGAAAAGAAAAGAAAAGCAGAAATACACCGGAGAAAACGAGAAAAATGGAGAAAAAAGAGCAGGAGGAAGGGAAAGAAGTAATCGAATTGTTGAGAGAAATGAGGCAAGATATCAAAGAGTTACGCAAAGACCAACAGAAATTACAAACCCAAGCAGTAGAAACGAGGGAAGAATTAAGAGGACTAAAAAAAGAACAACGAAACTACTTTAGACAAGTAACAGAGCTTCAGAGAGAGAACGAGAAACTGAAAGATAAAGTAGGAAAATTAGAAAGTAAAATGGAAAAGCTAGAAAAAAAATGAGAGAAAGAATAATATTATAATAGTAGGAAAAGAATTCGAACAAACAGAGGCAAGAGATGAAGTAGAAAGTTTCCTGTCGGAAGAGATAGGGGTGAATGTAAAACCAATCACGGCATTTAAGATAAACAAAGGAAGCGGTAAGAATATAACCCTGGTAAAGTTCGAAAAGTGGGAAGATAAGCAAAGAGTAATGGAGAGCAAAATCAAGTTAAAAGGAAAACAGATATATATTAATAACGACCTAACTGAAGAAGAAGAAGGGTGCAGAAAATAATAACCGACTGTGCTAAAGAAGAGAAGAAAAAAGGTAAAGAAACTATTGTAAGGTACAGAAAAGTGGAAATTGATGGACAAACTTGGCATTGGGACGAAAAAACAGAGAAACTACATAGAGAAAATTTTCAAAAAAGTCCCAGACCAGGAAAAGAGTAAAAACAAATAAAAAAAAAAAAACAGGGCACAGAAAGATGACGAACAAGGCGAGAAATGGCAAAACGATTACTAAGGAAGCAAGCGAACAGATGAATGAAAGTGAAAACAAGAAAAAAAACAACAAACCGGTGTACAGGATAGCAACATGGAATGTAAGAGGGACGTACGAGGCCGGAGCACTAAAAACTTTAGTACAGGAAGCAAAAAAATATAAAATAGATGCAATCGCAATGCAAGAGACAAAACAAAAAGATAACTGGATATCCGAAATAGAAAACTATACTTTTTTTAATAGTGGGGGACCAGATAGAAGGTTGGGGGTAGGTTTTTTGGTGGGAGAAAGGTTAAAGAAGTTAATTATTAAGTTCACGCCAATATCAGAAAGAATGTGTAGTATAAGAATAAGAGGAAAGAACAGAAACATAAGCCTAATAAATGTACATGCACACACAGAAGTCACGGACGAAGAAGAAAAAGAGCAATATTATGAATCACTAGACAAAGAGTTTCAAAAAATACCTAGGTACGACATTAAATTAATTTTAGGAGACTGTAATGCAAAAGTAGGGCGAGAAGAAATATTTATGCCAACGATTGGAGTGCACAGTAAACATAAAGAAAGTAACGAAAATGGAAGGCGTCTAATAGAATTCGCAACGGAAAGAGACATGGTAATAAGAAGTACACAGTTTGACCATAAAGAAATATATAAAGGGACTTGGGTCTCACCCGATGGAAGAACGATAAACCAGATTGACCACGTACTGGTGGAAAGAAGAGATATGAAATATGTTACAAAATGCAGAAGTTATAGAGGAGCAGAAATAGGAAGCGACCACTATCTAGTCATAGCACAACTGAAGATTAATATACCGCACAAAAGACACAGTAAGAAATGTAGAGAGAGAAAATTCAATTATGGGAGTCTACAACATGAGGGAATACAGAGAAAGTACGAAGAAAAAGTAACAGAAGAACTAATGGTTAATGAACGAAGAAGAGAAGTTGACCACGAATGGAAACAGATAGAAGTTATCATAAAAAAAGCAAGAGATGAAGCAATCAGTCCAGAAAAATACACTAAAAGTAAAGAATGGTTTGATCAGGAGTGTGTGAAAGTAATTGAAGAAAGAAGGAAAGCTAAGGAGGAATTGTTAAGAAGCAATACAAGAGTGAGTAGAGAAAAATATAAATTATATAGAAAAAAAGTAAAAACAATATGCAGAAAGAAGAAAAGAATGTACTACGAAAATAAGATAAAGCTTTTGGAAGAAAAATTTAAAAACAAGGAGATAAGAAATTTTTACCAGGAAGTCAAAAAAGAAAAAAAAGGAATGCAGCCCAAGCAAAATTATTACAAAGATAAGGAAGGTAATTTAATCGGGGAAGATGAGAGAATAATTGAAAGATGGAAAGAATTCTTCAATGAACTGTTAAATAGGAATAGAGCGGAAACAACAGAACTAACAATAGACAGTCAGAGAGAAGAAGAAGAAGTATACCCACCAACAGAAACAGAATTTAGACAAATTGTAAAAAATCTTAAAAACCACAAGAGCCCAGGAGAGAACACCATAGTAGCAGAATTAATAAAATATGGAGGAAGTGAATTACAGAAGAGAGTGTATAACCTAATAGTGGAGATATGGAACAGTGAAGAGCTACCAGAAGTATGGACAAAAGGAATTATAATACCACTTCATAAGAAAGGAGATAAAACTATGTGCGAGAATTATAGAGGTATTACTTTATTAGATACTGTCTACAAAATGTTAGCCCACTGTATAAATAATAAATTAAAGTACTATGCAGAACGGATAACTGGCGAGTATCAATGCGGTTTCCGAAAAGGCAGGTCAGTGACCGACCAGATATTCACGTTGAGACAGATTCAAAATAACTGTTACGAACATAAACAAGTTTTATATGTCGTATTTATAGACTTTAAACAAGCATACGACTCTATCAGAAGGGCAGGGTTATACAAGGCCATAGAAGAATTAGAAATACCAAAAAAACTCATACGATTAGTACACATGACAATGTTGCGGACGCAAAGCAAGGTAAAAATCAATGGAAAGATATCACAAGAATTCGAAATAGAAAATGGTTTACGGCAAGGTGACCCCTTATCAACAGTGTTATTTAATCTAGTTCTAGAAAAAATCATGAGAGAAAGTAAGATAAATCGGCAAGGGACAATATTTAGCAATGAACACCAATGCTTAGCCTACGCGGACGACCTGGTATTGATAGCCAAATCAAAAAGACACCTGATAAAGTTAGTAAAAGATTTAGAAAAAGCAGCAGAAAAGCTAGGACTAACCATGAATGAGACAAAATCAAAGTATATGATAATGGGAAACACAGAGGTAGAGACAGAGGAAAAAGAGCTAAAAATAACAGGGCAAAACGGAAAAAGAATGCATTTTGAACAAGTTAACAGCTACACATATTTAGGAACAATAATAACAGAAAACAATAAGATGGGTGAAGAGATACAAGCAAGATTAGTAAAAGGAAATAGGGTAGTGGCAGCAATAAGTGGAGTGTTAAACTCAAAGTGTGTATCAAAAAGTGCAAAGAAACGAATCTATAAATCAGTGATTAGACCAACGGTACTGTATGCGTGTGAAACATGGACTCTAAGCAAGAACGAACAACAGAAACTAGAAAGGTGGGAAAGAAGGGTACTAAGAAAAATCTATGGGGGAAAAAGGTACGAAGAGGTATGGATAAGAAGATCAAATGCGGAAATCTACGATCTGTTTGGAGAAGCAGACATAGGAAAGGTGATAAAACAACAACAACTGCGGTGGCTCGGTCATTTAGAGCGCTTAGAAGGAAGCAGAGTACCAAAAACAGTGCTGAGGGGGAGTCTAATAGGAGCGAGACGAAGAGGAAGACCAAGGAAGAGGTGGTTAGAAGCAGTGGAAGAGAACATTAGAGTGTTAGGAATAAGAAACTGGAGAACTATAGTAAAAGACAGAGTGAAGTGGAGAAAGGCTGTAAAAATAGCCCTAGGCCTATAGGCCTGTTGTGCTAAATTATATATATATATATATATATATATATATATATATATATATATATATATATATATATATATATATATATATATATATAATGGAAAACTCCAGCCTGTGGATGCCGACGTAAAATCTGCAGGTCATGTCAGCTATAAGAAATAAGCATCCTTATGGTCATATATGTTATATTGTTCTCATATACTTTGCTTTAAGTTGCATCCAAGCAATGGGGAATTCCGTAAGAAAGCATAACACGAAAAGTTAAGTAAATGTTGTTGTTTAAATGTCAAGTGTAAGTGGGACAGAGTGATAAGAGCACTGGTTTGTTTAGTTGTAGTCCGGTACACACACTCCATTAAGAAACTTACATATAATACAAACACATGCTTCTTATAATAATGGCTTGAAAGAGATTTTTATTTTTCATAACACACACACATATACACATATATATATATATATATATATATATATATATATATATATATATATATATATATATATATATATATATATATATATATATATATATATATATATATATATATATATATATATATATATATATATATATATATATATATATATATATATATATATATATATATATATATATATATATATATATATATATATATATATATATATATATATATATATATATATATATATATATATATATATATATATATATATATATATATATATATATATATATATATATATATATATATATATATATATATATATATATATATATTGATGCCTGTTAAGCTGTCACCTCCGCCATACAGAGGAGACGACCTGACTTCCGGGTATTCCCGTGAATATATTGCTAAAAACTTGTTATATTTGTGATGAGGGGAACCTCTAGAATCCAAATCTCAAGAAAGGGGAAATTATTTCCCTTGTTTTATTTTGTCATATATAGAGTTTACAGAAGATACGAACCGACCTCCAAATTGTATATACAAGCAGAAACTGGTAGTTCGCTGTTACCTCCAGCAACGCTGCCAAGTGTTCGGAGGTCAGAAGGTACCATCGTTATGCGCAGTTATATATATATAGAGCGTTGACACCACATTCCATAGATGTACATTTCATAAAAAGGGTCTCTTGTGGTCTCCAGATGTTGAAATCGGGCGGTTCAAATTGCTCGCCGAAGGCATTTTAGTGGCAAAATAACAAATGAAAACAAGCAAGCATTCTCGATTTACTTATTTTTTATTTTCTGTGTTATAGTAAATTGGCGTTTTTGTATTTCTTATGAATTATTATTAAAGACTTATTTAAAAGCCGTTTCAACATTTATTAAAGCGTCTTTCTGAGTAGCACTGACTAGTTTAATAAGGCTTCTCTAATTATAATCATTGCTTTCTCGTTTACTTCATAAAGTTAATATTTTATAAAGTTTCTTGTAATCTCGAGAATCACTGTTTAATTTGAATATACTTTTATCTAGATTCTATTTTGATTGAAATATACTCAGACACTCTTTTAATTTTTACTAAACTCGAAGAGAGTGTAATACAAAGAAATTAAATAATGTGTTTTTTACTACAAATGTTTGATATTTCCGAAGTCACACACTTATCATGTTGGACCATTGGATTTCCTGTGATTTAATTAACAAAGGGAGTTATCAACTTTATTAACATTAAACCAATCGAAACACAACAAATTAATCGACATTTTTAAAAATTTTCTTTTAAGGCATTTTTTCTAACAGCTTCCGTTGGCTATGATATACACCTCTTTATTATTTGATCTAACGAATTATAGAATATGTATTAGGATGGAACGAAATAGAGGTAAAAAAATTTTTTTTCCATTTTTTTTATCATGGCAGAGTGATTAAAAGTTGTCTTGTTTGGTGCCTATTAACATGTAGAACCTCCAGCTCAGTAAAACAATTTCTTGAGGGTCCGCAAGCACTTTGAATTTGATCATTTTTCTCAATTATTAATCAGTTTTTCCCTACTAACTTCAGATTTTCTTTTCCATTTTTTATCATGGCCGAGTGATTAAAACTTGCATTTTGTAGTGCTTAATATCGTGTAAAAACTCCAGATAAGTAAAAAAATTTTTTGTGGGTCCGAAAGAACTATGAATTTTATAATTTTTTTCATTTATAATTCAGTTTTATGTACCCTATATCTACCAACCTGCAGAAGGTATATTTTACACTTATTAATAGGAGCTTTGAGCACTTATACAGGTGGTAAAAACAAACAATAAAGATCTTAATTGAAAAGAAATGCAGTTCTATAAAACAAAAAGAAAACATTGTTATATTGGGATAGGTAATTTATATATATTATTACTTATGAGTCTTATGACTATAAGGTTGTCATACATTAAAATATTTTCTTGACTCAAACAACGGCATGGACTTGCGAGATTCTATTTTAGTCATAATATAACCATCTCTGTTGCTGCTGCCACAAACTGCAGACGATGCCTCTTGACAATCTTAACCGTTCTTTCAACCGCTTGAGTGTGGCAGTGGAAATCGTGGAAAATCAACGGAAAGTTCATTTGAAGAGATCCAGCCTTTACTATGAGACCTTTTAGTTCATCTTCCTTTATATGTTTAGTAAATGGAGGCTCTGTGACTTTTTGAGCTTGCCATGAAATGAAATCAATGTAATTCTCAGCATAGAAATTGATTTTAGGAATTTGGGATTTCTTGACGCCACCACCATTGTGGACTAATGTTCTTGCCTTTAGGACTAGTCGTAAACCCAACTCACGAATATGTCTCCTCTCATCGATTAGAAGCCCGAGAAGTAGATTTTGTGGGGAGGCAAAGCAGACATTTGTTTGGAATTCAGGATCGACACCATTATAGATCTAATTTTGTCCTCCAAAGCCGCGAATGTAATTAACTCGGGAATTTTTGTCGATGCTAAACTGTCTGATCACGAGACAGTAGACTGCACCCTGCTCATGGATGGTCGAAGGCCGGCACAATTCATAAAACATACCGCTGTTTCAAAAACTTGAATTATAATCTATTTCATGATGATCTTATGTCAATCAATTGGGATGAAATTTATACTTATACGGATATTAATAGTAAAGTCGACTTTCTTACCAATAAGCTAGCCCCGCTCTTTGCTGTCCATCCACCCATTAAACACTCACGAATATCTAAACCACCAGCACCCTGGCTTAATGATAATATACGGTTCTTAATGGAAATGCGCGATTATGCACACAAAATTTATAAGCAAACCAAATCACAGACAGATCGTCAGCAATATGCACAACTAAGAAACCTTGTTACAAATACATGTCGTAGGGCTAAAAAGACGTACTTTACTAACCTATCGGAAACCAATCAAGCTAACCTTATCTGGAAAAGTATCAAACACAATATTATAGAAAATAAAAAGAAATCTTCAAATTTACCGGAATATTTGACAAACGTAAATGACATAAATACTTTTTTTCTTAACTCCTAAGCTATTACAATAGTAATATGAAAACAAACCATGTACTGTTCTTTCGCCCTGTGCCCGAAGAAGAGATTTGGAGTAGTAGCAAAATAATAAAATCAAATGCCGCGGGTCACCACGGAATAACTCTTTTTATGATAAACCTGTGCCTACCCTTTCTTTTCCCTGTTGTGACTCATGTAATTAATTATTGTATTATCCATTCAGTATATCCCACTACCTGGAAGAAAGCAAATGTTATCCCTTTAAATAAGATTCCTAATCCCTTAGAATTCAAAGATCTCCGGTCCATCTCCATCCTCCCGGTTCTTTCCAAAGTTTTAGAAATGATCATTGATAAGCAACTAAAAGAATTCTTAGAACGAAATGATATACTGCCTGTGACACAATCAGGGTTTAGGCGGGGCTACAGCTGCACGAGCGCATTACTTAAAGTAACCGATGATATAATAACTGCTCTTGACAAAAAACTTGCCACTGTTCTAGTACTGTTAGACTTCTCAAAGGCTTTTGACACTGTAGACTATCAGTTACTTTTATCTATTTTACATTTTTGTGGACTCTCAATTGAGGCGGTAAATTTTTTTAAAAACTTTATAACAAACCGACAGCAAGCTGTAGTATATAAGAATAATACTTCAGAATATCTAACCTTAAAATCTGGTGTACCCCAAGGCTCCATTGTCAGCCCTACCTTATTTGCTATCTATATATCGAATTTCCGTGAACAGCTCCAGTTCGTAGACTCCCACTTTTACGCTGATGACACACAACTGTATTCATCATTTCCCTGGACTTCGGTAACTCAAGCTTGTCAAAAAATTAATGCTGATTTACAAGCAATTTCTAATTTATCTAGAGCACATAAACTGAAACTTAATCCTACTAAATCTCAAGCAATACTAATAAGTAGTTCTTATGTGTACGACTCTTTAGTGGCAGAGGTCAATATTGAGATCGGAGGCGTAAAAGTGGAAGTCTACAAAAAGGTAAGGAACCTAGGTCTAACTATAGATAAAGATTTACGATTTAAATCGCATGTCTGTAATGTTTTTAAAAAAGGATACTTAAATCTTCGTATCATATATCAGAATCGAGAGTATCTCGACACGCATATCAAAAAAATGCTTTGTGAGGCGCTGGTTCTTTCTGATCTTAACTACTGTGATGTAGTTTATGGGCCATGTATAGAGCAAGAGGTTGCAAATAAAATACAGCGACTACACAATGCCTGCCTCCGACTAATTTATGGCATACCTAGGGCAGTTCATCGTATAACAGACAAATTAGCACCATCAAAATGGCTTAACATGTCAAACGGACGTCACCTACACGCGACAACTTTCTTTCATAAAATATTACAACACAGCAAACCTGAATACCTGACTAATAAAATAAGCTTTCGTACAGACGTACATCACATAAACTTAAGATACAGAGGTTTACTTACGATTCCACCACATAAAACACACACGTTTAAGAGATCTTTCTCATATACCTGCGTTTCATATCTTAATCAGATTCCCAGCTCATTTAAAGCTCTTCCTATCTCAAAGTTCAAAAAAACATTGTCATCAGATTTGTTTAGAAAACAACAAACTTAAATTAATCATGTTCCTGTGTATGTTCTACGAAGCTCCTGCTGCCAGCTCCACCAAGGATAATGTTAACATAACTCTACCTATATTATCCTGTTTAAATATGTTTTATTATACGTTGCCTAATTATTTTGCCGCATATTATATTAAATCATTGTTTTTATTTAAATTAAGGGTTAAGTGGCAGAGCAGCATCACCCAGTTAGGTGATGCTGAACTTCGCCTTAATGTAATGTAATGAATGTAATTTTTTTTCTCTGCTTATTAAAATAAAGGCATTTATTATTATTATTATTATTTAGGAGCCCATGTGGAAAGTAGCGGGAAAACTTTACAAGTCTCCAATTACTGAGCGCCGTAAGTGCAAGATGGATGAAGTTTCACATGGGACCAAACTGGAGCGTAGACTTTCATTACGTATTCAGATAGTATTTTCAAGTTATCAGAAGGGTTCTCGCTGCTGACGTACAGGCGTAAAATGCGATTAGCTGCCATCTTGCATGTGATGGTTTCCCTGGGTTTTTCTTCGCTAGATCTTCTGAATACTCTCCTCGTGGCGTGGCAAACTTCTAGCAAATATTTTTGGTCAGTACTCAAATCTTGACTGACTTCTAAATAGGGAAGGTTACCTTCAATTGGTGAAAAACTTGCAATGTCAAGCTTTTCGCACCCATCTAGTTTCTTGCCAATTTCGCCTGAGTAGGTTCTAGGCCCAGTAGTCTTTCTATCTAGAAACTGGTAAAGACGGCGTAAGGGAAGTCCATTGGCATGAAAAATACAAAACATCCATTGCAATCACCTTTTCAGTCTTTTTTCAAGTAGAGAAATCACACCTCCCTTGGTCCTAGTGCTGGTAACAGTCCTTTCTGCTAGCATAATAAAGTGCACGGATCGCTCTGTGACCTGCTGTCGAAACAACTTGATCTCTGTGTCCTGTTCTCTCTCTTCCAATCTTCATCCTGTCGATAACCTTTTCTCTGTCTGTCTGGGAGATTACACCAACGTCTTGCAGCTCTGTCTGATACTCCTGTTCGATCACAGATGGATGCCAATGTTGGAAGTTTTACCCTCTGTGAGATTGATGGCCTTCCTCAAAATCCGATTAAGATTCACTGCCGGATCTTTCCATGATATTTTCGTTTACCCCTTGATCTCCATCTCTATTTGATTTCGCATCTTAAAACAACACTTTTCGTTACTTCAACTCCTTCCTCCCACTCCTCCCAACTCTCTCTGTACTCCGAAACACAAATTAAGGTTTTAACACAAAAGTAAATTGTGAGAAAATTACAGGAAATAGTTCGTGAAGGCAGATACGGAAAAAATGGATTTTTAATAAGAAAGAAAAAATTCGGCAAAATCGTAAAAATTAGGACTTTTGCGGACCCTCCAAAACTATTCTGACTACAGCCAGCAATGTCACCAATATCGCAATAAAACCAAGGTTAGTCTTGGACCAATCTTGAATGTTAATGTAGTACCAAGGCTGGTAATTGAGAAACAAAACAACTAGTACACAATCCTTTACCTCTAATGAATGCTAGTTCAAACAAGCAAAGAAGTCAACCATTATTGTTTCGCTTAGCAACCACTAATCCATTTTTATAATAAACTACATTTACAAAAATTAACAACATAAGTGCCTAGATTTATAAAAATGTAACCTATTGATTAACTCCTCAACGGTAGGTACGTACACTCAAATAAAAAGATCGGTAAAATCAACGTAAACAATATATATCAGGATATATATGTATGTTAAGAAATCATGTAATTTGACTTTTAATATCCATATTTCATGTGCTAGATGAAGCCATACAACTAGATGGCGAAAATTCCACAAATGAAAATAAGGATAATTAATAAATTCACTTGTTTCTTTCTTACCACATACCCAAAAGTGAAAGCTATTTCATCGATTTTCTTTTCAAACAATTAACTTATATTGGTCAAGATACCCCACTTCCTTCACAGAAACCAACCTTTTTGTTTTTAAAATTATTATTAAAACATTTACATTATGTTTGTGAAATTGATTATTTCAACTTTATCTGTTGATAATTATTATAAAAATGCGTTTTGTTATGAGTTTTGGTAACCAAATTATATTTGAAGCATATTTTAGGATTAATTTTGTGTATATAAAGGGAGATTCGCGTGTATTTGATTAAATAAATAAATAAAAATGTAAACATAGTTACAATGTCAGCTAAAACTTCATGAACCGGATTTGGTGAAATTTGTACACTACATACCAAATGTTACATTATTCTGTTTATAAAATTATTTTTCTTTAAAAATTTATTAATTGTTGTACTGTAAGAAAATCTTAAAGTTAAATCTTTCTTTGTAGGTGCGAGAATGAATATTTCATATGCCATATGACAATTCTGAAAATTATCAAATAGTAATAACCCAAAAAATCCGAAATGATCATATTGTAAAAAAATGAACTCTTTTTTATACATAATTACGGCTAAAAAGTATTTTCTATTTAATCTCTTCGTATTTCAAAGAAAGTCATTTTCAACTCAAAATCTTTTAAATGGAATAGAAATTATTACTTTATTGTTTTAAACCATCATCAACTATTTGAAAATGACGTACAATTCAAGCGATCCCTTAAAAATATTAGTTTAAATGCAGCTACTATTCCCAAAAAAGTATGTTTAAATTTATGTAGCGTGAAATGGTCCAAACCACGCCAGATGTATGAGTTTCGATGGAATTCTATATACCTGAATGGTTAAGGTCTTGTATACGACGTTGCCAAACTGTGGAGCCTGCAACGTACCGTACATGGTACAAAAAACTACATATACAGGCGGAGGTGACATCGTATTGGCAATTATACAACTAAGAGCGACGGCAACGCCAGCGATCTACAGCTGAACTAAAAATTAATCTTGTGAGTATAAGTATGACGTTATCACCTCCAGACAAAAATTTGAATTTAGGCTTCTAACACCATCTATATGCTTATACAGTAGAAAAAAGGGCAAAACGTTGTCACCTCCGAAAACGGAGGTCACAACGTTATATATGAGGTGACAACGTACGCTGGGTATCTACTTTGGAGGTGACAAGGTACCCTTTATCAATATATATATATATATATATATATATATATATATATATATATATATATATATATATATATATATATATATATATATATATGTTACATTTTAAGTTTCCGCGGATATTATATGATACTTCACTACTTTTCCGGGTTTCACTCCGCGTATTCACTATTCGGCTCCTAGAGGAACCAGACAATGGTTGACGACGTTTCGGCAAGATCACACTTGCCATCTTCAGGTCACTTCTAACTTCCTTCTGCTTCGCGTGGTTACACGATGTAGACTGACGTCTTGCTGTAGCTGTTGGTCTTTATATACGGTTACGGTGTTGCGCATGGTTGCGGTCGGCTGGTTTTTGGCGCGGCTGCGTGTCATTGGTCTCGCTTGATCCGGTGGCTTTCTCTCGCTTTCCCTTTTATCGTTCTGCTGTGCTGGTTTTCGCTTCTTGACGGTGATGCTGGTTATAGCTGGTTTCCAAGCTGATGGTAGTCGCTGTGTATCGTCCCTGGTATTAAGATTGTTCGGACGTTTCTCGATCTCAATGGCTTCTCTTATGGTTCGTCGGGTCTTATGTTGTATATTCGCTAAAACTTTTGTATTTTCGAAATCTATGTTATGAGATGTACCACTTACATGTTGTGCTAGTGAAGACGTTCTCTCATTTTTGTTGACTGCATTTCGGTGTTCTTCTCTTCTTACTTGAATTCTTCTGTTGGTTTGCCCTATGTAGGATTCCCCGCAGTCTTTATCTTAGATCGAGTCTTAGTCGAGATCCCTTGTAAAGACTGCGGGGAATCCTACATAGGGCAAACCAACAGAAGAATTCAAGTAAGAAGAGAAGAACACCGAAATGCAGTCAACAAAAATGAGAGAACGTCTTCACTAGCACAACATGTAAGTGGTACATCTCATAACATAGATTTCGAAAATACAAAAGTTTTAGCGAATATACAACATAAGACCCGACGAACCATAAGAGAAGCCATTGAGATCGAGAAACGTCCGAACAATCTTAATACCAGGGACGATACACAGCGACTACCATCAGCTTGGAAACCAGCTATAACCAGCATCACCGTCAAGAAGCGAAAACCAGCACAGCAGAACGATAAAAGGGAAAGCGAGAGAAAGCCACCGGATCAAGCGAGACCAATGACACGCAGCCGCGCCAAAAACCAGCCGACCGCAACCATGCGCAACACCGTAACCGTATATAAAGACCAACAGCTACAGCAAGACGTCAGTCTACATCGTGTAACCACGCGAAGCAGAAGGAAGTTAGAAGTGACCTGAAGATGGCAAGTGTGATCTTGCCGAAACGTCGTCAACCATTGTCTGGTTCCTCTAGGAGCCGAATAGTGAATACGCGGAGTGAAACCCGGAAAAGTAGTGAAGTATCATATATATATATATATATATATATATATATATATATATATATATATATATATATATATATATATATATATATATATATATATATATATATATATATATATATATATATATATATATATATATATATATATATATATATATATATATATATATATATATATATATATATATATATATATATATATATATATATATATATATATATATATATATATATATATATATATATATATATATATATATATATATATATATATATATATATATATATATATATATATATATATATATATATATATATATATATATATATATATATATATATATATATATATATATATATATCTTCTACCCAATTGAGCGTCCTCCTATGTAAAAATCCAATACCAGTGAGCGTCCATGGTCATTGAGCGTCCGATAGACGGACGCTCACTGGCAATCCCTGAAAATGTCACAATGTGATCAGTTGGTTGCATACATGCTTTTGCAATAAAAATCTCGTGGACGTTGGGTGACACATTCGTGTGATAGATGTTTATAATTAGTTCAGGCTTCTGCCGCATATAAGCGCGGTGAGCGTCGAAGTGTCTATGATATACACAAATAATACCTGCAGCGTTCAACTGAGCTTCCACCTTTAGCTCCTCCCCCGTTAGCTGCTCTTCTTAATACATATTCATTTCTATGCATTAACGAGCGTCCGTGAGCTATTTATAGAAACAGCAGCTGTTACAGGAGAGAGTGAAGTCGATCGATAAAATTCTTCAAATAAAGCCGGTTTGGTTTACCGTGATTTTATAGAGACAGCGCGGCCCTATATATTTTATTTTATTCAACATACAGGAAAGCCACATTTAAGTACAAAATATGATTTAAATACATTATGAAGATATATCCTGACTTGTTTGAGTTTATTATGTATTATAATTATGATACGATAACATTTTAATATGTATAATTTGAAAGAAGAAAAGAATATTTTATTATAAACACATTGTTATCTATATTTGCTTATATTTTAATTCATATCAAACAATGAGAATCATCCTAAAGTTAATTGTTGAATAGAAGATTTAAATCTATTTAATAAAACCCCAATAAATTTAAGACCAAATCTACTATTATCATTACTAAGTCACGTACTTCTAGGTAGAAAGAAATTATAATCGTAGTTGAAAGGATTAAAGGGTATATTGAAAATATCATAGTTTCTAGTTGATATAACTGGAATTCTAAAGGTAGTTTTTTGAGGAACTTTTAGATAATCTACCTCATCATTTATATTCAAAGCAGAAAAATTAAATTAGCTTTCGATCTTGATTTCGTGAAGGTCGCACAGTCCCTGTCTTTTCGATTAGAACCACCCTTCATAAAGGAGTAATTCTTTTTTACTAGTAGAAAATGGCTGTCCGATGGATATTGATAAAACCCACATTCATGTAGAGCTGGTGATGTGGCGTAACAGTTCATTTATGCATAAGTCTTTCCCCAACTTTCCTGAGTGGGTTCGGACGAAACCGATTTAGAGTGGAACTAGAGTTTGATGAAATTTTGATTAATTTTAAGATCTTGTGATGGACTAAGCTTCTAAGCTAGCATTTGATCGACGTTTGTAAAACTTAGACTGCGCTAAAATCTTAGACTACTTAGTTACACCACGGTTTATTCAAGTCTACCAACCTACGCGCCCAGAATCCAACCCTACTCAGGTTGTAGAAATAACGCATAAATGAACTTGGAAGGATTTTTTCTCTACAGAACAATTGTACCGAGTTTCAACGAGGTCTATAATAACTATTTTCCATCCATAAAATGTCTCCTCCGTGATTCAGTAGTCCCGAAGTAATAGCCAGGGACTGCAATATTTAAGATTTGCACAATTTCAATAGATTAATAATATCCATACGGTAATCGTATTTAAAAGCCACACATCGTAAAAAATTATTTTGCACTCGCTCTGGTGGTTTGGGTAATTTGGAGACCATACTGGAGAACCACATTGCAAAAACAGATCTTACCAATGCTATGTATACAATTCTTCGGATTGAACTTTCCTTAATGATTCTATCTTGCTCTTACACACATCTTGATCTCCTGATGTGATCGCCAAAGAGTAGAAACGTTGAATTGGCCTCAAGAATTCTGTATACGCGGTCTTCATAAGAGCTACACGAACATTTCTATCTTTTCCAGGGACAACCTTTACAATCCTCGCTATTGGATTCCAATTCTATCACTTTAAATTGCACTTCCAACTAGAACAATAATTCGAGAATAACATTCTTGAATCTTTCTTCGGTTTACGCTCAACTAATTGACTCAAATACTCACTACAAAAGTTTCGTCACAAATCCTCCTTGACTCTTTGGTGATAGGCAAATTTCCTCTCAGCACTGTTAGAATCTAAATAATCCAACCCTGGGCTTCTGGGCCAAGAACATGGCTGGGGTGAGAGGAACCAAATCTTCAGTTTTCAGAAATGAATGACAATGGTCTCGAATTGATAACTGATTCACAATCATATAAAATCGCTATTAGTTCTTCATAATTTAATAAAGTTCTTCATAATTTTTACCAAACACTCGTCGCAACAGTTGTTTCAGAGTTCTCATAAGACGCTCTCACCAACCTCCTTCCACCAAGCAGGAGTCGGAGGAATAAACCTCCATTGAACTTATTGGACAGCTGACACGGATTCCACGACTTTCCAATCCACAGATTTAAACAAATGTGTCCATTCCAACAAAGTTTATTGCGTTTTCACTACTACAACGGTCTTCCCCTTCTTGTTACGAAGCTTAAAACTCTGCAAGATGGAATCAGTAGACAACAAACTTATTAATTCCAAATGACTGCTACAAGTCTTTTTGTATCAAATCTTCTGCGCTTCTCACATTTGGAAATAATGGCACGAATTGACTTCCTTCCCCTCGGAATCCTATATCTTTCACATAAACGAGAAAGTAGCAACTGTGTTTCTTCATAACACTGCTTCAAATGTTCCTCCCTCACAAGGGCCAGTAACACTGGATGACTGGTTGGCAATAAAATAGGAATCCAAAAATCCACCGTGTCTTTTCTTCGTTCAGTTTTTGTTTTGACTCTTATAAGTCCCGAATTATCCCTTAAAACACTTAGTTCAGGTATCTCATTTATGTTTACTGCAAAACATTGCTTCTGAGCTACTAGTATTACACGCCTCTCTGTTTCATCCAAATCACTGGCATTTACCATGCCAGTTTTACGATTATCTTCAACATTGCGGGAATTGTTCAAAAATCTTAGCATCCAACCCACCATTTTGACAATACCTGAACATTTCGAAAAATAATTTCTTCTGTTGTGACTTCCAATTGTGACAGCCAATAATTGCAATCGTGGGATTGGCAACCTTTTCAAAGGTGCAATTCTTGTCGTTGCTTGTAGGAACTTCAATTCCACTTGATAATTGAGTTCGCATCTCACGAAGACAACGGCCTAATATGCAAAACCACTACCATCGCAAAACGTATGTAGCTTCCACCCATCCTTGGGAAATGCATAAGATGACAAACATCGAGGGATTCTGATTGACGGCGGCAGTTTCAATTCGCTCATCCAATTTTGTAAACTTTGTTCCCAACTCTTGAGGTAATACTTCAATCCAACTAGTTTTCATTCCCCAACTAGATTGAAGTAGAATATCTTCATACGCAAAACAGTGACATGTGAAACCAATGGGGTCAAAAACCTTGAACTACAGATAATATGTTTCTTCGGGTAGGAATAGGAAATGGTTCTTAAATGTCCTTGACATGACACAACAAAACATCCTCCTGCTTATCCTAAAGCAAACCAAATACTTGAGAAATGTTGCATACACTCTGAAAAGTGGATTCCCACAACCTTAGATCAAATTTGGTGGTGGACAGTAACTCAGTCACATCTTTGATGAAACTAATCAAATCACCTTCCGAGTCAACTGAAGTGACACAATTATCCACGTAGAAGGATTTTGATAATTTCTCTCCAGTTAATTTTAATTCTGGCAGTGCATTTTTAACATGAAGCTCAATCACTGCTCCCAACAGGAAAGGATTACAATTCATGCGGACCACCACACAACGATGACAAAAAATTCTTACCTGTCGGCCTTTCTTGTTCCTTCACCAGAGAAATTTCAAAAAAATCACTATTGCTTTCCTTTAGCGCAATTTGAAGAAAAGCTCTTCCGAATATCTAAGATAATGCCAATTTTTTTTCCCTAAATCTCAACAACATGGATGGGACAAGTTTAATCAAATTCGGTCCTTTTTCCAGACAATCGTACAAGGACGGCAATTTTTTCTGCCTCACTGAGCCGTCGAAAACAGGTCTAACTTTTGTCGTGACACAAAAAGGCTTGAAGACAGAGCGATGAGACAAGTACCAGCCAATGTCATTGAACTTATTATTTGGCACTTCTTCAACTACTCCTTCTTCTAACCACCCATGAACACGTTATTATAATTCTTAAAATTCCCAAAATCATCCAATTTCTTTCTTGTAGAAATAAATCACTTTTCTGTCATTAATTTGGTTTCTTTTAATTCTGGATGACCATCTATCCAAGACAGACTCACTCCATATGAACCATAAGAATTAATAAAGACAGTATCCTGGAAATGTTTTTTGGCAACAACTTTCAAAACCAGTTTAGAGTTCGTCTTTCCAGTATCTCTAATTACAATTGTTTTGAATGTCCAAAGATTTGTAACTGACGATTCTTGGATCAACAGCAACGACACAATCAAGGATGAGCTAGATTGGCAATGTTCAAAAGACACTCTTCCCATGAGAGTGCAGCCCAACTTATTCTCAATGGCAAAAAGTACACTTTTCAACTGATGAGCTCGCCCTGTCCACAAACTGCCAGCAACATCTGATTCAATTAGAATTTCAATTTGCGTACATACGTTCCCGACGTCAGAAATCCAAATCTTCTTGTTATTCAATTTTCTAAACCAGGTTCCTCTTTTCGCATGAGGAACGTCTCCACAAATGACCTCCATAAATGACATTTTCTAGAAAATTTTCCATTTACAGTACTCAGAATTACATCAAATCTCATGTGCTGTTTCTCGGACTGAACCCCACCAAAGAGCATATGAACAATTGACTCTGAGGATACAACCGGAAGCTTCATTTCTTCAGCAGCACTTCTCAAAATATAAGACCTTTGAGATCCTATGTCAACGATTGCTCTTGCCTTCCGTTCACATCCTACTCCGTTCACGGTCATCACTAACGTCTGAAGAAAGACATCACCGGAACAAGATTGATAAGACATGGCCGAACTTCTTGACTCCCGGACTCTATCTTGACTGACTGGACCATGGGTGGCAGAATTTTTGTGAGCTGGTAGATCGGAACGCATGACTTTAAAATGCTTCTTTCTATACAGGGAGTTAGGCAGAACGATATCAAAAAAAACTGGGGGGGGTAAATAGGATTATTTGGAACCCATTTAGGGTAAATCACCCTATACAAAGGCGTTTGGTTTTCACACAACAAATTTAAAATTTGTTTCAACCGTTTTTGAGACTTAGTTAAGTCGGCTTATAACTTTTTATGTGTCTGTTATTTGGATGATTTTTTTTATTTTTAGGTTAACGATGTCTACAAGATAATAATACAAAATTTTTTAACTGATTAATTAAAAAACAAAAAATATATTAAGCCATTAGTCCAGAATTTCGGCATTTTTTCAAAAATACCTAAAAAAATTAATAAAGAAAAGCCAAGCACCTTTGTATAGGGTGATTTACCTTAAATGGGTTCCAAATTATCCTATTTACCCCCCAGTTTTTTTTGACATCGTTCTACCTAACATCCTGTATACAAGACACACGACCTTTGATTTACATAATTTGAATTGATGACCGACTCTATGATGTATTTCTTGTAGAGAAATACAACATTTCTTACTTAACAAACCTTTCTTTTTTTCACTCGGATCCATTTTCTGAGTTTGAAAGTAATTATTGATGGGATTTCGCACAAAAACATATACAATTTTTTTAACCCCACCGTCGTCACCCGAGAAAAGTCCAGCAGCTATTGGAATACTAACACTGACACTCCTTATTTCCTCCCTCCACTACAATTTACTCCATTGCCAAATCAATTACGAGCCAAAGAAATCTTTTCTCACCTTAAACTTCATATCTCAAAAATTCCATCGTCACCCGAGAAAAGTCCAGCAGCTATTGGAATACTAACACTGACACTCCTTATTTCCTCCCTCCACTACAATTTACTCCATTGCCAAATCAATTACAAGCCAAAGAAATCTTTTCTCACCTTAAACTTCATATCTCAAAAATTCCATCAATTGATTGAGTCGATTCTTTTGACTGACCACTTCATCCTCTCCCAGTTTTGAATTTCTCATTCTATTCCAGGTTCTGAGCAATTCTTCAGGTAAGGTAATTCCACAAGTGGGAACAATATGGCATTATCATAATTATCTTATTCTTATTATCATGATATTCTTCAATTACCAATTTTTCGTTCGTTCGTCATCAAGATCGCGTAACTCCTTGACCAATCTTCCCAGTTTCATCATGGAAGCGTTTATGGTATCTTGTTCCATGGCTTTAACACCATCCACATTCAACATAAAATTTACTGTCGGTGTACATGCGGTAGGTCTGGGACTCTCTTCTACCGACGTCTGTCCATTTTCATTTTCCCCAAAATATTTAATCAACATCAATCCAAAATCCTAAAACAATCACGTCGAGGTCCCCAGGATGTCGGGCGCACGTAGATTTTAACCGATTCTCTTTCCCTGTCATGTAGTATTTGTAAAACTTTGGCGGTTACAAATGGCGTAGAGGCGAAAAAGGGTAAAAAAGTGTGATAGAGTGAGAAAATGTAAAAGACAGTGATAGGAAAAGATAGAGTGTTGAATGGTGGGATAGTAAGTTACATCGTGAGAAAGAGTAGGGGAGGGTAGAGACTCTGATAGTTTGATAGTGAGTAGAAAAGATGGAAAACGGTTCAAGAGAGCGGAAAGAGTGGATGAAGGAGAATGAGGTGAGTGAGGATAAGGTGGAAAGAGATGAAAGAAGGTCTAAAGAGATTGGAGTAGATGAATAAGGCTGATAAACCGTGCAAAATGGTAAAAAGGAGTAAGAGAATGTGAACTAGCGGGACAGGGACAAGGACGGGAAAGAGTCCTTTAATTATAGTTTTCCTTGTAGTCGCATTTACAGTTCTTTTGTATGTCTATTACTGCTTTATCTGCGAATATATTCTACAGGTAAGCAAACCTACTTATTTGTACTTGCAGTTACAGGAAGTGCTATTATTACTGAGGTATCGATGCAGCTCAGGTACCGACTTGTAGTTCACTTGCGAGTGATAAACCAGCAGGAACAACTTGCAAAGCAGGTATCTGCGCATTTCTCTGGTACGAACTTATGCAAAAGTTGAGAACAACGGAGATAACGCTTGGAGAAACACATGTAAGGCAACATCATCACATATATGTATGCTACTTCTTCTGTAACTGATAAAAGACATGTTCAAATCAATTTTAAGACTTTGATTTATTGTTTCTAGCCTTATTTGGTGAAACTCCATAATCAATTACTAAATAAAACTGATTTGTTAATACTTTTACATATTTATTATAATCTACCTGACAATTGTTTCGACTGTTTAGATCTGCTATATTATATCCTATTGGACAAACACTTCGAAGTTTGAACATAAGATATAAAGAGCACCTACGTTGTTACAGAAGTAAATATCCAAAAAATATCTACGCCAAACGCCTTTTTAGAACAAAATCACACAATGCCTTCCCAAAATAATATTAAATTCCTACATTTTTGTTAATAACAAACGCAAATTAGACATTTTAGGAACTTTGGAGATATTATACAAACACAAACTCTGGGTACTTTTAATGAATGAACAGATTGAGCTCAGTAATTCTCCGGTACTAGAAGTGTTAGATATTTAATATATATTTTTTATCTAGTTATCTATTTTTTGCATTTACCTTAGCGACGTGTTTGTTTATATTTACATTACCTTTGATAATGACAGCTCAGCTGTCGAAACATATGTCAGAGAGATTATATAAATTTGTGAAACTTTTAACTAAATAATCAGTTTTATTTGTTTCGCAATTTTAAGAAAGTTCTTATAATAAACATTTCCTTAAAAAAGTACGTAAAATAAAAGTTGTATTCTTATAATAACATTTAGATGTTTTGCATCTTCATCGAAGCTAAAACATAACAATTTGTAAAATATAAAAATCAGCTGATTGACAGTTTTTTCTATATCCAAACAAAATAAGACTAAATCTAATAACAATCTAACATTTAAATGTACTGTTGCTAATCATAGAGCTAACCTACTACTATTATGTTATTAAAGCCGAGTTCAGCAGAATCAATACTCAGATTAATGATTGATCTGATTACTCAAGTAATTGGAGAGAGGAAGACAATTGTTTTAATAATAGTTGCTAACGCTGGTTACTCGAGCGATCAAATACCTTCGATGCAATTACCAAACTTAGCTTTAATTTATTTTTACCCTTTTGAAATGTGTTAATTGTAATCATTAACAATGCATATTATAATTTTCCCCTTTTGCAATATATAAAGGTAATATATTTATTTATTTAGGAATGGGTGGCATTATCTGAAACATCATAATAAAACTAACAGCCAGCTGACTGTCTATTTAAAATTCGCTACTGTTTGTATTTACAAAATATATAGAATGCATGAATACACTTCTCAAGTGCAAATTCGCGTTCTTGGGAAACCCGTCTTATGACGTCATGCTTCGACGCCACCACATGCTTCCGAACCAATCAAATAAGAGAATCTAAAAATAGATGTCTAAAAATAGACGGACGCTCAATGAAACACTAAGTAGTTCATGACGCTCAGTAATCGCTTAAAATGATTTACTACTTACACACGGTGTATATGTGTGGACGCTCAGCTACAAACTTTCTATACTGACGCTCAATGGTACGACAGATAAATATATATATATATATATATATATATATATATATATATATATATATATATATATATATATATATATATATATATATATATATATATATATTGGTTTAATCGACGTTGTCGGACCCGCTATATGGTAGGGTCGTTAGTAGACCCGCATTTTTTGATTTTTAAAATGTGTATATTTTACATAATATTGATCTATTTCTGATAAGCAATATTTAAGATCCTCGAGGGGTAAAAATATATGAAAAAAAATATTGGTGATATTTGACAGTCGTTCTTGAACCCGATACATATTACAGTGTTTACAGACCCATTTGTATAATTTTAAGCAAGCCTACCTACCCTACCGAACCCAACAACGTTGCCGAATGTATCAGAGATAAAATTACGACTGACGTAATGATTTCGGGATGCTAAGCACATAAGTGATCTTTATTTTTGTTGATTTGTTCGTAAATTCCATAAATAACCTTAAACGCAGAAGAATTAACGATTTCCGTAAAACGATGTAACTCTGAAAATTATTATTAACGTGAGAAAATAGCATTGAGCCTCTTTTGTTCTAAAATACATAAGGTTTATGCAAATAATTGTTTTTCAATAATTTGTTTTTAAATCATTTATTTTAACATGATTATTTTTGTTTACAAGAATACAATTAAAAGTTTCGAAGACACGTCATGTATATGTGTTTTGAAAAAATAAATGTTATAGCCAAATCTTTTGACCTCCTGAACATTTTACTGTTATGTTTCTAGCACAAATGAACAGTTTCTAAGATATGTATATTTTAATGCCACGGTAACTGAAGCTGATGAGGGTAAGCCATGCCCACAGATGATTTTTACTGTTTTTTCAGAAACTATTAGGTTTAACAAAATGGAGCCAGTTAGGTAAAATAGGATTTTATTTAACTTTAATACCAAAAAGCTAAGAAAACTTTGTGCATGTTGTCTTGTTTCTGTGTAATCAAAAAACGATCATATGTCACACAGACAAATAATTTGTATCGGTACATATTATACGGGAACCTTCGGGCATAACTTTGTGTGATTTGATGTTCATCATGAAATAGCTATGGAAATCTCGTTGAGCATCGAACGCGATCCTGGTTCAGTCTTCTTCTATCTCAGCATCTCCAGCAAAATCTACGAGACGATATTATCATTACTATTGGGGCTAGTCATATGGTAATTCTCGTATTGGCAAAATACATTTTAGAGGTATACCCTGTACTCATCAATCTTTTTAGTGAACCTAAAACGTACAGGGTACTTCAGGGTTTTTGGATCTATCTTACTTCGTTCTTTATATTGATATTCGTATCGAGTAATTTTTTTCTTGAAAGGTTTTTGTTTTGGAATTCTAAGTTCACGACTTAATTCCACGCCTGCTTTAAAATGTAGCTAGATATTTAACATTAAATGGGACTTCACCCATTTTACATGTAGGATATCTCGAGCAGACGATGCCAATTCCTGAGAGTCAATGCCTTTGATCAAAATAGGCCATTAAGCACAACATATCTATGTTCAAAAATGAAATGTTACAAAGCTATAGACCTTCAAAATAAAAAAGTCAAAAATGCAATTTGGATAAAATTTTGTGTTCAAGGACAGTTGTTATTAGAACATACATTAGTGTTATTTTGTGCTTGTGGTAGCTGTAGCGTACCCGCTACCGCTAGATACGGAATTCTGTGCTAGTGATATGTTTAATGAATACACCATTGAATGCAAAATTTAATTCTTCACAAAACAGGTATACTTGACCCAAGTCGAATAGTGACAAGTCAAATAATGCTCTATAAAATGCAGAAAGAAAATAAAGGTAAAACGTCATGCAGTATGACGTACAAACGAAGTAAGAAAGATTTCAAAACAAGGTGAAATGCCTTATACATCTTGGTTTCTATAAAATAATTGTCCAGTACAAGGTATTCTCCTAAAGATATTCTTTTTACTGCAAAATTATCATAATACTACAACCAACAATAACAACAACATCGCTTCATGAATTTTGCAGAAGTGATGCTAAGGTTGCACTGCGAACTCAACATTTTTTTTTAGCTAAGTACTTGATGACGAATACAAGATCGCAATAAGTTATGTTCTAAAGTTGCTCCGTCAAATGTATTGGTAGAAATTGTTGGTCTACATACAGAGTGTTTTACTCAACTTTCGTATAAATTGCATGTGTGATAGTATTCATCAATAGGAACAAAAAAACTCTTTTTGTTTTTACGCAAATCGACAAAAATTTGCTAAAAATGTCAACTTTTGGGAACTGCTGGAAATTATAGTCAAAACAAACTGCGACATCACCTAGCAGCAGCTGCGTCAATGTATGTGTGATCGGGAACACAGGGAATACATAGCAGATAAACTCGGATGCAGCCCATTACAAATCCTTCTTATCTTTTTTTGTGCCGTTTATGTAGAGAACGTTCGCAATTACTTTTTGTTACCTGTTAGACATATTTGTGTACATACATTTACTATTTTCCTTTTATGTTGCATATACGATTATTATCCAACCAACAACCTACAAGTCCAACAGAATCCTCATACGTTCCTCTTAGGTTAAGTTTTGTAGTTTTTAGTTATTTACATTTTGCAACGAGCCCTAAAATTTAGAATCTACTGTCTTAATTTTAACCGTTTTCAATTATCTCATTCAATTCTCACGTTATTCTTATTAGCTCATATCTATAGGTTAAGTTCTTATCATTGTAACGAACATTAACATTAAGAGCCCTGTACTAACTTTAATCAATTGTAAAACCAGCCAAAGAAAAAAACGCGGTTTTTTACGTATCTATCAAGTTGCTTTACAATCACAACTGCATCTTATGCGTACATGCACTAGTTCTTTCCAATCCTGTCCTCAAGCAAACTGATGGAGACTTTTTCTGCTGGAAAGATTCTAAAAAACAAGGGAGCAATAAATGTGATGATCACCGTTGCCTTGGATACTTTGTAGTATCCAAGGAAACGAATGTAAACAAGGGATCAGAAAATAATTCATTAACCAAATAGTTCAAGCATTCATTCTCTCATCTTAACAGTAAAAGAATAAAGCTTTAATTAACCACAAACAATCCTTCAAACAAACATACAAAGAAGATATTACAGTACTTTTATACTAAAAAATTTAATCAAGTTCTTGAAATTTATCGTTTGATTACTACGGAAAATGACATATGTACTTTTCCACCTTATTTGGAAACCATCCACTTTCCCCAGAAATTAACTTTTCCGTATTATGTTGCGTTGTCTCACTTGTTCGAAATTCCTGTTAACCTTACTCTAATCATTTATATAAAAAATGAATTCAGTTATAAAGTCCTACTTAAAGATACCATTGATATGAACACATGGATTGTAGGTATTAATATATGCTTTCAATCATACAAATATAACTTTATAAATTTATATCACTCTCCAAACTCCAGTGATGCTCAATTTCTAATGAAACTTGAAAATTTGTTTGATGATATGCTAGTAGATCAGAGACCTTACTAATTATCGGAGTCTTTAATATTGACCTATTAAAGGATTCATATTATGAAAATAGGCTGAGAACTTTAATTAAAAATAATGGACTAAATCAGATTATTGACCAACCTACAAGAATCACTAAGGACAGTGCTACACTCATAGATCTTCTTGTATCTAATGAAAACACCACTGATGCCCAGGTACACCATGTTCCAAAAATAACCGATCACTCAATAATAACTGTAAATGCAAAAGTGAAAGAAAAATATGAAGAATATACAATACAACACAGAGACATGAGCAACTTCAATGAAATGCAATTTCAATTAGATCTAATGGATCAACCATGGAATCCGGACTGTACAAACACCAATCAACTAGCAGAAACATTAGTTAAAACCATAATGGACACACTAAACAGGCATGCTCCAACTGTTAAAAAAACCATTAAATGTCAATGGAGTTGCAAGGAATCCCAGAAATAGCATTGGAAATTGAAGAAAGGGACAGATTATATAAAAGAGCAATCTTTACACAAGAAGAAAGTGATATGAATAGGTATAGACAACAACGAAATGGAATTGTTAGTTTGATCAGGAACCACAAGAGAAATTATTATCAAGAAAAATAGATGATATGAAAAACAACTCAACAGAAATGTGGAAAACTTCATGCAAATGAAAACAAATTGCAGAAAAATTCAATATTTACTTTATTAACAGCATACAACAAATTATTACATTAACAAATTTAACCCAAATTGAAACTGATTTATGCCACATTAATTTACATCAATGCAAGTTCGAAAAATTTTTACCAAAAGAGTTTTTGGAGTTAAAAAATTATAAACAATTTACCTAATAAGAATAGTAGTGTCGATCGTATTACAGTAAAGATTCTTAAATTAGCTTTCAATGTAATAGGACAGAGATTTTTGCATCTAATTCAAATGAGTCTAGAAAGTGGATCCTTCCCAGAAACCTTGAAGACATCCCATATTATCCCCATTGAGAAAATAACCAACACTAACAAATGTGAAGAATACAGACCGATCAACAGGGTGCCAACTTATGAAAAATTATTAGAGACCGTCGTAAATATCCAGTTTCGTGACTACATTGAAGTGAACAAACTGTTAACACCTTTTCAATCAGGGTTTCGAAAAAATAATTCATGTGAAAGTGCAATACAATCAGTTCTTTTGAAATGGAAAAATGCTATTTACAAGAAGAATGTGATAGGTGTAGTTTTTCTAGACTTTAGACGTGCTTTTGAGACTATTAATAGAGATCTATTATTATTGAAATTAAAAAGATATGGGTTCGGCCCAATAGTTATAAAATGGTTTAGTGAATATCTCAAAAACAGATTTCAAAAAACTAGATACTTTAATAGTACATCTTCAGCTACCTACCTTTGGCGTTCCACAAGGAACTGTATTAGGCCCTGATTTATTTGTACTATACATAAATGATATTGTTAATGTAATTAAAAAATGTAACATTCAATTATTTGCAGACGACACTTTAATATATTTTATAGGAGATGATGTTGAAAAAGTAATAAATATCATCAATGATGAATTAGTAAATGTATATAACTGGTTAGGTAAAAATAGTCTTTCTTTAAATGTAACTAAAACAAAATTCATGATAATAAAAAATAAGTTTAACGAAATTGATACATCTAGTCATGTGGGAATACAAATTAATAGTCAAAAAATAGAACAAGTTTATGAGTGGAAATACTTAGGCGTAATAATAGATTGTCACTTAACATTTTCTAGTCATTCAAACTATGTTATGAGTAAAGCAAAAAAAGTAAATTTCATGGGTAGAATAAGCCAAAATCTTAGCAAGTGGTCTAAATTATTACTATATAAAACAATAATACTTCCCCATTTTAATTATTGTGCTAGTATACTTTACCTCCTAAATAATACTGAAATTAACAATCTTCAAAAAAAACAAAATTGTGCGTTAAGAATAATATTAAAATGTAGTAGGTATACTAGAATAAGAAGAATGTTGCAAATTACATCTTTGTTAAGTGTTAAGCAAAATATATTTTGTAATACGATGATAATAATATTTAAAATAAAAAACCGAATATATCCAGAGCACATTTTAAATGAATTACTATTCGTAGAAGATGTTCATGATCATAATACTAGAAGTAGAAATAATTTTTATGTTCATACAGTAACAACAAATATAGGACAAAATAATCTGTTTCATAAAGGTTTAGTTTAATATAATTCACTTCCAGCTAATGTAAAAAACTGTACATCTTTAACATTATTTAAGAAACAGTGTAAAAAATATGTAATAAATTACATTAATATTTAAGAAATTATAATGTATTGTATGGAATTTATCTAGTTATATGCTATAAATAAAGTATATTATTATTATTAATAAATATTAAAACCTTCAATTTTTCAAAGCCAGAGATTAATTTACAAATGTGAAAAGAACTCGCATACGAGCTGATGTAATTCTTACGTCACTTTTCTCCATCAAATATTAAATGCGAGCTATTATAACCAAACGTTTATAAAACAAAGCTTAACATATGCGCCATGGCAATGTTGCCAGATCCAGGGCTTAGGAAGTCTGTAGAACATAGCGGGTTTGATAGCGTCTTGTATAAAAATATACGATATACACTTGAGAAAGGCGCGACGCCCCCTATAGTTCATTGTGCTGAACAACGATTGTATAAAACTTTTTACAGACCCTACTTTTCCAAACCCAAATTGTATATTTTTTTATTGCAGTGTTAGATAAAGTTTATCCTGTAGACCTCGAAAACATAAGAGAACGTTGCCAGACCCAAGCCCGGGTCTGAGAGCGTCGAAAATGGTCCGACAAGTCGGTAGAATATAGCGAAACGGGTATGTATAAGCGGTTAAACAAATATATATATATATATATATATATATATATATATATATATATATATATATATATATATATATATATATATATATATATATATATATATATATATATATATATATATATATATATATATATATATATATATATATATATACGTGCCAAGCTATCAGTGTGGCACCCAACCCATGTTCCGGTAAAGTAGCACCCACTTGATAGAGTTGAGATAATGGTGTATATTTTACACCAATTGACTCATCGCAAGTAGTGAAGAAAAAGTAAGTTGAAAAACTACAATATTCTTTTATACTTTCTAAAAGATATATAATGTTAAACTCGCACCCAACATACTAACTGGTTAACTGGCACCCATTTGTATAATAATTATATATACTTCTACCAAGTGGCACCACTCCAGTGATGCCATATTTATGGGTGCCCTTTTACCTTTTGCTTTATTATTTATATACAGTACGGAAGCTTATGCAACATTTTTTGAATAATTCACTTTCTAATTTTACACTTTTGGACGCTAGTTTTTAACTTTTTATTGTTTACCTCGGATTATTGCATTTGCTTTGCCTATTGTCTAACCACAAATACTTTTAGATGTTATAATAAACCTTTCCAATCTTCGTGAATTATGAAATACCTACGGGGATTAAGGAAAAATGTGTAAACTTTCTAGTCATTGGCATGATCTAATCAAACATCTAGTGCAATTGCCATTATTGCATGATTAATATAATTTATTTGACATTTTGGAGCTTACATTAATAAGACTTTATATTATTGACATATTAACAATAAAAGAACTATATACTCCATACTTGTGAACATCATAACCAAACATTGTGCGCTACTAATAAAATAAAAGGCAGTTTTAAAAATCGTATGATTTTACTAAAAACAACAAATTATTCTCAATTCAGTTAATTATAGATATAAACCAAAAACAAAAAGAATTCTAAACATTTCAAGATATTTTGCTTAGCTTTATTTGATGCCAATGACTATCTAACAAAAGCAAATTAACGGTTATTAAAATAAGTAGATGTTGGAGTTCTTAATATTTCTGTTTATGCATCCTCACGAAAGCAAAAATCTTTTTCGCAAAATCTAATAGTTCCGATATTTACAGATTTGCTTACCGATTGGTAATAAAATTTTATTGTTTTATTGCTTTGTTACTTTTAGTTGCACATTTTGGCATTTATTAATCTGTTTGTCCATGATTTTGTTTAAAGCTACTTCAATGTATATTTTAAAACCAGCGTTTTATTAAATGTCCATAACGTAATATTTGTATATATGTAGGTATAGTTATATTTCATCTATGTTTAATAAAGTTTCTTTGACTCCTGGAAATTAGGAATTAGGTAATTAGGAATGTTTTCATCTAGGGATAAAAGTTTTAATGATTGAATTGAAATAAAAGGCAGATATTTTTTTAGAAAACTCAGAATCGAGTGTTATAAAAACAAAATAAATAATGTGTTTTTTGTAACAACAAATATTCTTTGCTATTTTATTGAAATTAAAGTATAGAACTACTAACTAAAACCTGATTTTGATTTAATGACTGAAAACACGTAACAAGTTACATGGTAACATTAAATACTTTGCATTAGTTTGTAAAATAAAATTAAATGTTTTGTTGTTATCTATATTTCCTGTTTAAGTTCTTAAAAGATAGGTGCATACCTATTATGTAAATTGAAACAATGGTATAAACTGTTTAATTATTGCATCCTATAAATTGTCCGGCAGTAGTTTACTTATAAACAAATTCAAATACGCATGCCCTACTAACTATTAGAGGGTATAAATAGTGAGATAAAAGACTCAACGATTCAGCGTGAATAGAAAGAACTATTGTGTAGATCTTAATCAATGGGATTTCTACAGGCAGCAGAGAACGAAAGTGCATGTTGGGTATTGAGTTTGAGTAGTATTAATCATATTTTGGAAACATATTTTGAATTTTGTAAATAATCCAACATCAGCAATTACCTACCACTAAAAATCTGCAATATCAAAAATTGTCTAATGAGCGCTAATGTACATTCTATTTTAAATAACTATATAAACAAAAATATCAATCAAAATACATTCCAAGGAATGGTTCAAAACCTGCAAGAATAGGCATTAAAAAGAACATGTAAACTATAAACAAGTATAAATATTTTAAAAAACATTCTAAAATGCTTCATAGAAATTTGATAGTAAGTAGTCGCTTCTTTATAGGTTAATTTTTATCATTGAGAATTACCCAATAGAATGCAATATAAAAATAATTAACTCTATGTATAATCAAAAATAGGAAAATACATTTTCTAAATTGTTAGGTTTTCAACTATTTTTTTAAATGTTATCCAATTATCGACACTGGGCTTAATGTTTGACACTACGTACGACTAATGAAAATGTATAAAACTTAGCAAGCGATATATGAACGATTAAGTTACCTTTACAACGATTTGAATAATGAATTAGTTGTTACAATTTTTATGACTAAATTACGTCGGCATTAGTCAAAGAGAAAAACAAAGCACAAGAATTTTAAGACTTCTAATCGTAAAAATGTTTCACCAACTTTCTTTAACTGCCGAAAGAATATTTAAATAACGAATTCGTTTGAAAACGAAAAGTATAAGAATCCCCCTTTTCTGTACCCGTTTCTGTAAAAAATATAATATTAACAATATTATATGTATATTGAAGGGATTTAAAATATTGAAGAAATTAAACTTTTTCCTATTTATGTGTTACTTGGTTTATAGTATTCTAGTGTTTTCTTAGTATGTTACCTACCAAGCCGGAAATTGTACAATGCGTGCTTTGTACACTAATTTTTGTACCGAGCGCGAACTGTAAAGTAATCGCAAAATAAGAAAAGCCTGTTGACGTCACATGCGTACTAGACGAAACTACGTTCGAACTTAGTTTATTATTTTAATAGGGGTATGTTTTACTTGTCAAGTTGTTAGGTGTTAGCGCGAACACAATATGCATCTTTTATGACGTCAACAGGCTTTTCACATTTTGCTACTACTCTACAGACTACTTTGTACGAAGTGGGATTTACCGGACTTGGTATTATGAGTTTTGTACTGTTCGGGTTCTGTCTATTTGTACCGAGTTGTTAGTTTGAACTTTTCAGTCAACTTCGTACAGCACTTTTTGTGCAAAGCACGAATAATAGAAAGTGAAGGTAAAAACGAAAGAATAAAGTTTCATGTTTCATGGAATGACAGCGTACGAGTTTGCAGGTACAAAAGTTAGTGACAAAAAGGAGCTCCCCTGTTCTCCATAACTTTGCAATTAGCGATCAGCCAATACGTATTTTTGTGCTTTCGAATTTATAATAAATATTTTTATTTATTTATTACTATAAATTAGACAGCACAAAAATTATATTTATTTATTTATTATTTATATTTATATAATAAATAAACTAGAATAGTCTGTATTTCAAAATATCTATTTTTCTTTTCTTGTTATTACTATTTTAGGTCTTCTTGTTCATAGTAGGTACGAGGCTCAACAATAATATTTATAATAATAATATATATAATAATTGCTAACCCATAGCCTAGTTCCCCAGGCTATAAGCTTGTGCGGGAAGGAGGGGGCTATTATTATTATGAAAGAATATCGGCGTCCGCAAATTGCGTACCCGTATGTTTTGCACTAGAGGTCCGCAAATGTAAATTACATAGGGAATTTGCGGACCTATATTTTGAACACTATAGATCCGCAACTTGCGGATCTGTATTTTTTTATTCTTGGGGTCCGAAAATTGCGGATCGTGATTTTATTTTTATAAAGATCCGTAAGAATTTCGATAACAATGACAGTATAACCTCACTAGTCACTATTCGAGTCGAATTAAGCAAGTGCCACAGCAAGTACTTATTGTTGTACTGAAAAATGGATAAATTAGACCTAAACTCAACATTTTCTTCATTTGAAGACCTAGAATTCAAAATAAAACAATATGAAAGCGAGCATTACATTGAGTTATATAAACGTGATTCAAAGTTATTAAAATCTTTAACCAAGAAGTGTCCTCGCAAATTGGCAACTGTTAATGATAATTTAAAATATTATAGAATTGTATATGCTTGTGCAAAAGGAGGGAAAAAGTTTGTCTCGAGAGGATTAGGTAAAAGAACAGTCAGGTATGTCAATAAGTAATATATAGTTTGGTAGCAGTATGTTTTTTTATAGTAGAATTTCATTTTAGTACTTGCCGGGAAGGATGTCCTTTCCAAATGTGTTTTACCTTAACAAGTGACTCACAGAGTCTAGTTTTGTCAAAAATTGTTAGAGACCATAGTCATGAAATTCAAAAGGAAGTTTTCAAATGTCTTCCAAAGCAACGAAGGTTAAATTCTGAAGAAACACAAAACGTTAAAAATCTCCTTGACTTGAGATGCAATCGGGTACTGTTGAAAGACTACATTCATAGAAAAACTGGGAAGAATCTCTCACTCCATGATATTTCTAACCTTCGAATCAGAGAAAAATCAAAAGAAGATCTTCAGTTGAAGGGTGTGGTGGATATTTTGAAAAAAGACTTAGGAGCGGTGGTGACAATACTCGCTGATGAAAATGAAACTCTGACTGGTATCTATTTTCAAAGCAGTGCAATGTTAGCATCCTTTAAGAACTATCCTGAAATGTTCTTGTTGGATGCCACATATAAACTTAATAACCTGAGAATGCCTTTGAACATAATTATGGTAATTAATGGAAATGGAGAAGGAGAGGTAGCCGCAACTTTTCTCCTAGGTAATGAGACATCTGATAACATATCACATATGATTCAGATCTTCAAAAGTTCCAACTCATCATGGGAAAAAACTTCAGTCATTTTTACAGACAAAGATTTCACTGAAAGAAAAGTTTTAAAGCAAGAATTTCCTAATTCTTCAATACTTTTGTGTTTGTTTCACACCCTCAAATCTTTCCGAACAAATATAACGATGGATGCTATGAGTATCAATTCATATCAGAGAGATACAGTTCTTGCTATCCTTCAGGGACTTGCTTTTGCAAAGTCAGAAAATGATTATGACAGTAAATACAAATCTCTGTTAGAATTACAGATTCCTCAAGTAACAAAATATTACAATGCGAACTGGCACATTATAAGGAAGGAATGGGTAGAATGTTTCAAGAGAGGTACGTGCTCATTTAACATTACTACCACTAATCACTTGGAATCTTTTAATCAAAAAATAAAGCAAGTGTGCTCAAAATTTAGTAACTTAAAATTGTTTTATGAAGACTTTTTGGTGTTGTTAGATTCTGTCATGTCAGAAAGGAAACGAAAAGCTTCTATGATGTTTTATAGAAATAAAATCTTTAAACATGAAACAGGAAGCCCAACAGATTTATATTCAAAATTAGTTACTCCATATGCTTTGAAATTTATTGAGAAACAATTAACGTTGTGTGAAAAAGTTAAAATAGTTTCTGAAGAACAGGACTTCTGTATGGTAAATACATTATCATTAGACATAATAAAAGTATCTGTAGAAGACTGTCCTTGCCCCTTTCGAGTCAACATGAAATTGCCTTGTTCCCACATTTTTGCGGTTCGTAGAAGGAGAAATGAAAGTTTATATTCATCAACCTTAATTGATGAAAGATTCAAAAAGTCATATTACATCAAAAATGTTTTATCTGATTTTCCCACTGATCAATCTATTCCTCCTACTGAACAATGTTATGATAATGAAAATCGTCGCGAAAATGTAAGTGTATGTCATGTAAAAGAAACCACAACAATTTCAACCCAGCAGCAAAAATATAAAAAATGTATGTCAAAATGCCAGGAATTGGCCACAGTTATGTCTGAATTTGGGGAGACTGATTTTAAAAAATGTTTTTTTCAACTTGAACTTTTAGTGGAAAATTGGAATAATAGAAAACAAGTCATGATTATACCTGAAGAAGAGATTACTTATGAACCCGAGTGTAGTAACTCCAAGGTAGATAGTGAGATGGTAAAAAGTCAGCATAAAATACCAGCATCTACAACCATTCCTCTAGTGGAACAAAATTTTGAGGAAATGGTGGACAGTCATTCTAAAGATCTTTGCATATTAAACAACAATGAATTTGTGATAAATGACAATGTAAGTTGCAAGGAGACCGAAATGGAAAGACAAAGTGATGTTATCGTAGACCCTACAATACTAGTTACTAACGTTGCATTAAAAAATCCCGAACTATCTAAAATAAAGTTACCATTAAAATTGAAATTAAAAGGTCGTCCAAAGGGAATTACAAAAACAGTTGTTGGCTTAAAGAAAAGAAGAAAAATGATACCTTTTATAAATCAGACATCAACATCAAGACAAAAAAAGATATTACTTTGCATTTTCAGTGATCAAGATATCGTCAGTAATATTTTATACCACAAATACATTGTCCAGCCTAACGATTTACCCAAACACTGCCAACTTATAAATTGTATGATTTTTGAAGAGGAAGTTGACATCAAAATAATAGAAATATTTTTTGAAAGTTCTGCATTTTTGATGTTGCAGAAGTTAATAACTGAAAGAGAGATCGTTAAGAAATTCTTTTGTATGAGTTGTAAAAAATGCATTGAGAATGAACTCAGTTTGAGGTGTAATTCTTGTTTGATGCGAGTACATCAAATTTGTTCTACAAAATTTAAATTGCCTCGCTAAAATTCAAAATGGTACTGTGTTAATTGTAAATAGGTGTTAGGTATAGTTAACTCTACCTATAAGTAGGTTGTGCTCTCGATGTAACCTCATCTTATTAGCGTGTTTAAGAATGTTTATATGTTTATTTTTTATTCAGATAAATCAAAAATACATAAATATACAATCCATGGTTTTTCTAACTCTGTAATCTCTTACATACAACAGCACAAAATAGTTATTTATGATATAAGTGTTAAAAGTAAGATTTTATTTTGTGAGTGGAGATGATTGAAAAACGAGCGTAGCGAGTTTTTCAACTCCACGAACAAAATAGAATCACTTTTAACAAGCATTTCATAAATTATGTATGATATGCTTGTTAAAAGTGATTCTATTTTGTTCGTGGAGTTGAAAAACTCGCTCCGCTCGTTTTTCAATCATCTCCACTCACAAAATAAAATCTTACTTTTAACAAGCATATCATACATAATTTTTTATAAAACTCTACTAACAAAGAAAACAAAAACTTTTACTTTTAACACTAGTGTTAAAAATATTTCTAACACGCTACGTTATAAAATTCAATTTTTAATCATGGTAGCCGGAATTAAAAATGTAATTTTTAACGTCAGTTGTATAAAAAGGATATTATTACACTGGTTCGCGGATCTTTAATACTCCTATCAAATATAGGATACGTCATTTTTCCGGCTCTTTAAAAGTCAAACATACAGATCCGCCATTTGCGGACTTTTAATAAATATGCTTTAAGTACCTACGCAATTTGCGGACTCCGAAACGTTAAGACTACGGATCCGACATTTGCGGACTCCTAGTACAGAACATACGGAGACGCAATTTGCGGACGCCGATACTCTTTTCCTATTATTATCACGTAGGCCCTAAGTGCGGCTGCAGCCGACTTACAGATGGAACAGCGCAAATCCCACATTTGTGTCACAGCTAAGGAAAACTGCAGAAAACCTTAACCAGATCTGCCGGCAACGTGAATCGACCTCGGGCGCTTGGGTGAAAGTCCAGCACTCTAGACATTACAATACCGAGGATGTAAACCGCATTTCGGACCATAAAAACCCTCTAGTTATTCAGGCGACTCCTCTATCGGGATTTGTACAAAATTAAATTGTACCAAGTTAACTGAAAGCTTAAAACTAATAGCTCAGTACAAATATGTTGTTCAGAACCCGAACAGAACAAAATTCGTATAGTACCAAGTCTGTTAAATCGCATTACGTGCAAAGTAGTCTGTGCACTTCGCGCTCGGTACAAAAATCACTGTTTAATGCGCGAATTGTACAATTTCTGACTTGGTAGGTACGTAACATATATATGTATAGTAGATTTACTCTATAATATCACTTACTTATAGTAGTATTTTAATTTCCGGTGCAAAAGTTTATTCGTAAGTTTTAAAAGGTTTGACAGGTAATCAGAAGACAATCAGGTAATGAAATATATATACTGATTGTGAGTAGGAATTAAAAATGAACGTGTATGCCAGGCTTGTGGAGAAACCAGGCACAAATCACTGTATAATATAGTAAACAATATTTTTGTGCTGGTTTGAGGCGCACAACGGGTTTATGCAATAATCAGTTTAATCTAATTGTTAAACTAACGAGTATGATCTTATTCAGTTGTTCCACAATTTTCTGTTGCGACTTTATTGTTGGAATAATATTCCTTATATTCGATTTCCAAATGAGTTATACGGCATTAAAAACAGAAAATATATTCTGACAGGAACACTGAAAACTAGGAATATGTAGGCATTGAGACACGTCAATAAATATAAACGGCGTTGTACTGGTTGTACAGCAACAAAATAACGTCCATCTAATCTTTCAGTCATACATGTGGATGTAGGTATAGCCATCAAAAATGTAATGAACTCTAAATATCTTTATGCTCTTTATGCAAAAAATACCAAAAAGGCAAAAATATCCCAGTTGGATAAGTGCGTAGGCTCACCTCCTTAGAGTTTCAATTTAGAATTTGTATTGAATACATAAAACCAAGTTAATGGTATTCCTATACCCAAACAAACAAATTAAGGATCTCGGTCAACGCGTGATCAACAGTTGTGAAATACATTAAGTTAATATAAGAGAGTAACTTGCATCTTGTGTTACTCTCGACTGTTAAAGAAAGTAAGCAACGTATGTTAGGATTGTACTTTTTAGAATTTCGAGCATGTGTTAACCGCATCTCGCCTCGTGATCGCCGCGTGTTTTGCGATGCTTTAAGTATTTTCACCCTCGTGATTTCGGTGGCCTGGATTATTCATTTGTTTGCTTGGGTATAGTAATATTCCTAGATATGCTATGATACTAATATTCCTAGATTTCGTATATTTGTCTTTTTTTCAATTTACTGTTTACAATTAGGTAAGCCATACGTAGTTAGTTTCTCGTTCTGGAAAACGTTATAACAACGCATTTATTAATATTGAAATATGACTTTTTACAATCCACTATATATTCTGTCCATCTTCAGGAGTGTAAATTTTATATCGTTAGAAAATAGAAAACATTTAGAGTTTGTTACTACCGAAGGAAAATCATTTATTAGCAATAAAACACGCAGGGGTCTAAGATTTGATCCCTGGGGAACTCTAAAGTCATAATGTTGATATGTATCAAGATCAAACTGGAACGTCTCTGGCAGGGTTGGCAAAAATCATGTTTTATAAATCAAAAACGGTTGTTTTTTAAATAAAACATGCTTTTTTATCGAAAATGAGTGTAAGACACCCCATATATAAAAAAACATTTGAAACATGATTTTAAACTGTTTTAAACAACACCTCAAAACAACATTAAATTCTTACATTTTTGCAACATAAACAAAAAACAACAAACAACAAACACAAATTAGACATTTTAGAAGCTTTTGAAATATACAAACATAAACGCACTGTACCTTTAATGAATGAACAAACTGAGCTTAGTAATTCTCCTTTATTAGAAGTGTTAGATATTTAGTTTTATTATGTATTGTATCTAATTACCTATTTTCTGTATGTATTTATCTTTAGCAACGTGTTTGTTTATCAATCTTATCTACCTTTGATAATGACACAAAGTGTTGAAACAATATTGTCAGGTTAAGATATTAATAAAACTTGTGAAACTTTAATTAATCTTTGTATTTATATTATATTTCATGTTTTAAACTAATAAAGATTTTGAAATATTCTAATAAAAGCTTTTAAGAAAGATATTATTAAATTCAGATACAAATTATCATCATGAATCCTGATTATGCATGCCTGAAACAATAATAAAAGTTCTTATTCTTATCAGTACTTTTTTAATTTTACGACTTCCTAGTAAGAGTAACTTAAATAAAAAATACAGTAATCAAAAATCTACTTCGATTCTCGTCAAAACAAAAGTGTTAAATATTATTAAGTCAACACTTTGTAATTTATAAATAAAAGGATCATTATTCTTTTTAAATGCGTCTTCAAACCTCTAAAAAGAATGCAGAATTAGAAAATCAGTCGAATATTACAGAGGTAGCTTATATCTTCTATTTTCCATATAGTACTCAACTCGAAATTTTTAAATAGTGCCCTTTTGCACCACACAATTTTTTGGCAAGTTGCAGTTTTAGAATCCACAGAACCAAAGCTACAATTCGAATTTATACATTTTTACCTCGAAGTCCCACAAAATGTGTTTTTTTTGCAAGTTTCGAGGCTTCGAGCACTCTACAAGGGACGAACGGTAAAGGCAAAATTGTATGAAATAAGGTTTGACTGAAGCTGACCGCGTGTACGAGCCGTCTTCAAAATTTCCAACCAGAATGCGTACTCCGCTTGAAAGAAAGTAATAAACTGAAAGAAAAGAACGTATGTATTATACAAGTTGGAGCCAATTGCAAGATTTTATTTATTGATTGAAGTTAATGTTTTAACAATTAAAACAATATAAGTACTTACTTAATCAAAAACAACAAATTATGTACCTATCAAAAATCAATGGTCTACCTAGACGTAAAAAGCAAGTTACGAAGCAACGTGAAATATTTCATTTAATGTTTTAGAATATTTAATAGTCAACATATATTAACAGTTAAAATAATATACCTAATAAACAATAAATTATGTACAGATATATAATATACTATTTAATACCACTAAAAAACTACTATTATGTTACAAGTTGAATCCAATTGTATTTCTTTTATTAATTTAATGTTTTATAACGTCTAACAATTACAACACAACCGAAATACAAAACAAATAATGTTATATTAAATGTCAATTGTTTGGTGGGATATCACTATATCACGGTAAATATTTCAAAGAATCATACGCAAAATTGCGAATGGCAATAGTTATTAGGTTATTACGAAGGGTCAAAAACATCCCCAGGTTTTCTATTGAATTATATCTGGGCTGTTACCGGTCATGTTTATTTTGTTTTCTTTTAAAATGTGTATTCAGTTTAAGAAATGTGAAATATTCCTCAAGAAAGTAATCAAAGCTTATTACTACGCCCCACATAGGAAGAAAAAGAAATTCAATCAATACCTAATGAAACAGTTATAGCATTTATTTATAAGAAAGAACAAATAAATGCCTATGTAAAGTTGCAATTATTTTACTTGACAAAACTTTTTACTGACTACCGAAGGCAGGCGGCAACATGAGCCTCTAGCCTGAAAAAGGCTCTTACCTGACCGCCCCGACCATGCAATAAAGATGGCATGCAAGGGACAGAAGGATACTCCAAACAATATCTACATTATACACAAAAATTGCAGTTATTTATTAGCATAATGTACTTTTTTAATTAGCGTTTTTTGTCTGAACCTCCGTAACTAATTTAATTTCAACTGTAACTATGTTTATTGCTTCTGTGGGCATTAGAAATTGTATGATTTTAGGGGCAAACTTTAAAAACGTTGCGATAGTATATTAATTTTATTTGTAATCGGGCTTAACTTTTTGACCTAAACAACTTTTGCTTATAAATCTTTTTGTATTTTTAAAAATAAATGTAATTTAATATTAAGACTGTGGAGACGATTTAAGTACTTCATTGTTTATACACTGAAAAAAATTTTGTTTGAAATTGAAAAAATTACAGGTAACATCAAAATTTTTTACTTTCAAAATGCTCCAACAAAATATTTTTTCATTTTAAAAGTAGCTCTACTTTTGAGAGTGTTTCGAATTTTTAATTCAATGTAGTGTGCATTTAAATACAAAGCTTATTTCGGAGGTTGATTTAAATAGTTTTATTGTTAATTTAAAAGTAAAATAAACATTATTTGAATGGTAAATTGTAATTATTTTAAAAAATCTGCTGCTTTCAAGCATAAAGTACAAATATTTAATATTAAATGCAGTGCTTTTTATATGAATGTAAGGTTTTGTTTTTGATTTAATAATATGCTGTTTTCTTTTTAAATGCAACATTATTTTAAGCTAATGACGTTAAATGCAGAACACACATGTTGAATTGAATGTATTATATTCTTTCAGTAAAAAACAACTTACTGTTATTAATGCTTTATTGACATCACACTTAAGTAGTACAAAAATAAAAGGTAAAAATCTTTTATTATTGAAATAAAATAATAACTTATTATTTTATATATGGAATCCTTATATGGAATATTTGGAATTTTGTTTAAATCGTTCTTATTGAGAACTTAGCACTTGTAATACATTTATTTCTGCATGTAACAACTTATACATACTTTTATTTTAAAACCACACGCACTTGAATTAAAAACATCTATTTACTTTAAAAGTATTTATCATTTATGTACATGTACAAAAAGAGCATGTACACTTCAATTCAAGGATTTTCAGTCTTGATTTCAAAGCAAAAGCAAATACTACATACATTGTTTTAAAAACATATTATTTTGTTTCAGAAGTAATTCCTTCTCCTTAAAATAAAAATGTCTTTTATTTATTTTAAATACCACCCTTCTTGAAATTTAATAAACCAGCATTTAAAAGATTCGGCATATAAAAGAACGCATTTGCACTTCAAACAAGAAATTTATAATTAACATAAAAGTAAAATGTGTTTCAAATTAAAAAATCAGTTGAAAGTAATAAACAAAAGCAGAATATAGCCTTTTCGTTTAAATCTACCTGCATTTTTTCAATTTTAAAGTAAATGCATTTATTTGAACGTCAAACGTAAAGATTTTTGTTATAAAAACTGAAATTTCTTTCAGTGTAACGAAATGCTTTATAATTGAGCTTTTTACTTTAAATTAGTGTTAAAATTATTCTGACCAGCATGACCGCCCTGTATTATAACTTCGGCCAGTCGCCAGCCATCGACACCGGCGGCCAAAGAATAAACCGAAACGCAAATCAGAAACAAAACGCGTAGTAATGCGATGTTGCCGGTAAAACATGTGCTACGGGTGCTAGTAGAACAATAATTATGATGGGTGCCAGTACTGCGAGGCGGCATATACTTCTGTATATACAGAAATCGACTGCAGCGCCACTCGTGGTGATACGCTGAACTTTTTTGTATATCACTCGGTATATAACGTCCTTAAGGCACCCATACAAAAATTCGTTTCTAGGCGTTTCACAACTTGTACATGCCGAAACCGTAGAAAAAGGTATAAAACACTATGGCACCCAAAACGGGTGCCGCATTGAAAAATCCGGGTGCCACTTTGTATATTTCATATGTCGTTTGGGTGCGTATAAGTCATTTTATAAGTCTATATATATATATATATATATATATATATATATATATATATATATATATATATATATATATATATATATATATATATATATATATATATATATATATATATATATATATATATATATATATATATATATATATATATATATATATATATATATATATATATATATATATATATATATATATATATATATATATATATATATATATATATATATATATATATATATATATATATATATATATATATATATATATATATATATATATATATATATATATATATATATATATATATATATATATTATATATATATATATATATATATATATATATATATATATATATATATATATATATATATATATATATATATATATATATATATATATATATATATATATATATATATATATATATATATATATATATATATATATATATATATATATATATATATATATATATATATATATATATATATATATATATATATATATATATATATATATATATATATATATATATATATATATATATATATATATATATATATATATATATATATATATATATATATATATATATATATATATATATATATATATATATATATATATATATATATATATATATATATATATATATATATATATATATATATATATATATATATATATATATATATATATATATATATATATATATATATATATATATATATAAGAATAGAAATATTAATGCGCGTAAAAATATAAGTACATAACAAAGGGATAATAATGGGCATTCGCGCAATAGAGTAACAAGAGAAAGTGAGTTGCAGCCGTATACACGTGTTTCGCACTTATTAGTGCTCATCAGTACGGCATAGCAGATAGAAAGCAATAAAATAAAAGCAACAAACTAGAAACGATGTACAATACAAAGTTTCACGGATAGCAGCCAACCACACATTTGCAGTATCGGCTCGAAGACACTGAGTTTTCAGTGCAACAACAAACGTCACTACGGAGGTGGCTATAGCCACTACCGTGAGACAACCAAATCCCAAGAAATATCAATCCAAGAAATATCAATAAGAATAGAAATATTATTGATATTTCTTGGGATTTGGTTGTCTCACGGTAGTGGCTATAGCCACCTCCGTAGTGACGTTTGTTGTTGCACTGAAAACTCAGTGTCTTCGAGCCGATACTGCAAATGTGTGGTTGGCTGCTATCCGTGAAACTTTGTATTGTACATCGTTTCTAGTTTGTTGCTTTTATTTTATTGCTTTCTATCTGCTATGCCGTACTGATGAGCACTAATAAGTGCGAAACACGTGTATACGGCTGCAACTCACTTTCTCTTGTTACTCTATTGCGCGAATGCCCATTATTATCCCTTTGTTATGTACTTATATTTTTACGCGCATTAATATTTCTATTCTTATTGATATTTCTTGGGATTTGGTTGTCTCACGGTAGTGGCTATAGCCACCTCCGTAGTGACGTTTGTTGTTGCACTGAAAACTCAGTGTCTTCGAGCCGATACTGCAAATGTGTGGTTGGCTGCTATCCGTGAAACTTTGTATTGTACATCGTTTCTAGTTTGTTGCTTTTATTTTATTGCTTTCTATCTGCTATGCCGTACTGATGAGCACTAATAAGTGCGAAACACGTGTATACGGCTGCAACTCACTTTCTCTTGTTACTCTATTGCGCGAATGCCCATTATTATCCCTTTGTTATGTACATATATATATATATATATATATATATATATATATATATATATATATATATATATATATATATATATTGGTTTAATCGACGTTTTCGGACCCGCTATATGGTAGGGTCTTTAGTAGACCCGCATTTTTTGATTTTTAAAATGTGTATATTTTACATAATATTGATCTATTTCTGATAAGCAATATTTAATATCCTCGAGGGGTAAAAATATATGAAAAAAAATATTGATGATATTTGACAGTCGTTCTTGAACCCGATACATATTACAGTTTTTACAGACCCATTTGTATAATTTTAAGCAAGCCTACCTATCCTACCGAACCCAGCAACGTTGCCGAATGTATCAGAGATAAAATTACGATTGACGTAATGATTTCGGGATGCTAAGCACATAAGTGATCTTTATTTTTGTTGATTTGTTTGTAAATTCCATAAATATGTTAACCTTAAACGCAGAAAAATTAACTTTTTCCGTAAAACGATGTAACTCTAAAAATTATTATTAACATGAGAAAATAGCATTGAGCCTCTTTTGTTCTAAAATACATAAGGTTTATGCAAATAATTGTTTTTTAATAATTTGTTTTTAAATCATTTATTTTAACATGATTATTTTTGTTTACAAGAATACAATTAAAAGTTTCGAAGACACGTCATGTATATGTGTTTTGAGAAAATAAATGTTATAACCAAATCTTTTGACCTCCTGAACATTTTACTGTTATGTTTTTAGCACAAATGAACAGTTTCTAAGATATGTATATTTTAATGCCACGGTAACAGTTCAGTCAAATTAGTAAAAATAGAGGGGAATTGAGGTAGATCCTTGGATTTTTGATAGGCCTTCTTTGTGATATGTTAAATAACCCCTTAAAAGTTACTACTCAAAAGTGGTGAACCAGAGAAGCTGATGAAGGTAAGCTATGCCCCCACATGATTTTTACTGTTTTTTCAGAAACTATTACTTTTATCAAAATGGAACCAGTTAGGTAAAATAGGATTTTATTTAACTTTCATACCAAAAAGCTAAGAAAACTTTGTGCATGTTGTCTTGTTTCTGTGTAATCGAAAAACGATCATATGTCAAACAGACAAATAATTTGTGTCGGTACATATTATACGAGAAGCTTCGAGCATAACTTTGTGTGATTTGATGTTCATCATGAAATAGCTATGGAAATCTCGTTGAGCATCGAACGCGATCCTGGTTCAGTCTTCTTCTATCTCAGCATCTCCAGCAAAATCTACGAGGCGATATTATCATTATTATTGGGGCTAGTCATATGGTAATTCTAGTATTGGCAAGATACATTTTAGGGGTATACCCTGTACTAATCAATCTTTTTAGTGAACCTAAAACCTACAGAGTACTTCAGGGTTTTTGGATCTTTCTTACTTCGTTCTTTATATTGATATTCGTATCGAGTAATTCTTTTCTTGAGTGGTTTTTGTTTTAGAATTCTAAGTTCACGACTTAATTCCACGCCTGCTTTAAAATGTAGCTAGATATTTAACATTAAATGAGACTTCACCCATTTTATATGTAGGATATCTCGAGCAGATGATGCCAATTCCTGAGGGTCAATGCCTTTGATCAAAATAGGCCATTAAGCACAACATATCTATGTTCAAAAATGAAATGTTACAAAGCTATAGACCTTCAAAATAAAAAAGTCCAAAATGCAATTTGGATAAAATTCTGTGTTCAAGGACAGTTGTTATTAGAACATACATTAGTCTTATTTTGTGCTTGTGGTAGCTGTAGCGTACCCGCTGCCGCTAGATACGGAATTCTGTGCTAGTGATATGTTTAATGAATACACCATTGAATGCAAAGTTTAATTCTTCACAAAACAGGTATACTTGACCCAAGTCGAATAGTGACAAGTCAAATAATGCTCTATAAACTGCAGAAAGAAAATAAAGGTAAAACGTCATGCAGTATGACGTACAAACGAAGTAAGAAAGATTTCAAAACAAGGTGAAATGCCCTATACAATTTGGTTGCTATAAAATAATTGTCCAGTACAGGGTATTCTCCTAAAGATATTCTTTTTACTGCAAAATTATCATAATAGTACAACCAACAATAACAACAACATCGCTTCATGAATTTTGCAGAAGTGATGCTAAGGTTGCACTGCAAACTCAACATTTTTGTTCTTAGCTAAGTACTTGATGACGAATACAAGATCGCAATAAGTTATGTTCTAAAGTTGCTCCGTCAAATGTATTGGTAGAAATTGTTGGTCTACATACAGGGTGTTTTACTCAACTTTCGTATAAATTGTATGTGTGATAGTATTCATCAATAGGAACAAAAAATTCTTTTTGTGTTTACGCAAATCGACAAAAATTTGCTAAAAATGTCAATTTTTGGGAACTGCTGGAAATTATAGTCAAAACAAACTGCGACATCACCTAGCAGCAGCTGCGTCAATGTATTAAATAGGCACATCCAGCTCCAAGTGTGATTCTTAGACCAGTGACCTGCTACCCACTTTTCAAAAACCATTCTTTTTTCGGTTATTATGAAAGATAGACACTAATGATATTCAGCTTTTTTGTTGCATTTTATGTGTACTACCACCTACTCAGAGGATACGAATCTTAAGTGAAACATCCTGTATGATATATATTCATGCGTCAATTAAATAAGCTTTATTTTATCTAACCCACTTAACAACCAGTCCATAAACCTAACAGTTTTTGAAAATAAAACGACAAAATCCATCTGGGGGCGTGGTTTAATATTGATATTTTACAAAGTTCAGGATATTAGCTACTCGTAAACATGAACAAATCAAGCATAAAGTCATTTTCAAGTTTAGCTGACGAAAATACACTACATTTGATTAGTTTAACCTAGATTAAAAAAATAGCAGTTTCTATTTTTACTGTGCGTTTATACAGTTACAAGAAAATTATGGAATGTTCGATCCCTACTTTCTGTTTAACGAATTTGAAGGTACAAAACAGTATACACTATATGGTGGTTAAGTGTCTTTAACAGAAACGTCGAAAGGTAATGAAGAAAAGAAGAAGTTTTTTCAAACCTTGCTCAATTCCGTTATAGTGCATTTGTACTAAGTTAAAGATCAATTTTTATTGTATTCTGAAATAGCTATTTGTGAATTGGAATATGTATTATATTGTTAGTGACGAATTGTACACCAGAGATTTTCTGATTACATTTGAAATACATGTAGTTCTAAATATAACAGGCGCAAATCATATTAGTCCACCCAGTTTCATTTTTGTTAAAGAACGTCCCACAGAATTTATTCCGTTTATCTTTTGTTCTATGAGGTGGCCGTTTCTTGTTGCTATAGTGAAGTACTGCTACTGCTTCTACCCCATACCAATGTTCATGAAATTCAATTGGGGGTTGCAACATACACTGCCCCTCCGAACGTTTTGAGTGCTCTGTTTCCATTAAAAGTTCCATTAAGTAATCTTACAAATTACAGACGAGAAAGTTTTCCTTCAGCGTTTTAGCAAAAAGTCACAAATGATGCTCAACTTAGTTCACCCATTTTAATTTTTGATAAAGAACACCTCACGATTTTTACCCTGAATGGTCTACGACGTTGTTATTTATTGGTGGTATATAGTACATATCGACGCCGTTAATGCATATGAACTTAATTCTTTGAAATGTTGTAACTAGCTATGTTGCTAGTTGCGATTTCAAAGAATTCATCATGCCATCTGTAACAAAGTTTTTATAAGCATTTAAACCGCGCTCCTGGAAAATTGCTACAAAATAGTTCCGCTAGTATGCATTAACGTCGACGATATGTATGAGTGAGTACTGTGATCCAGTGATATGTATGTGTGCGTGTAGTATCCAATGCAACAAATATAGTCAGAGTCAGAAAATAATTCAGAAACCAAATAGTTCAAGCATTCATTCTCTCATCTTAACAGTAAAAGAATAAAGCATTCATTAACCACAAACAGTCTTTCAAACAAACAAACACAGAAGATATTACATGTGGTGACCGCCGACTTTAATTGAACACGCAACAATCTGTCAAGAAACTTACTCTTGTAAGCATACCATTCAAGATACCAGGATCCTATTTATGAAGCAGATGTTGAGAAATCAATTAGCATAATTCCAGTAGAGGATCAATACTCAGCACCACCACTACCAGAAGTGATAATCTATCTGAAGTCACGGTTGTATAAAGTTTTTTCTGTTCTAAATTTTTCTGCCATCAAAGCAGACTATCTACAGCATTTAAAGAAAGTATTTCAACGCCTATATCATTACGGTTTACTATCAAATTAAAAAAAAAAATTTTAAAGCCAAAGAACTAACTTGTCTCGACCACACAGTGAACAGTGATGGAGTTACGTCGCAAATTTCAAAAGGAGAAGCTATTCATAACTTTCCAATCCTTAGAATGCAATAAGAATTATGCCATTTCGTTGGCATAGATTGTCGATTTAAACCTGAGCTAAACCTATTTATTCCAGAAAAAGTTTCAGAACCCTACAAGAAACCCACACAACAGTGTGTCGCAAAACGTATAATTACAAATCGGTTGTTGTGAACTTCAATAAACGGTCGTACCAAAAATTCGTTACTTCGTGTGATCGGGAACACAGGGAATACATAGCAGATAAGCTCGAATGCAGCCCATTACAAATCCTTATCTTTTTTTGTGCCGTTTATGTATAGAACGTTCGCAATTACTTTTTATTACCTGTTAGACATATATGTGTACATACATTTACTATTTTACTTTTATGTTGCATATACGATTATGATCCAACCAACAACCTACAAGTCCAACAGAATCCTCATACGTTCCTCTTAGGTTAAGTTTTGTAGTTTTTAGTTATTTGCATTTTGCAACGAGCCCTAGAATTAGAATCTGCTGTCTTAATTTTAACCGTTTTCAATTATCTCATTCGATTCTCACGTTATTCTTATTAGCGCATTTCTATAGGTTAAGTTCTTATTATTGTAACGAACATTAACATTAAGAGCCCTGCACTAACTTTAATCAATTGTAAAACCAGCCAAAGAAAAAACGCGGTTTTTTACGTATCTATCAAGTTGCTTTACAATCACAACCGCATCTTATGCGTACATTCACTAGTTCTTTCCAATCCTGTCCTCAAGCAAGCTGATGGAGACTTTTTTTGCTGGAAAACTTCTAAAACCCAAGGGAGCAATAAATGTGATGATCACCGTTGCCTTGGATACTTTGTAGTATCCAAGGTATCGAATGTAAACGAGGGATCAGAAAATAATTCAGAAACCAAATAGTTCAAGCATTCATTCTCTCATCTTAACAGGAAAAGAATAAAGCTTTAATTAACCACAAACAATCCTTCAAACAAACGTACAAAAAAGATATTACAGTACTTTAATACTAAAAAGTTCTTGAAATTTATCGTTTGATTACTACGGAAAATGACATATGTACTTTTCCACCTTATTTGGAAACCATCCACTTTCCCCAGAAATTAACTTTTCCGTATTATGTTGCGTTGTCTCACTTGTTCGAAAATCCTGTTAACCTTACTCTAATCATTTATATAAAAAATGAATTCAGTTATAAAGTCCTACTTAAAGATACCATTGATATGAACACATGGATTGTAGGTATTAATATATGCTTTCAATCATACAAATATAACTTTATAAACTTATATCACTCTCCAAACACTAGTGATGCTCAATTTCTAATGAAACTTGAAAATTTGTTTGATGTATATGCTAGTAGATCAGAGACCTTACTAATTATCGGAGACTTTAATATTGACCTATTAAAGGATTCATATTATGAAAATAGGCTGAGATCTTTAATTAAAAATAATGGACTACATCAGATTATCGACCAACCTACAAAAATCACTAAAGACAGTGCTACACTCATAGATCTTCTTGTATCTAATGAAAAAACCATTGATGTCCAGGTACACCATGTTCCAAAAATAACCGATCACTCAATAATAACTGTAAATGCAAAAGTGAAAGAAAAATTTGAAGAATATACAATACAACACAGAGACATGAGCAACTTCAATGAAATGCAATTTCAATTAGATCTAATGGATCAACCATGGAATCCGGACTGTACAAACACCAATCAACTAGCAGAAACATTAGTTAAAACCATAATGGACACACTAAACAGGCATGCTCCAACTGTTAAAAAAAACATTAAATGTCAATGGAGTTGTAAGCGTTGGTGGACTCCAGAAATAGCCTTGGAAATTGAAGAAAGGGACAGATTATATAAAAGAGCAATCTTTACACAAGAAGAAAGTGCTATCAATAGGTATAGACAACAAAGAAATGGAATTACTAGTTTGATCAGGAACCACAAGAGAAATTATTATCAAGAAAAAATAGATGATATGAAAAATAACTCAACAGAAATGTGTAAAACAGTTAAAGAATTAATTAAAGGAGGCCATAACAGACAAAAAAAGGAATGTATTATTTTTGACAATGAGTTAGAAAAAAAGGAAATTCAAATTGCAGAAAAATTCAATATTTACTTTATTAACAGCATGCAACAAATTATTACATTAACAAATTTAACCCAAATTGAAACTGATTTAAGCCACATTAATGTACATCAATGCAAGTTCGAAAAATTTTTACCAATAGAGTTTTTGGAGTTAAAAAAAAATTAGAAACAATTTACTAATAAGAATAGTAGTGTCGATGGTATTACAGTAAAGATTCTTAAATTAGCTTTCAATGTAATAGGACAGAGATTTTTATATATTATTTTTTAAACATTTAATAATATTTAAAATAAAAACCGAATATACCCAGAGCACATTTTAAATGAATCACTATTCGTAGAAGATGTTCATGATCATAATACTAGAAGTAGAAATAATTTTTATGTTCATACAGTAACAACAAATATAGGACAAAATAATCTGTTTCATAAAGGTTTAGTTGAATATAATTCACTTCCAGCTAATGTAAAAAACTGTACATCTTTAACATTATTTAAGAAACAGTGTAAAAAATATGTAATAAATTACATTAATATTTAAGAAATTATAATGTATTATAAGGAATTTATCTAGTTATATGCTATAAATAAAGTATATTATTATTATTAATAAATATTAAAACCTTCAATTTTTCAAAGACAGAGAATAATTTACAAATGTGAAGAGAACTCGCATACGAGCTGATGTAATTCTTACGTCACTTTTCTCCATCAAATATTAAATGCGAGCTATTATAACCAAACGTTTATAAAACAAAGCTTAACATAAGCGTCATGGCAATGTTGCCAGATCCAGGGCTTAGGAAGTCTGTAGAACATAGCGGGTTTGATAGCGTCTTGTATAAAAATATACGATATACACTTGAGAAAGGCGCGACGCCCCCTATAGTTCATTGTGATGAACTACGGTTGTATAAAACTTTTTACAGACCCTACTTTTCCAAACCCAAATTGTATATTTTTTTATTGCAGTTTTAGATAAACCTTATCCTGTAGACCTCAAAAACATAGGAGAACGTTGCCAGACCCAAGCCCGGGTCTGAGAGCGTCGAAAATGGTCCGACAAGTCGGTAGAATATAGCGAAACGGGTGTGTATAAGCGGTTTGACAAATATATATATATATATATATATATATATATATATATATATATATATATATATATATATATATATATATATATATATATACAACTATTCGGCTCCTAGAGGAACCAGACAATGGTTGACGACGTTTCGGCAAGATCACACTTGCCATCTTCAGGTCACTTCTAACTTCCTTCTGCTTCGCGTGGTTACACGATGTAGACTGACGTCTTGCGGCAGCGGTTGGTCTTTATATACGGTTACGGTGTTGCGCATGGTTGCGGTCGGCTGGTTTTTGGCGCGGCTGCGTGTCATTGGTCTCGCTTGATCCGGTGCCTTTCTCTCGCTTTCTCTTTTATCGTTCTGCTGTGCTGGTTTTCGCTTCTTGACGGTGATACTAGTTATAGCTGGTTTCCAAGCTGATGGTAGTCGCTGTGTATCGTCCCTGGTATTAAGATTGTTCGGACGTTTCTCGATCTCAATGGCTTCTCTTATGGTTCGTCGGGTCTTGTGTTGTATATTCGCTAAAACTTTTGTATTTTCAAAATCTATGTTATGAGATGTACCACTTACATGTTGTGCTAGTGAAGACGTTCTCTCATTTTTGTTGACTGCATTTCGGTGTTCTTCTCTTCTTACTTGAATTCTTCTGTTGGTCTGCCCTATGTAGGATTCCCCGCAGTCTTTACATGGGATCTCGTATACTCCTTGGCTTTCTAGTGGTATTTTTGTTTTGGCGGATGGTAGCATGTTTCCAATCTTTTTATCGGTGTTGAAGATGGTATCGATGTTGTGTTTTCTCAGCACTCTACTTATTTTGTCCGTGGTCCCTTTGATGTACGGTAAATGTGCTTTGGATACCGATGTTTCTTCTTCTTTTGGCTTTGGGTCCCTTGGTGTTAACGCTTTCTTGATATTTCTGGAAGAGAAACCATTTTGTTTTAATGCCAACTTCACCTGTTCTAGTTCTTGATGTTTATTATCGTCATCAGTCAAACGTTGTGATCTGGTTATTAATGTCTTGACTACTGACTGTAGTTGCGCTGGGTGGTGATGTGACTGCGCGTTCAGGTAGCGATTTGTGTGGGTTGATTTTCGGTATACTGTGTATCCCAGGCTGCCGTCTTCCTTCTTGATTATAGATACATCTAGGAAAGGTAGTTGATTGTCCTTTTCCACCTCCATTGTGAATTTGATCTTCTGGTGTATGTTGTTTAGATGCTGTAAGAAGGTCTGCAGTTTCTCTTCTCCATGGGTCCATATAATAAAAGTATCGTCTACGTATCTTAGCCATAGTTTAGGTTTGTCACTTGCCGTTTCTATTGCTCGGACTTCTAATTCTTCCATGAATAGGTTCGCTATTACCGGCGATAAAGGTGATCCCATAGGTGCTCCTTCCACTTGTTTGTACCGTTGATCTTTGTAGATGAAGTAGGTGTTGTTTAGGCAGTGTCTTGTTAACTCGATGATTTCATTTGGGACTTGGTATTTCCGTTGTATCATGTCTACTGCTTCTTTTACTGGAACATTCGTGAATAAAGAGGTTACATCAAAGCTTACTAGCAGATCTCCAGGTGCCACTGTTATGTCTTTTATACGCTCGATGAAGTGGCTTGCGTTCTTTACGTAAGATTCGGCTTCTTCGGCATAAGGTTGCAGTTGCTTGGCCAGGAATTTCGCTAGAGGTTGCAGTGGTGATCCAATGGAGCTTACGATGGGTCTTAGTGGTACACCTTCCTTGTGGACTTTTGGTAATCCGTACAGCTTAGGGCATGATGACGACTTTTCTCTCGGAATTAGTTGTAACTGTTGTTCTTGACTGAAACTGCAGGCTTTTATTTTGGCTTTAGTGATCTTTTCCAAATATGTTGTAGGATCCGTTGAGATTGTTTGGTATCCAGGATCATTTAGTAAGGTTTCTATTTTTCTTTCATATTCACCCTTATCCATGACTACGGTTGCGTTGCCTTTGTCTGCTGGTAACACGATTACGCTAGTATTCGCCCGTAGGTCGCGTAAAGCTTGGATTTCTTCGTGGGATAAGTTCTTCTTCGGTGGCTTGGCTGTTCTCAGTATACGTGACACGTCTTGACGTATAATTTCGGCGGTATTTCCTGGGATCCCTGTTATAGATGCTTCGACTCCGCAAATAATGTTTTCTATTGGAATCCGGTTTGGCGCTACTGCATAGTTAAATCCTTTCGATAGCACGCTATGTGTCGCTTCATCCAGCGGTAGATCTGAAAGATTGAAAACTACTTTCTTTGTTTCAACTTGGTGGTTGATGTACTTCCTGGGCTGTTGTTCGGCTTGTAGCTTCTCAAATTTCTTCTTCTGGTTAGAAGTTGTCAAATTAGCGTCAGTTTCTGCTCGAAACTCCGTGAGGTTATCTAGTGTTGACCATAGAGCTGGATGAATTGTGTTACTTAAACGTAGGTGTAAGTGTAGTAGCTCGATGTTGATGCTATTTAGCGCCCTTCTGGTATCGTGAATTGCTTCTCTTGTCAATGCTAGGCTTGCTCTTCTCAAGATGTTCCTCGTTTGGTTGTTGTTTTTGTGGAACGTCAGCTTCATGGAATTTGGTATTATATTCTCGTCCCGGCAGCGTTCCAGGAATGCGAGGTTGCACAGCAGCTTGTTTCTTTTGGATCGTAGCTTCTCCAACTTCTTGACGTCTCGTAGAATCTCCTCTCCTAAAACCCTCCCGTAAAGGTTATTAACATATAACATTAATATATAACAGTGGCACCTGGAGATCTGCTAGTAAGCTTTGATGTAACCTCTTTATTCACGAATGTTCCAGTAAAAGAAGCAGTAGACATGATACAACGGAAATACCAAGTCCCAAATGAAATCATCGAGTTAACAAGACACTGCCTAAACAACACCTACTTCATCTACAAAGATCAACGGTACAAACAAGTGGAAGGAGCACCTATGGGATCACCTTTATCGCCGGTAATAGCGAACCTATTCATGGAAGAATTAGAAGTCCGAGCAATAGAAACGGCAAGTGACAAACCTAAACTATGGCTAAGATACGTAGACGATACTTTTATTATATGGACCCATGGAGAAGAGAAACTGCAGACCTTCTTACAGCATCTAAACAACATACACCAGAAGATCAAATTCACAATGGAGGTGGAAAAGGACAATCAACTACCTTTCCTAGATGTATCTATAATCAAGAAGGAAGACGGCAGCCTGGGATACACAGTATACCGAAAATCAACCCACACAAATCGCTACCTGAACGCGCAGTCACATCACCACCCAGCGCAACTACAGTCAGTAGTCAAGACATTAATAACCAGATCACAACGTTTGACTGATGACGATAATAAACATCAAGAACTAGAACAGGTGAAGTTGGCATTAAAACAAAATGGTTTCTCTTCCAGAAATATCAAGAAAGCGTTAACACCAAGGGACCCAAAGCCAAAAGAAGAAGAAACATCGGTATCCAAAGCACATTTACCGTACATCAAAGGGACCACGGACAAAATAAGTAGAGTGCTGAGAAAACACAACATCGATACCATCTTCAACACCGATAAAAAGATTGGAAACATGCTACCATCCGCCAAAACAAAAATACCACTAGAAAGCCAAGGAGTATACGAGATCCCATGTAAAGACTGCGGGGAATCCTACATAGGGCAGACCAACAGAAGAATTCAAGTAAGAAGAGAAGAACACCGAAATGCAGTCAACAAAAATGAGAGAACGTCTTCACTAGCACAACATGTAAGTGGTACATCTCATAACATAGATTTTGAAAATACAAAAGTTTTAGCGAATATACAACACAAGACCCGACGAACCATAAGAGAAGCCATGGAGATCGAGAAACGTCCGAACAATCTTAATACCAGGGACGATACACAGCGACTACCATCAGCTTGGAAACCAGCTATAACTAGTATCACCGTCAAGAAGCGAAAACCAGCACAGCAGAACGATAAAAGAGAAAGCGAGAGAAAGCCACCGGATCAAGCGAGACCAATGACACGCAGCCGCGCCAAAAACCAGCCGACCGCAACCATGCGCAACACCGTAACCGTATATAAAGACCAACCGCTGCCGCAAGACGTCAGTCTACATCGTGTAACCACGTCAACCATTGTCTGGTTCCTCTAGGAGCCGAATAGTGAATACGCGGAGTGAAACCCGGAAAAGTAGTGAAGTATCATATATATATGTATATATATATATATATATATATATATATATATATATATATATATATATATATATATTGATAAAGGGTACCTTGTCACCTCCAAAGTAGATACCCAGCATACGTTGTCACCTCATATATAACGTTGTGACCTCCGTTTTCGGAGGTCACAACGTTTTGCCCTGTTTTCGACTGTATAAGTATATAGATGGTGTTAGAAGCCTAAATTCAAATTTTTGTCTGGAGGTGATAACGTCATACTTATACTCACAAAATTAATTTTTAGTTCAGCTGTAGATCGCTGGCGTTGCCGTCGCTGTTAGTTGTATAATTGCCAATACGATGTCACCTCCGCCTGTATATGTTGTTTTTTGTATCATGTACGGTACGTTGCAGGCTCCACACATTGGCAACGTTGTGTACAAGACCTAAACCACTCAGGTATATAGAATTCCATCGAAACCAGTACCCCTGGCGTAGTTTCGGCCATTTCACGCTACCTGAATTTTTGCAGACACTTTTTGGGTATAGTAGCAGCATTTAAATAAATATTTGTAAACTACTCAGAAAATTTAAGGGATCTCTTGAATTGTACGTCATTTTTAAATAGTTAATGATACTTAAGAACAATAAAATAATAATTTCTATTTCATTTAAAAAGTTTTGAATTGAAAACGACTTTCTTTGAGATATGAAAAAAATTAAATAGGAAATACGTTTTAGTCGTAATTATGTATAAATAAAAAATTCATCTTTTTACAAAATGATCATTTCGGATTTACTGGATTATTATTATTTGATTATTATTTTAGGAATTGTCATATGACATATGATATATTCATTCTCGCATCCACAAAGAAATATTTAAATTCTTTAAAATCTTCAATATTTTTAGTATTACAATTAATATAATTTTCAAAGAAAAATAATTTTACTTAGCAAAATAATGTAACATTTGGTATGTAGTTTGCAAATTTCACCAAATTACCCGGTTAATAAAGTTTTCATTGGCATTCTAACTATGTTTACATTTGATGAACGAAAGAAGTCTGAAATACTCATTTTGTAATATATATTATGTAATTAGGAGATCAAGCGATATTTTAAATCCAAGAAGATGTTTAACGCCGAGGCGCCAGCCGAGGCGTTATAACATCTTTGAGGATTTAAAGAAGCTTGATCTCCGTATTGCATAAGTTGTTTTATTTTATTTCGTATTTCAATCCTAATTTCTCCCTTTTAAAATCCATCCTAATTTATTGTATAAAGAAGAAAGTTGCCTTGTCTGTGTCATCATACGCGTAACTAAGGAGATAAAAAGCAGCATGCATGCATGCATGTGGCTATAATGCAACATCAAATTATTTACGTTGCCAACAACAACGGAGATCAAGAACGTCTTGAACTCCGGTATCATTGACAACGGAGATCAAGATATACTTTATATTACTAATTGTGGTATATAAAGAATTGTTTGAAATACGAAATGAAATAAAAAATATTAACTGTTTATATTTTTACATAATTACGACTAAAACATATTTTCTATTAAATTCCATATTGTAGCGGAAAATAAAACCTTACGTCATAATCTTGACATGAAGCTTTACGTACTGAAAGGCTTAAACAAACGTCAGTTTAACATAAAGTGGCGTATTTTTATTATTAGTATAGTCAATTTTTGCATTAAGTTCTTATTTTTTACTATCTAAAGATAGAGACTTGAAATCTTTTCTAATGCCTTTAGTACTGGACCAATATAAAATGTAATATGTTTAATATGGGGGCACGCCCCCCCTGGTGGTTGAGACCCCCATTTTGTACCCCTGATTTAATAACGCAACCAAATTGAGCAAAGTTGTGTTGGGAGTGTTCTTGGGGTCGCTGATTATGAATCCAATGAGAAAATTAAAAAATTCAAATAGCAGACCCAAAATGGCGGCTCTAAAATAACGGCTTTTTATATTGATAATGCGATTTACGCCATTTCTATTAATTCTAGAGAGAAATTCAAAGAATCAAAAAGTGTTTATAATGTGATTTTGCAAAGGACTACGCTATTTTGGTTACCTTATTATGTAACCCCTTCGCTCTGCCCTAGTAGTAGAATCAATTTCTGCATTAAGTTCTTATTTTTTACTATCTAAAGATAGAGACTTGAAATCTTTTGTAATGCCTTCAGTACTAGACCAATATCAAATGTAATATGTTTAAGATAGGGACACGCCCCCTCGGGGGTTGAAATCCCCATTTTAAACTCCCAATTTAACAACTCGGGAAGTTTTCAACCAAGTTGAGCAAAAAGTATGTTGGAGGGAGCTGTGAGGTCGTTGATTATGAATCAAATAAGAAAATCACAAAATTCAAAATGGCGGACACAAAATGGCGGTATTTTAGATTGAAAATGCGATTTACGCCGGTCCTATTGATTTTAGAGAAAAATGAGAAAAGCCAGAAAGTGTTTAGAATGTGATTCTGCATAGGAATACATAATTCCGGTTACCTTATTATGTAACCTTCACTCTCCCCTACTGAGAAGCCCACTAGGGTTGATTGAAGGGGGTTACATAATAAGCTAACCAAGATAGTGTATTCCTATGTAAGATTACATTCTAAACACTTTTTGACTCTTTGGATTTTTCTCTAAAATCAATAGAAACGGGCGTAAATCGCATTTTCAATCTCAAATACCGCCATTTTGAGTTCGCCATTTTGTATTTCTTAATTTTCTCATTGGACTCATAATCAGGAACACCAAAACCCCCCCAACATGAATTTCACTCAAGTTAATGGAAAACTTCCCGAGTTATTAAATTGGGAGTGTAAAATGGGGGTTTCAACCCCCCGAGGGGTAAAACCGCCATTTTAAACATATTACATTTTATATTGGTTCAGTACTGAAGGCATTAGAAAAGATCTCAAGTCTCTATCTTTAGATAGTAAAAAATAGGAACTTATGCAAAAATTGACTTTACTACTAGGGCAGAGCAAAGAGGTTACATAATAAGGTAATCGAAATAGTGTATTCCTTTGCAAAATCACATGAATTTTTCTCTAAAATCAGTAGAAACGGCGTAAATCGCATTCTGAATCTCAAAGGCCGTTATTTTAGGACCGCCATTTTGGATTTTTCAATTTTCTCATTGGATTCATAATCAGTGACTCCAAGAACCCTCCCAACATAAATTTCGCTCAATTTGTTTGCGTTATTAAATTAAGAGTACAAAATGGGGGTCTCAACCACTAGGGGGGGCGTGCCCCCATTTTAAACATAGTACATTTTATACTGGTCCAGTACTGAAGGCATTACAGAAGATTTCAAGTCTCTATCTTTAGATAGTAAAAAATAAGAACTTAGGCATGTTTTTTGCAAAAATTTACTCTACTATATAGAATGACTAGATTATTATAAAGCAGGGGGTGAATGAACTTTCGTTCAAAGAGAAAAAATTGCAACACATGAAAAAAAACGTTATAGGTCCTGTAAATGATTCTCCTTAGTTATCGTTTCAAGATTTCAGACGCGACTTCTGTCTTCCTTCAGAGATCAAACTCGTTCTGTAAAGTTTCATTGCCGGATTTATAACATAAATAACTATAAATCAAAAATGTTTCTTTTTATAACATTCTATTCGTAAAAAAAATCCTATACTAACATCCTATCCTATTCGTTTGTTGGCGAAGGAAATGGACATGAGCTCCAGATCTATGTCGCCACTGATCAAGGAAGACCTTAGTATGAGGACTGGACACTTGTTAACAGCTCGACATAATGAAATAAGAAGAGTTGGAGACAAGTCTCATTTGCAGAGATAGGTGAAAAATTTTCATCGCCCAATCTTGTTTCCCTGCATTTTATATTTGGATTTAGGATTGATGCATTATGATTACAATTAAAGTAATTGTCAAACAATCCACATAGTTGATTTGGAAAACCCGTTTGCACATCGCAGCTAGGATGCGTGAACTCTCCTAAAGTCATTCTATTTAGATTCCTTATAGGAATCGAGCCCAATTAAGTAAAATACTTGTATTTACCCTATAGCGGAGTTGTTCACATGATAAGATTATTATTTATTTATTATTTAGGCGGAGTTACTTATCGCTCGTAAATAGCAACAAACAAAGTCACTTTAAATCCAAATAAAACATACTATTTTTTTCCACTAGGGTAAAAGTGCCTCCTCTCTATGATTAGAAGTTTAGTCTAGCAATACCAACAATTTTTTATTAGAAGAAAAAAAATTAAAACAAAGGTCTTTGAATAAACCCCAGCGTGGCTGAATACTGGACAGTCAAATGTTGTTTTCTCGACATTGATCCAAGTGTAGGCGAATTTTCAGATATCGAATCTTGGTTCTCTAACTCATGTTTAATATGTATTTATTTTTAAGCGTTTTATATGTATAAAATGATGATGTACTTCAAACAATATTATTGCTTGGGTGATTGTTAAATCTAAGACGGCTGTGAAAACTGCTGCAGCACTATATTTCCAGCGGTGTGTTGGACGCACCGATTTTCACCCACATTTCAAGCAATTTTCAGATTCTGAGTCTCGGTTGTTTAATTGTCACTCGAGGGTTAATCAGCAACCTGATACTAATTTTCGGTTCACTAAACGTTGTACAAGTCGGAGCCAATGTTCAGAAACCGAATCAGGGTTCCTTGCAACTTGCCCAAGCTTCAGCCAATTTTCACCCGTTAGGTCAATGCCAGTTACCCATAGAATATACTTAAGTCAAATATCAGATACTATTTCGCTAATTTGCTTTAGCTAGTCTAAAGCTAAGTACTCACAGCAGCGGATCCGCAGGCGGATGTCATACGATTGATCGGATTGAGTCGATTTGACTCAAACCGACCAATCGTATGACATCCGCCTGCGGATCCGCTGCTGTGACTACTTACCTTTAGTCAATCTCTACATATCAAGTGCCGGTTACATACTTATCACCCAAAACCTTAGCCAACTTTGAATCTTAGCTAAACTAACTCCAGTTTTAGCAATCTTCAAAATTCAAAATCTTGGTTTCTTACCCTTCGGCTAAGGTTGGGTCAATATTCATATTATATTTTGCTAAATTTCTGTAAATGTGGTTTATTGTAAAGATGGATTAGTGGTTGCTAACCTACTGAATTTTTATGAACTTAAACTTACACTGGCAAGACTAAAGTGTAAACTATATTGACTTACCGACTGTACATATGTATTTGCACAAGAAGACGTACACTATGCAAGTGTTAGGTTTGTACGGCCTCAATATGTGTTGAGAGTCTAAGACATTAATCATTTATACGAATTTTCGATTTCTTCGTATTTATTTTGTTAATAAACATTTTATATCCAACACAAAAATCGACTTTGCATTCAGTTACGGCGAAACAGTAATGGTAGACTTCGTTGCTTGTTTGCACTAGCATTCATTAAAGGAAAAGGATTGTGTAATAGTTGCTTTGTTTCTCAATTACCAGCCTTGGTACTACATTAACATTCAAGATCGGTCCAAGACTAACTTTAGTTTTATTGCGATATCGGTGTCATTTATTGTCCAAAACATTGCATAACGTATTGGTTTTAGCCAATAACAACCAATATTGGGTAACTCTGATATTTCCATGTCTGAGACCAAGCTTGGTATCAAATTATCATCCCTACTTTAGTCTAGCAGTGGGCCATTTTCGGATATTAAGGTTGTGCCAAGGTTGATAAACATTGTTTCAAACAAAAGCTTATAGTGGTATTTTGTTTTAAATGGAGAGCCGCGATTGCTAACATAATTAAGCGTCAAATAAACTGCCACTTTTAATTCTGATAACGCAATATACCTACTATTTATCTATGGTTTATACAATGTTATCAAAAAAGACTACATTAAGTTAAACCTGTCTTTAATGTGGACTTAAAGTACACGTTCCATAAAACGTACATGTTTTGTCGTTAGTAAGTGCTTTATTTAAAACATAAATTTACAAGAGGTAGGTACATGTATAACAGTGTAACATACGTATTCTGTATTTCGTTAGATCAACAAATGCTGGAAAAAATGTCTTAAGCAAAAATTCTATAAAAATGTTGATTAATTTGTTGTGTTTCGATTTGTTTTAATCTTAATAAAGTTGGTACCTCCTTTTGTTAATCAAATCACGGGAAATTCAATGGTCCTGCATGATACGTGCGTGACTTCGGAAACAACAAGCATTTGTTGTAAAAAACACAATATTTAATTTGTTTATATTAAACTCTTATCGAGTTTAGTAAAAATTAAAAGAGTATCTGCCTTTATTTCAATCGAAATGGAATCTGGATAAAAGCATATTCAATTTAACCGTTATTCCCGAGATTAAAAGAAACTTTGTAGAATATCATATTTATACAAATACTACGTTACATAACTGATTTATGTCTAATACATCTAAATTTCAAAAATGTGCTATACTAATTATACGCAATATTGGTACTGGTTGCGTTCTGATTGACTTTTATTGACAATAACAAAAGAATTCCCTTTTTCTGGTTTTATTATATTTTCAATTCATTATAGAAAGAAATTTCTTTCTAATATATAACCGATCTAAGTATTTCTAATCAACTTACTAAAGTTTTCATTTAAAAAATACAATTTTATGAAGTAAACCAGAAATCAATGATTATGATTAGAAAAGCCTTATTCAACTAGTCAGTGGTACTCATAAAGACGCTTTAACAGTGTCGAAACGGCTTTTTAATATCTTTAATAACAATTCATAAGAAATACAAAAACGACAATTTCCTATAACTCAAAAAATAAAAAATAAGTAAATCGAGAATGCTCGCTTGTTTTCTTTTGTTATCTGACCACTAAAATGCCCTCGGCGAGCAATTTAAACCACCCGATTTCAACATCTGGAGACCCACAAGAGAACCTTTTTATGAAATGTGCATCTATGGAATGTGGAGTCAACGCTCTGTATATATAACTGCACATAACGGTGGTATCTTCTGACCTCCGAACACTTGGCAGCGCTGCTGGAGGTAACAGAGAACTATAAGTATCTTCTTATATATAAATTTTGGAGGTCGGTTCGTATCTTCTGTATACTCTATATATGACAAAATAAAACAAGGGAAATAATTTCCCCTTTCTTGAGATTCGGATTCTAGAGGTTCCCCTCATCACAAATATAACAAATTTTTAGCAATATATCCACGCGAATACCCGGAAGTCAGGCCGTCTCCTCTGTATGACGGAGGTGACAGCTTAACAGGCATCAATATATATATATATATATATATGTATATATATATATGTATATATATATATATATATATATATATATATATATATATATATATATGTGCTTTTGTATCGTGTTCGCCTCCGTATACTGAACAGACGACCACAACTCCGCCATTAATAATGATTGTATATTAATTATTCTAGTGTCACAGACTTTTTCTTGAACTAACACTCCTAAATCCACCAAGAGGGGTAATTTTATTTAATTTTTTAGATATACATGCTTCTGTATAGTGCGCGTTCGTGTCAGCCTCCGTACATAGAGCGCTCGTATTCACCTCCGTGTATATAATTTTGGCAAATCAAGCGTTCGAGTACGCCTCCATCAACGTTGTCAAGTTTTCAAGGTATAAAACTATGGTACTTATCACTATTCAGCAGATTCTGTTTATCAAGTCCGTGTTTATGTCTGCTATAAGTGCTGAGTTCGAGGACACCTGCTGAAAGTATGCCGTTAAACAAAACGGACCTTTAAATTTATACATATAAGATATTTCGAGATATAGTTCTGTTAGAAACGAATTTTCAGATTATAATAATGTAAATTTGTTTCGTTTATATTCTAATGGAATAAAATCATATATGTTTAATATTTTATTAAATCATATAATGTCACGCCTACAATTTTGTTGTATTTTTAAATAATTAACAAAGGATGACATTCCTTACTGTATAAGGTATGTGCGATGTGGTAAGTAGCTAGAATCATTTCAGAACTACATTTCTAACAACAAAGTGGTTGAAAACAATTAAAGTTTATTCTTTAAACCCATTTCTTTGCTTTTGCTTTCTCACAATATATGTACAAGTCCACAGAATGAGAACGAGTTTTTGTAAAAAATACCTTTTTTCATTTCTCGACGTTATATGACCTAAATAACACGACAGACATCCCTGGAGGAAAAAAATCCTGTTGTTTTTGTCTTTGTCTGTACACCTGTTAAGTTTTGAAATTATTGCAAATATCAATGTCAAATTTGAACCAAAACTATTTGGTCTGAAAATACAAATCCAGCTCGTAAATAACCAAAATATAAACAGTGTAGCGTCAGGGTTTTTTAAGGCGTTTACAGCATTAAAAAGTCTGTTGCAATTTAATTTTAAAAACGACAATCAAATTTAACCGAAAAATTACATCAACCATTACCATTACATCAATCATTATCGTTGAAATACATATATTAAAAATAAAAACAAACAAACATGAAGGTTGTAAAACCAAAAGGTTTTAAATCTAGATAGATAAACACATTCTCGTTTCAAACACATAAAGTATACCAGGGTTTAATCTTTCAAAGAAATATTGATCATTTATTTGTTAATATTCCCTGAGTTATCTGTTTTGGGATGGTATTTTGAAATCTACGCCAAACAAAAAGTTACATATTGAAAGACTGTGTAAAGTTTTTGAAATCTTAGGAAAAAATAGGTATCGATAAAAGCATAATTCACGGGGAATCGAGAAAAAATGCGATTCTGGAAGTGCCACTACCAAGTAATGTTACCTAACTCAAGTTGTTTTCCGCTATAATAAATCATTATCATCTATTTATTCCGAATGTACGAAATACTACATACATGAGCATTAGCTTATACCCATAAGTACTATTAAAATTTATTGGGTGAAATTAAGCCTAATCTTTGAAACTTGGCAAACAGGGTGGATATTTGCTTAATCTTTAAAGATTAGACCATCTAAGTGACCCTCGCCAACTTCAATACACTTTTTACGTCTGGATATAAAATTATTCATTACCCAGTGGAGTGAACCTTCATTTATTGCAGCGACTTCTCTATTGTAAATTTTTCTGAAATTGAAATTCTGGAAACAACATTTATTTTGTTATATTTGTATTGTATTAGAAAAAGATACGTACTAGAAAAGATGAGATTTTGAAAGACATACAACCTCTTTCCAAAAAAAGATGAGGTATTGGCGAATGCAGCTTCTGGGAAGCTTGATCAAACAATACAAATCCTAGGTCAAAGATTCAATATTGCAATAAAGTATGGTAGCATTTACTACAAAAAAGGTTTGTCATTAGCAACTTAAAGATTTATATTAAATTACAATCAAATACCTACTAAAAGAACCCTTAGAACTGGTCGTTGTCTACCCCATCCCAGGCTTGTCTGGGTAACGGATGACGCGATCAGAATCAAATGTGTGGTAGAGTTATGCCGAGGTGTTGCGTTTACGTTTCACCGGAGTGTTTCTTGACGATGACCCTAAAACGTTATAATTCCAAACGATCCTACACTGTACCAAACAATGACTTTCGTGCTATGTAGGTTTTTTGTTAACGCTTGCCAATATTTTCACCTGTCCAATGACTCAAATTTTGTTTGTTGATTACACCACTCTGCATAAATTCTGTGACGCCCAAGTCGGATATTTCTATGACAATGACACGATTATTCAAGACAAAAAGGTGCTTTAGAAAATAATTAAATTCAACAGAATCTCTGACAGGTACCTACTGGATGACTGCATGTGAATATAAATCTCAAAGGTATACAAGATATAATACATAAGGTTGTGGGGAAAAATCTGCAAAATTTGGTTGCAACTCTAATTTGCTTGCATTCATCTAGAATGCTATGATACTTTCTGGGTTTTTTTATTTAAAGTGTAGTTTACTTAGCTAGTAGAATTAATTTCTAATGCATAAATAATCAAGAATTTAAACAAGAATTAACTCGAAGATAAAATTGACAAATTTTATACTTGGCATGGAATTTTGAAAAACTTTTCTGCTGTAAACATGCAGCTTCTGGAAAGCTTGCTCAAACAATACAAATCCTCGGTCAAAGATTCAGTATTGCAATAAAGCATGGTAGGATTTACAACAAGAAAGGTTTGTCATTAGCAACTCCAAAATATATACCAAATTACAATCAAATACCTACTAAAAGGTTTGTAAAAATACTCTTATAAACCGGTACAACTTTTTGACAATTCCAGAAATCAACCAATAGCATGAATACTGTAAACGAGAAATTAGCAGTAAAGATTAGGAGACCACAAGACAGGGATTGTTAAAAAGAAAAAGTAACTAAAAACTCCGGCAAACTCCAAATTTGCCATTTGTAAATCTAGTGAATCAGCAAAGACAAAACATCGTATAGAAATTGACAATTTAAAATATAAAAGATTTACTAAGACTATTTAAGTCTATTAACCCAGAAACATAATGAAATGTGTGGAATTCACAAGTGAAGGAAGCCAGCGAGCACGGGAAAAGCGGTTTTTGCCGAGTAATGAACGATATTTTTCAGTATACCTCTCTGAAAACCACAATAAAATACTCAAAAAAACAGAAAAATTTAAAGATAGAATCATAAATCGAAAGAGTGCTTTTATTAAGAGCACGGGAAAGCCTGCACGGGAAAAGTTTTCCGGTGCACTGCACGGGAAAGGTTGCCTTTCGCAACCAATACACAAACATGAAATTTATATGTTTTCAGAGAGGTATACTGAAAAAAATATTCTTGTACCCTACTAGATGCAACGACGATAGAAATATATTTCTAGTCGTATCTGTAGCGAATGTACATGTTTGGTAAGGTTTGTCATTAGCAACTCCAAAATATATACCAAATTACAATCAAATACCTACTACAAGGTTTGTTACTCTTATAAACCGGTACAACTTTTTGACAATTCCATAAATCAACCAATAGCATGAGTATTGTAAACAAGAAATTCGCTGTACAGATAAGGAGACTACAAGACAGGGATTGTTAAAAAGAAAAAGTAGGGGAGAGTCTGGAACATTGGCCATGCAGGAACAGTGGCCACCTTCCCGCCATTTTCTTATTTATTAGGTGCTGCTCAAGATTAGGTGCTGTCATCTAGCACAGAATGTACCAATAGGACACTAAGTATATTAACAAAGTAATTCCATTTAAATCTCAAGATTTTTATTTTAAAACAAACTCAACCTGAAATTTTGTACTTGAAGTAAACTACAACACGCAAGTGAAATAATAATTGTTAGTGGCTAAATAAATAAACGTCGAAAGGAACTAGCGTTGGCCGCTTATACCTACTTCATGTAAATATTTATTGGTATAATAATATTTTGATTGTGTTGGATAGTTTTTGTTTTTCCCTACTTTTTAAAAAACATGAAGTTGATGTAAAAAACATTTTATTATTAAATGATTAAAAACATGTAGTTGATTAGTGGCCATGTTAAATGTAGGTACAGTGGCCACTTCTTTGTTATGTAGGTCCCTGTACTATTATTTAGTACAATATTTTATTTATTTCAGATATTATTTCCTAGATGTTCCTGATGATTTGTACATTATTTATATCAACCTGTAAATATAGGCGGCACTACTAGAACAGCAAATCTGTTTTTTTTTTCATTAATTTATCTATGTATAATGTTTGTTAGCTTTTGCCTGGTTTTTTAAATTTAAGTTGCCTTTTTTTAATGCAAACTATTTTTTACAAAATAAATCATTATTCTGTAAATGGCTGTGTACTTGTCTTTACTATTCCCATCTTCCACACAGTAGTGGCCACTGTACCATCACTGTAGTACAGTGGCCACTTTTATCTTAAATTCTTCCAACTCCAAAATCTTTGTTATAATTTTATTTTTTTCAGTTTTAGAATGCAATTGTGTAGAAGTAAAAATAGTATTTGTTATCTAATGGTAACAGATTCTATTAAAAAGGGTTAATTTTGATTGTTGTTGATGTTATTAAAAAAGGTGGCCAATGTTCCAGACTCTCCCGGCTCCTGACTCTAACTAAAAACTCCGAAAAACTCCAAAATTGCCATTTATAAATCTAGTGAATCAGCAAAGACAAAACATCGTATAGGAATTGACAATTTAAAATATAAAAGATTTACTAAAACTATTTAAGACGACTAACCCAGAGTAAAAATGAAATGTGTGGAATTCACAAGTGATACTCTAGGACAGACTGTTTTGAGTTTGTTGCATTCTCATCAGCTGGAGCTAATCACCTGTGAACCCCACACACAGATTCCTGGCTTATATACAAGCTAATGACTAACATTAGTACCAAATGCTAACCGATGCGACACCTATAATATTACGGTCTTTATAGGTTGCCAAAGAGAAGATAACCGAAAGTTTCTAAGGTGCTGATTCTGTTGTATGAACATCTAGTTATCTGTTTAAAAATTGCAGCTTATCTAAACTCAATAGTAAAAGAATTATTCATATTTCAAATTTGTGCAGATTTATTTCTCCCCAGACACTTAGAAAAAATATTCTTGTACCCTACTAGATGCAACGACGATAGAAATACATTTATAGTCATATCTGTAGCGAATGTACATGTTCAATGATGTCAAACGAATGCGTTTTCAAAACGAAATAGATTTTATAGTGCATGCTCCCACAAGTTGCAAAATAGCATAATCGGACAAACAGTCGAGGTTTAAAAAGTAACATCTCCCTACTACGCTTGTACAAACACCGAGTCAGGTTTTCTTTAAAAATTGTGGTATATGCTTTGTTTCCTGAAATGAACTGGTTTCTTGTAAATCTACAAGACAAGATTCAACAATAAAACTTTCATTAGACATTTACAACTTTTTCCGGAATGTGAACGACTGCACCTAGATAAATATTATTATAGTTTTTGGATAGCAATACATCGCATCGTTCTCGACAAGCTTAAAGGTTCTCATAATTAATTTACTAAAACGTTGTCCTAATTTTATTTCAGCCAAACATTGGCCTTCAAATTCGCCAGACCTTAATTCTTTTGATTACTAAGTTAAAGCTTTACAGAGAAAAGTGAGCAGTATCCTGAAACCGTTTAAAAATAGGGAAGAATTGAAAGGGAGAGATTTAGATTTTCAAGAAACTATTCCGTGAGCTATTGTGCAGTGGAAAGCACGATTGAGAATGATCATAACTGAAAATAGGGAAAATAGTGTCATTTTATTGGTGAAACTAGTATATATAAACTCTAATACAATATATCGTATTAGAAGTGCTATTAATTAAATATGTATTGTAATTATGTAGACTTATACTACTTAAAATTATACTTTAACGAACGCGCAGCTATTTTGAGGTTGGTAACAATCGTCATTGAACTCCAAAGTATGAAGCGTTTTATCTAGGCCATCCGGTATATTTTTAAAAATTTTAAATTCTATTGATGGTATAGGAAGATATAGATCTACCAAAAAAGAAGTACTTAACGAATGTCTCAAGTTTTGACACAATCTTTAGGTCTTTGGAATTTATTATTAGCAAGTTATTATTAGAAACGAAACAAGCTTGTTGTTACGTCATTCTAATATCTTCTCAATTTTGGGATATAAATTTGTCATTATGTTTTATTAGATAGAAATTTTCAAGAGTTTCTTCAATCTTGTTGATCGGTTCCAAAACCTCAAATTGTACTATTCTTTGCGAATTAGTTTATTAAGTTTTTAAGTAGTAGTTTCAACAATTCTTGTATTATTCAAACAATTATTAAAAAAAGTTAATAAAACTATACGTTGTTTTCTTGTAAATTGGAAAATCGCCAAAAAGTTTTATTTTGTTTTTTGATAATTTTAATATTTGTCAAAAATACCTACACCATTCAATATTATTAGAAAATATGCTCTGCAATTGTTGCCTTCCTACTACTTTAAAGCATTTTTAATGATTTCAAAATAATCAGTAATGGGGGTGTATCAAAAAATGTTAAAAAAGGAATTTTTCATGTCGGGATATTTCTTCAAGCCCGGTTTGTGAACGTAAAATGTCATTAGGAATATTTTTTCTTAATAAGATTTTTCTATATTTTAACAAATAAGGTCATCTCGATTTAAAAACCTATTGTCACTTGTAAACTTTGACATGGCGTATTTCAAGTATTTTTGGAAGCAGAAGTGATTGAACAACAAAGTTTTTTCCTTTAAACAAAGAATATTAAAATGTTTTCCCATATGGATCGAACTTTAAGGCACACACTGTATAGTGGACCACCTGCAAAATCTGCCGTTTCTCTTAAAAATCATCAAAGTTCTTAATTTGTAAGAGAATCCTTTAAAATAAGATATTTTGTTAATTTTGTTTGCTGTAAAGATTTGTGTATCCTATTATTGTTTATAAAAATATTATATTTGATAAAAACATTTGCTTCGTATTGTATATTTCTTTATACAGAGATTTGCCGAAAAACATTGATTTTAATGTTTGAGTATCTTAAAAACGAATGTTTTCCTGAATCGTTGTGTAGAAACGTTACTGTTCATAACTCTCAATAAATCAATAATTTTATAAAATCACTAAGCATTAGCTGTTGTTAAATTGGGTCCACTTCACGAATTTTGTCCCAAATCTAAGATTTATGCATTAAAAATAAATTCTTATTACTGTAATAAGTCCTAATTTCGTAATAATTTGCAAGAATTTTAAATAAGAGTACAGTTTTAATATAATATAATCATTCTTTCCATTTAAAAAGATGTAATTATATTTACTAAGAAATACAGACAGAAACGTGATACCTTAGATAAGGAAATGACGCGTTTTTAAACTGGCTTCAGCAAAACAAAACACGAATATAAACTAAAAATATGCTAGGCAGTGTTGCCGCGAATTCGGAGGCAAAAACATCCTTTGAATGCTTTTATACATGCGGAGGTAAACACAACCGCGCGGCGTATACATGTATATCTCGCAGCGACTCTGCGGCAATCGCTGGAACTAAAATGTATATAAGTATACGTAAATAGGTCCCGTTTGACTCCGGCTGAAAATAGGTGGAAAATGATGCTGGAGGTGTCCTGATGCCGAATAACATGGTTAGCGCGTTCGACTCCGATACCGACGAGTTGCCTCCGGATTTTGAGTCCGACTCGTACGCTGTATATAGCGTTCGGAGGTGTATAAGTACTAAAAGCACATATATATATATATATATATATATATATATATATATATATATATATATATATAAATATGAATAGATAGATTAATGCGCGTATATAAACATATAACAAAGGGATAATAATGGGAATTCGCGCAAGAGATTTATAAGAGAAAGTTAGTTGCAGCCGTATACACGTGTTTCGCACTTATTAGTGCTCATCAGTACGGCATAGCAGATAGAAGAAATATAATTTAAGCAACAAACTAGAAACAATGTATAACACAAGGTTCCACAGATAGTAGCCAACCACACATTTGTAGTTTCGGCTCGAAGACATTGAGTTTTCAATGCAACAACAAACGTCACTACGGAGGTAGCTATAGCCACTACCGTGAGACAACCTAATCCCAAAACATATCAACATGAATAGATAGATTAATGCGCGTATATAAACATATAACAAAGGGATAATAATGGGAATTCGCGCAAGAGATTTATAAGAGAAAGTTAGTTGCAGCCGTATACACGTGTTTCGCACTTATTAGTGCTCATCAGTACGGCATAGCAGATAGAAGAAATATAATTTAAGCAACAAACTAGAAACAATGTATAACACAAGGTTTCACAATAAATTATATTTCTTCTATCTGCTATGCCGTACTGATGAGCACTAATAAGTGCGAAACACGTGTATACGGCTGCAACTAACTTTCTCTTATAAATCTCTTGCGCGAATTCCCATTATTATCCCTTTGTTATATGTTTATATACGCGCATTAATCTATCTATTCATGTTGATATGTTTTGGGATTAGGTTGTCTCACGGTAGTGGCTATAGCTACCTCCGTAGTGACGTTTGTTGTTGCATTGAAAACTCAATGTCTTCGAGCCGAAACTACAAATGTGTGGTTGGCTACTATCTGTGAAACCTTGTGTTATACATTGTTTCTAGTTTGTTGCTTAAATTATATTTCTTCTATCTGCTATGCCGTACTGATGAGCACTAATAAGTGCGAAACACGTGTATACGGCTGCAACTAACTTTCTCTTATAAATCTCTTGCGCGAATTCCCATTATTATCCCTTTGTTATATGTTTATATACGCGCATTAATCTATCTATTCATGTTGATATGTTTTGGGATTAGGTTGTCTCACGGTAGTGGCTATAGCTACCTCCGTAGTGACGTTTGTTGTTGCATTGAAAACTCAATGTCTTCGAGCCGAAACTACAAATGTGTGGTTGGCTACTATCTGTGAAACCTTGTGTTATACATTGTTTCTAGTTTGTTGCTTAAATTATATTTCTTCTATCTGCTATGCCGTACTGATGAGCACTAATAAGTGCGAAACACGTGTATACGGCTGCAACTAACTTTCTCTTATAAATCTCTTGCGCGAATTCCCATTATTATCCCTTTGTTATATATATATATATATATATATATATATATATATATATATATATATATATATATATATATATATATATATATATATATATATTTGTCAAACCGCTTATACACGTTTTGAAATATTTACTTTGCCGTTAAACGTAGTACGAAGAGGTAAAAAGTAAGATTGCAATAGAAACGTAAATTTTATCTAAATACAGAAAATATCTGAACTACAAATTTAGATTTAATTTTTGTTTTTGGGTTTTCGAAGAATTATCTTACATCCTGAAGTCAATAGCTTTTCGATTTTCAAGCCATACAGCTTATTTGTTTCTTGCATTGCTATTAATTACTTTTTAGTCTGAAGTTTAATTAACACTATGTTGATAAACAAAAGCAAAGATTATTATTCGCATGTGTATTTTGAATAACTACACAGTTATACACAGAAAAATATTAATAAAAACAATGTTTTTCGAGAATTTCAATCAGGGTTTTGTAAACATTATCGTTGTGAAACTACTTTATCAAAAATAACAAATGATGTTTTTTAATGGTTTAAATAAAAATAAATCTGTGTTTCTTATTCTTTTAGCATTTACAGAAGCGTTTAACACTACTAACCAAAATATAGTGCTATCGATATTGCTACTTCATTTGTTTTGGTGCATTATCTATCTCTTTAATCGGTAACAAAATGTATTAAAGATAACTATCTTAAAAAAGGTTCCAAGTTATTACTACAAATGTTTCACTCGTTCAATAAATCGTGGAGTTCAAATCAATTACAAGTAAATTGTGGTGTGCCGCAGGGCTCATTTCTCGAACCCATTTTATTCAGCATTAACACAATAATTTTCTTTAGATAGGATTTTGTAATTGTCGTTTATATGCATATGATACACAACTTTACTATTACTTTCGTAAAGAGGATAATATAAAAATTTAACAGTTGAACAAAATAAATAATCTCATAGCCACTAGGCTGCTGACCTTTTTTAATTGTCAATGATCCAACTTTGGACTTATGTAAGAAGCTTATGCTTCTCCGAATTCTCGCCAATGGTTTATGTTTTGCCCTGTTTTGGTCGTCCACTCGTTCTGTGTCTGTGAATAATAGTGTTCCACCTTTCATTTTGTTGTCATGCATTGTGTTGTGTTCTGTTTCATTTTAATGTTGTGATGTTTTCTTCAGCTTCCTGAACTCTTGTACTGTTTCTGATCCATGTGTTTATTTTCCTTTCAGTTAACTTTATTCCTAAAACTGATCTTTTCACGAATCTTTGCGTTGTAATGATTTTATCCATGTTAACATTAATGACTGTGACAATAAAATACATACACAAATAAATAGAGGAGTTGAACATTCAACCTTTAAATATTGTGACATTTTGGGATTTCTAAAAATCAATTTTAGTTTGCTAAACATTACCCATTCCAATCGTGTTCTTCTAGTTATTTCGGTTGATTGTTTTCTTTATTCAAGGCTTCAGGATTTTCAGGATTTAGATATACGTATTCATTCACCCACTCTAAGATGCAGTCGTTTTTCGTTTTACACTTTTTAATTGGTTACTACTAGTCTTTAGTGCCAATTGTATTTTCATTGCGGGTCTTCCATAGATGTTACGGATTAATTGTCTGTGTTGAGAATCTATTTTACAGTTATTCATGGCTTGTTCCACAACCCAAACTTCAACGCAGTAGAATGCCTTTAAGGAGAGGATTTGACGTGCTATATTACTTCTTGAATCCAGCTCGTTCGACCGGTTGATACGAATCTACTTTAGCTATTAATCTGTTATTTTTTATTCACTTTTATAAAAGAACATGTAGATTTAAGATGCATAGGAGACGATTTGACGTCCTATATTACTTCCTAAATCCAGCTTGATTGAAGGTTGATACGAAACCATTTTAGGTGTTAATCGGTTATTGATGATTTTTATGAAAAACTTGTCGATTTAAGATAGCAAAGAAATACCTCGATAGTTTTTTAATTCGTCGCTATTTCCCCTTCTTGTTTAATGAAACATCTATACTTTCATGTCAATTACTCTGCTTTATGGAGACATTTATTAAACATAATTAAACATAATAATAATTAATTATTAAACATAAACAATAAGGATCTTTAATATAAAATTTTTGTCTGAGTTTCTAGAATCCCATCTAGGGCGGGTGCTTTGTTGTTTTTTATTTGTGTTATAGATATTTCCTAGATTTCTATGTCGGTATTTCTTTGGAATTTACGTTTCTGTTTCTTGTGAGTTGTTTCCTGTATATTAAGCTCCTGGTGCTTTTTGGATGCATACAATTTTTTTGTAGTTGTGTATAACTATCTCCGATATTTTACTTTTATCTCTTTCTTCCTTTCCGTTTTCATTTTTTATGGAAATTATGCTAGTTCTTCCTGACGTTCATCTAAGGCACTTCATACCTCTATTATTTTCGATTACTTCTTCATCTCCAATCTTTACTTCTTATATTTCCTTATGTCTTCTCTGATATTTTTCTTTATAATTCTATTCTGCTTTCCGCATCAACAGATTCCTTTTACTAGTAAGTTCTCATCTTTTATACGTTAATTTCTTTGTTTCATCGCTTATCCTGTCTTCCCTAAGTTTAGCTTTTCATGCTAGATATTTTTATACTTGCATCTAAAAGCTATTTTGTCTGTTGTTAGTTTTGTTGATGTTTTTTCTAGTTTTTTCTTGTTGGGCACTTTCCTCTAGAGCTTTTATAAAATTATTAGCTTTCATTCTTATTTTATATGGATCCACCTATACTGACTTTCTAAACAGTTTAAAAGTTTTGCGATTTCAATGCGATTTATCCGAAACATTAAATTGGAATACACCGCCTGGCGAGGGACACAAGCTCACGTTCTGACTTGTAGGAATATACCCATATTTCATATGTTACGTAGATTCCTTTACGTAAAATTCCTTATTCGCGAGATGCGAACAATATTTTATAGAATGCATATGACGGTCGTTGTTAAAATACAATACAATTGTATGTGATATGTCCTTATCAAAGCACGGCGTTTGAGTTTTGTTGCGGATCTACTTTTTATCATGTCGCCGCAGTAAGAGTAACATAGTATAACATAACAGACTACTGATTAAAACCAAAATAGCTATTTGTGCAACAAGCTAAGAAATTGGGATATTTTCCATTCTGGACGAGATCGAGAGAGTGGCGGAGCCCAGATCAAAAACACTTCGTGAATGGAAAAAACACTTTTTCCTAGAGAGTTAACGCAAAATAAACGTACCTACTTGATGTTTAATACAATTAATGAAACTAATGATTAAATTGGTTTAAAGTTTAAAACCCATTTTTTAACAAAATTAGAAACAAATCTTGTAGGATACACGTTAGGAAATGCGATTTTGTATAACTCCTGTAATTTTGAATATACGACTTTCATAATAACCGTAATTATCGTTCGACCAATAGAAATCAGTTTTCGTGACCTTTGACCTTGTATTACTTTCGAACCCAACATGATATCGATGGCGACTTTTTGCACGTTACTTATAAAACCTATATAAAGGTGTGCGCGAAAATTTACATTGGTGCAAATCTCTCGGAAGTAAAATGCTAATGTTACTGGGCTAATTAGAAAATCCATTCCTGCGCATTATGTAGATTCTTTTAGTGCATCATCAATTTCTTCTATAACATTTTTCTCTACTTAGAGCCAAAGGCGGTCCACAAACGAGACTGTCTAGACCGCTCGAGGGCGCCAAGAAAATTGAACAAGAATTTGGTGAATAAGTTTGTTTTCACATTGTTCTTGACAATGCACTGTTAGTACGTGATACAATGCCAAAAGTTTTTGGATTAGGAAAAGGTAAACTCACACTTTCAACAACAACAAGCAGTCGTTTTCAAACTAGGACAATCAAAGAAATTAGGAGGGAATCAGAGAAGAATTCTGGAAAACGTGGGGCTGTAGAGTCTCTGGACGGTGGATACGAGTAATAGCATAATAATATACTAAATGAGATTCGGCTTCGAAAAGTTCAAGTATAATCTGAAGTACTGCTCCCACAAAAGACGCATGCACATTTCGCTGCTTAACTCTTGTGTAATCAGGTTCAACAGTAAATGGGTACCCAAATGAATTTACTTAGTTGGGATTACTGTGTTCATCCGACGTTGGTGGTCCCAAAAATGACAAACACGCTTTAGAGGACTCTAAAAATTCAAATAAGATCGGCCCGTTGATAAAGAATTACAGGTGTACACTTTACAGTAGTATTCAAGGAGATAGTGGGCGATTGTAAATAAAATGTATGTCGCATTTTTACTCTAATATTATTATGTATAGTTTTGGTTATCGATAAAATGCTAGGGGCTGGGTTTTTGATTAACAATTCAGAGAATCATTAAAAAACTGTCATGTCAAAAAACTTTTATATAACATGTCACATAGGTTTATTATTTATTGTATATGCATTTGTTTATAATAAAATATACTTACACTAATTTTTAATTTATCTATTAGAATTTAGAATCAATTTAAGATGCTACAATACGCGTAAGAACAAATGAAAGAAATAGCGAGTCTTACTTTTCATTCTTGTGTTCCCGGGTAAGGCGTTTAAAAAAATGTTTTATTTTAGTATGGTATATCTATAGTGAACCCTGAAAAAAATAGTATTATTAATGTACTGATTTTGTTATTAGCTCTGATTATTAGATGATATTATTATTATGTGATAATATTATAAAATGTGATTTATTTTAAAATTCTAAAAGTTCGCTTGAAGAAATGTGTGAAAGGTAATAAATACATGTCAGAAAGGTTGTAAAACGATTTCGAGGGTTTATATTTGTTCTGACCTCTAAAGAGTAGTTGTTGCTTTCAATTTTACCCGCCTTTTCTCGTTAAGTATTATAAAGAACTATTTGAACCATGAAAATATTAATGGCATTTGATTTTTGACTTTTTATTATATTAGGGACTGTTGTTTTATATTATAAGCATAAAATAATACTTAATTATGTTGCTATTATGTTTACTAAAAGTATAGTAAATTTCTGTTTCTTACTAAGATGTAATAAATAATTATTTTAGTTTTGTATGAAATTTTATGTCATTTACACGTTAAACAATTCATATACCTACCTTCCAATCTAAAATAAGTTTTATGGCAAGCAAACATTTTAAAATTATATGAATTGTGTTTGAATTAATTTGTACTTACTTGGTTATTTAATATTAAATAATAGAGAGAAAAAAGGACTAGTTTAAATAGTCTTACCATAGTTTAATTTATAATATACCGTTTATTACTTATGTACATTACTCATCTTTAGTTTTAAATTTAAATTACATTTTTTCCTTGTTTTGATTAAAGGAGAAATAAGTTAAACAAATTCTTGAATTGCAATCAAATTTTCTTCAGTGATTTAATTTACTTACTCAAATAAAATAAAATATACAATTCTTTTAAATAGGTTCATGAACCAATTTATTACGGATGTAAACTTGGTATCAATTGAAGCAATTGAAATCTATGGTCCATTAGCAATTAATAATATATTTCCAAATATTGAGAAATTTAATTTATATCATATGAATATTCGTAGCATAAATAAAAATTTCGACGAATTAAAAATATATTTAAGTCAATTACAAACAGAATTAGATGGTTTAATTTTAACGGAAACGTGGAAAATACATCTTACGGAATTACTAGATTAATTAATTATTCCAGGATTGATTAATTTGGGTTAATAATTACGTAAAACAATTTCAAATCATTCAAAAAAATTTGTGCGTATTATTTTAAATAAAGAACCCACTTGCTCATGAGAATGTTTTTACCAAGAAGCTAAAATACTACATTCTCTTCAGATATTTTTTTAATAGTAGTCTTATATACATATCAAAATAAACAAAACTTGATCATAATTGATCATAACTATGAAACTAGAACAAAACTATTTACTTTTAAGACTCCATTATCAACTAAATCCGGAGGACAAAGAACTTATACTTATCTCACTCCTAGACTTTTATAATTACCGACCGCAAGAGATTATATAGATACTTAATATTAGGAATAACGAAAAAAAAATTTGTTTGAAATTGGCGTAAGAGAAATAAAAAAATTATTTTGTTGAATGAGTCATTTTGGCTGCAACATATTCTATTTAATTTAATTGGATATCAATACTTCAGATTGATACATGTATCTACTTATATTTAATAAGTACTTCTTATACATGTAGTTAATAATACAGGCGTGCAATATTATAATTTAAAAAAAAATACATTTGTGTTCTTGTATTCTTGTGTATTGTTTTTAAAATGCTAAAGTAAAGATGTTTTTAAGTTCTCTAAATGATTTAAATTTCAGGTAAATTAATATTTCTTTCTTAATAATGTATCAATCAAAAAGTTTACACTTTTATTTTACAATGATTTTTTACAAACTAAATAAATGGATTATTAAGAATCAAGACTTTTTCAGGATTAACTTGAAATATAATAAGATAAGAAAGGAATTCTAACGTTTCTTCCCTACTTCCATAACAATATTACGAACACCAGATTTTTAAAGCGTCATAAATATGTCTAACGATTCGTTTCGCCTTAAATTCAATATCAGCGAAAAAGAATAAGACAACATACAGTACAACAGAGTAAGAAAGAGCCAGATGTTTCTTTCACAGCGACAACGTTGCAGGACGTCAAAATACCGAATTCCACATTAACGTATATCTCTGGGACGTCCTTTAGTCGGAAATACTTATATGGATATACAGTGGACGTTGTAAGACTGTATTATGTGCGGACGTCGAATGGCGGTGTATATTAACTTCTTTATTTTTGATTTTATTCAAAATCTAACTCGCACACGTAACACTACTATGTGAGATAGTGTATATACACGAACTAAATCTTCTCTAACGTTATTAGTTGTGGTGGACGTCCAATTACTTAGATATGAAAGGACGTCCATTTGTTAGACTGATGTAAATATATAAATATATATATATATATATATATATATATATATATATATATTGCTGTGGATGGTAGTTTCAAAATTTTGAAAATTTTGTGAAAATCTAAAATCTTTGTTAAATACTAACACTTTTGAAATATTTTTATCAACTTTTCCAGTTAAAAATAAATTTGAGGTATTTTATGGTGTGTCATTGATTTTGAAATCAATGTGTATACTTTTTAATAAGGTTAAATAATACATGTTTCATTATTTATTATCAAACAGCTTACTCACCGATTACTTAAGTGTACGTAACATCCAGTTGTTCGAAAGTTTTTTGTTGTGATGTAATTCAATTATGTATAATTTCAAATGTGTATATCGACGGGTTATGCGATTCTTTAAGGTTTGTTAATGTAAATAGATCGTTATTATTGCGTAAAAGTGTTGTATAATAGATGTGTCACTTTTATAAAGAGTATTAATCTGCTATTATGTATTATATGTTGTAAATAGTGTGGTCATTGTATTAGATCATAACGTGACGTCAAATTGTGTAATATAATTATGTAAATATCAAATAGTATATAAGCTTAGACACTTCCTGACATAAAGCGACGCAGTAAAGTCGTGTTAAAGACAATAATAAAATTGTAAATGGACACTTACTGTTAAACGACGAAAGAGTAAAGATATTATAGTAAATCAAGCGACAAAGTAAAGTCCTGGCTGATAATATTGTAAAAATTTAAATAGTTTAGTCTTAATATAGACAAGTTAAGTTAGTTGGTGATTTGAATACGGCGAAAGTGTAAAAAGTATAAATTGTAAAAGTGTATATGATGATAAAGAACCACCTTTAAGATAAATTACTTGCTAAAGTTAAGCAAGATAATAAATCTACGTTAAAACCATAAACGGGTGTTTTATTTAATTAAACACAAAAACAACTATAAGTATCCTACGAAAAAGGGAAATTGTACCCGCAATTAATAAACAAAAGTGAGTTACCAGAATCAAGTTTTGGATGAAATTATATGGGAAATCCATGCAAAAGGAAGAAAGTCAACCGGAACTGGAGACCAGCCCTGGGTCAACATAAAGTGATCTACTCTGCCAATGGTTTGGGAAAGAGGACATCTATAGTTAAAGGAAAGAAGAAATATTATAAAAAGGTAGGAAGTTATTTCCTTTTTGTATTGGCATTTGCTGAAGAAGAGACTATTGTTTGTGAAGTGTAGTAAAAGTGATTTGAACAATTTAGTAATAGTTAAAAATTAATTAAGTTTTCAATTTTAAAAGTGATTTTAAATTTCAATTTGTATATTTTTTTAATACCACAAGAATCCACATTCATACTGAGATGAGTCTTTATTAAATTTAATTCTAATATGTTAAGTTATTTAACTGGCGCCCAACTCTCTTACGTAAACTTGAGTTAGTCAAGAACTAACGTAACATTAATTTTATATAACCATTGCATTATTAAATCTATTAAAAGGTATTTTCAAATCATATTAGAATTTATAAAAGAGGGAAGTTGAAAAGCATTTCCAAAGTTCACAGTCATTTAAAAAAAAATCAATTTATTATAAAGTAATTATCTACGATCAAACGGCAATTATTCACAGTTTCAAAATATATAATAAAATTTTTTAAAAATAATTTATTATTTTTAATTATCCAATATCACTGCATTTATATATGGCGCCCAACGTGGGGCATTTGTTAATGTGGGGCGAAATACTATATTTTTTTTAAATGAGATATTACAGCATTTATATATGGTGTTCGATCGTAGATAATTACTTTATAATAAATTGATTTTTTTGATATTTGACAGTCGTTCTTGAACCCGATACATATTACAGTGTTTACAGACCCATTTGTATAATTTTAAGCAAGCCTACCTACCCTACCGAACCCAGCAATGTTGCCGAATGTATCAGAGATAAAATTACGATTGACGTAATGATTTCGGGATGCTAAGCACATAAGTGATCTTTATTTTTGTTGATTTGTTCGTAAATTCCATAAACAACCTTAAACGCAGAAAAATTAACGTTTTCCGTAAAACGATGTAACTCTGAAAATTATTATTAACATGAGAAAATAGCATTGAGCCTCTTTTGTTCTAAAATACATAAGGTTTATGCAAATAATTGTTTTTTAATAATTTTTTTTAAATCATTTATTTTAACATGATTATTTTTGTTTACAAGAATACAATTAAAAGTTTCGAAGACACGTCATGTATATGTTTTGAAAAAATAAATGTTATAGCCAAATCTTTTGACCTCCTGAACATTTTACTGTTATGTTTTTAGCACAAATGAACAGTTTTTAATATATGTATATTTTAATGCCACAGTAACAGTTCAGTCAAATTTGTAAAAATAGAGGGGAATTGAGGTAGATCCTTGGATTTTTGATAGGCCTTCTTTGTGATATGTTAAATAACCCCTTAAAAGTTACTACTCAAAAGTGGTGAACCAGAGAAGCTGATGAGGGTAAGCCATGTCCCCAGATGGTTTTTACTGTTTTTTCAGAAACTATTAGGTTTATCAAATTGGAGACAGTTAGGTACAATAGGATTTTATTTAACTTACATACCAAAAAGCTAAGAAAACTTTGTGCATGTTGTCTTGTTTCTGTGTTATCGAAAAACGATCATATGTCACACAGACAAATTTGTATCGGTACATATTACACGAGAAGCTTCGAGCATAACTCTGTGTGATTTGATGTTCATCATGAAATAACTATGGAAATCTCGTTGAGCATCGAACGCGATCCTGGTTCAGTCTTATTCTATCTCAGCATCTCCAGCAAAATCTACGAGGCGATATTATCATTATTATTTGGGGCTAGTCATATGGTAATTCTCGTATTGGCAAGATACATTTTAGGGGTATACCCTGTACTAATCAATCTTTTTAGTGAACCTAAAACGTACAGGGTACTTCAGGGTTTTTGGATCTCTCTTACTTCGTTCTTTATATTGATATTCGTATCGAGTAATTTTTTCCTTTAATGGTTTTTGTTTTGGAATTCTAAGTTCACGACTTAATTCCACGCCTGCTTTAAAATGTAGCTAGATATTTAACATTAAATGGGACTTCACCCATTTTACATGTAGGATATCTCGAGCAGACGATGCCAATTCCTGAGGGTCAATGCATTTGATCAAAATAGGCCATTAAGCACAACATATCTATGTTTAAAAATGAAATGTTACAAAGCTATAGACCTTCAAAATAAAAAAGTCAAAAATGCAATTTGGATAAAATTTTGTTTTCAAGGACAGTTGTTATTAGAACATACATTAGTGTTATTTTGTGCTTGTGGTAGCTGTAGCATACCCGCAACCGCTAGATACGGAATTCTGTGCCAGTGATATGTTTAATGAATACACCATTGAATGCAAAATTTAATTCTTCACGAAACAGGTATACTTGACCCAAGTCGAATAGTGACAAGTCAAATAATGCTCTATAAAATGCAAAAAGAAAATAAAGGTAAAACGTCATGCAGTATGACGTACAAACAAGTAAGAAAGATTTCAAAACAAGGTGAAATGCCCTATACGTTTTGGTTTTTATAAAATAATTGTCCAGTACAGGGCATTCTCCTAAAGATATTCTTTTTACTGCAAAATTATCATAATACTACAACCAACAATAACAACAACATCGCTTCATGAATTTTGCAGAAGTGATGCTAAGGTTGCACTGCGAACTCAACATTTTTTTTCTTAGCTGAGTACTTGATGACGAATACAAGATTGCAATAAGTTATGTTCTGAAGTTGCTCCGTCAAATGTATTGGTAGAAATTGTTGGTCTACATACAGGGTGTTTTACTCAACTTTCGTATAAATTAGGAATAGGAACAAAAAACTCTTTTTGTTTTTACGCATATCGACAAAAATTTGCTAAAAATGTCAACTTTTGGAAACTGCTGGAAATTATAGTCAAAACAAACTGCGACATCACCTAGCAGCAGCTGCGTCAATGTATCAGATAGGCACATCCAGCTCCAAGTGCGATTCTTAGACCAGTGACCTGCTACCCACTTTTCAAAAACCATTATTTTTTCGGTTATTATGAAAGATAGACACTAATGATTTTCAGCTTTTTTGTTGCATTTTATGTGTACTACCACCTATTCAGAGGCTACAAATCTTAAGTGAAACAACCTGTATGATATATATTCATGCGCCAATTAAATAAGCTTTATTTTATCTAACCCACTTAACAACCAGTCCATAAATCTAACAGTTTTTGAAAATAAAACGACAAAATCCATCTGAAGGCGTGGTTTAATATTGATATTTTACAAAGTTCAGGATATTATCTACTCGTAAACATGAACAAATCAAGCATAAAGTCATTTTCAAGTTTAGCTGACCAAAATAGACTACATTTGATTAGTTTAACCTAGATTAAAAAATAGCAGTTTCTATTTTTACTGTGCGTTTGTACAGTTACAAAGAAATTATGGAATATTCGATCCCTACTTTCTGTTTAATGAATTTGAAGGTACAAAACAGTATACACTATATGGTGGTTAAGTGCCTTTAACAGAAACGTCGAAAGGTAACGAAGAAAAGAAGAAGTTTTTTCAAACCTTGCCCAATTCCGTTATATTGCATTTGTACTAAGTTAAAGATCAATTTTTATTGTATTCTGAAATAGCTATTTGTGAATTGGAATATGTATTATATTCTTAGTGCCGAATTGTACACCAGAGATTTTCTGATTACATTTGAAATACATGTAGTTCTAAATATAACAGGCGCAAATCATATTAGTCCACCCAGTTTCATTTTTGTTAAAGAATGTCCCACAGAATTTATTCCGTTTATCTTTTGTTCTATGAGGTGGTCGTTTCTTGTTGCTATAGTGAAGTGCTACTTACTACTGCATCTACCCCATACCAATGTTCATGACATTCAATTGGGGGTTGCAACATACACTGCTCCTCCGAACCTTTTGAGTGCCCTGTTTCCATTAAAAGTTCCATTAAGTAATCTTACAAATTACAGACGAGAAAGTTTTCCTTCAGCGTTTTAGCAAAAAAGTCACAAATGATGCTCAACTTAGTTCGCCCATACTAATTTTTGATAAAGAACACCTCACGATTTATACCCTGAATGGTCTACGACGTTGTTATTTATTGGTGGTATATAGTACATATCGTCGCCATTAATGCATATGAACTTAATTCTTTGAAATGTTGTAACTAGCAATGTTGCTAGTTGCGATTTCAAAGAATTCATCATGCCATCTGTAACAAAGCTTTTATAAGCATTTAAACTGCGCTCCTGGAAAATTGCTAGAAAATAGTTCCGCTAGTATGCATTAACGTCGACGATATGTATGAGTACTGTGATCCAGTGATATGTATGTGTGTGTGTATATCCAATGCAACGAATATAAACAAGGAGTCAGAAAATAATTCAGAAAACAAATAGTTCAAGCATTCATTCTCACATCTTAACAGTAAAAGAATAAAGCATTCATTAACCACAAACAGTCTTTCAAACAAACAAACACAGAAGATATTACATGTGGTGACAGCCGACTTTAATTGAACACGCAACAATCTGTCAAGAAACTTACTCTTGCAAGCATATCATTCAAGATACCAGGATCCTATTTATGAAGCAGATGTCGAGAAATCAATTAGCATAATTCCAGTAGAGGATCAATACTCTCTCAGCACCACCACTACCAGTACATGGAGAAGTTCCATCGCTGAAGTCATAATCTATCTGAAGTCACGGTTGTATAAAGTCTTTTCTGTTCTAAATTTTTCTGCCATCAAAGCAGACTATCTACAGCATTTAAAGAAAGTATTTCAGCACCTATATCATTACGGTTAACTATCAAATTAAAAAAGAAACAATCTTTGAAGCCAAAGAACTAACTTGTCTCGACCACACAGTGAACAGTGATGGCGTTACGCCGCAAGTTTCAAAAGGAGAAGCTAGTCATAACTTTCCAATCCTTAGAATGCAACAAGAATTATGCCATTTCGTTGGCATAGATTGTCGATTTAAACCTGAGCTAAACCTATTTATTCCAGAAAAAGTTTCAGAACCCTACAAGAAACCCACACAACAGTGTGTCGCAAAACGTATAATTACAAATCGGTTGTTGTGAACTTCAATAAACGGTCGTACCAAAAATTCGTTACTTCGTGTGATCGGGAACACAAGGAATACATAGCAGATAAGCTCGGATGCAGCCCATTACAAATCCTTATCTTTTTTGTGCCGTTTATGTATAGAACGTTCGCAACTACTTTTTGTTCCCTGTTAGACATATTTGTGTACATACATTTACTATTTTCCTTTTATGTTGCATATACGATTATGATCCAACCAACAACCTACAAGTCCAACAGAATCCTCATACGTTCCTCTTAGGTTAAGTTTTGTAGTTTTTAGTTATTTACATTTTGCAACGAGCCCTAGAATTTAGAATCTGCTGTCTTAATTTTAACCGTTTTCAATTATCTCATTCGATTCTCACGTTATTCTTATTAGCGCATTTCTATAGGTTAAGTTCTTATCATTGTAACGAACATTAACATTAAGAGCCCTGCACTAACTTTAATCAATTGTAAAACCAGCCAAAGAAAAAACGCGGTTTTTTACGTATCTATCAAGTTGCTTTACAATCACAACCGCATCTTATGTGTACATTCACTAGTTCTTTCCAATCCTGTCCTCAAGCAAGCTGATGGAGACTTTTTCTGCTGGAAAAATTCTAAAAACCAAGGGAGCAATAAATGTGATGATCACCGTTGCCTTGGATACTTTGTAGTATCCAAGGAATCGAATGTAAACGAGGGATCAGAAAATAATTCAGAAACCAAATAGTTCAAGCATTCATTCTCTCATCTTAACAGGAAAAGAATAAAGCTTTAATTAACCACAAACAATCCTTCAAACAAACGTACAAAGAAGATATTACAGTACTTTAATACTAAAAAATTTAATCAAGTTCTTGAAATTTATCGTTTGATTACTACGGAAAATGACATATGTACTTTTCCACCTTATTTGGAAACCATCCACTTTCCCCAGAAATTAACTTTTCCGTATTATGTTGCGTTGTCTCACTTGTTCGAAAATCCTGTTAACCTTACTCTAATCATTTATATAAAAAATGAATTCAGTTATAAAGTCCTACTTAAAGATACCATTGATATGAACACATGGATTGTAGGTATTAATATATGCTTTCAATCATACAAATATAACTTTATAAATTTATATCACTCTCCAAACTCTAGTGATGCTCAATTTCTAATGAAACTTGAAAATTTGTTTGATGTATATGCTATTAGATCAGAGACCTTACTAATTATCAGAGACTTTAATATTGACCTATTAAAGGATTCATATTATGAAAATAGGCTGAGATCTTTAATTAAAAATAATGGACTACATCAGATTATCGACCAACCTACAAAAATCACTAAGGACAGTGCTGCACTCAGATCTTCTTGTATCTAATGAAAAAACCATTGATGTCCAGGTACACCATGTTCCAAAAATAACCGATCACTCAATAATAACTGTAAATGCAAAAGTGAAAGAAAAATATGAAGAATATACAATACAACACAGAGACATGAGCAACTTCAATGAAATGCAATTTCAATTAGATCTAATGGATCAACCATGGAATCCGGACTGTACAAACACCAATCAACTAGCAGAAACATTAGTTAAAACCATAATGGACACACTAAACAGGCATGCTCCAACTGTTAAAAAAACCATTAAATGTCAATGGAGTTGTAAGCGTTGGTGGACTCCAGAAATAGCCTTGGAAATTGAAGAAAGGGACAGATTATATAAAAGAGCAATCTTTACACAAGAAGAAAGTGATATGAATAGGTATAGACAACAAAGAAATGGAATTACTAGTTTGATCAGGAACCACAAGAGAAATTATTATCAAGAAAAAATAGATGATATGAAAAATAACTCAACAGAAATGTGTAAAACAGTTAAAGAATTAATTAAAGGAGGCCATAACAGACAAAAAAAGGAATGTATTATTTTTGACAATGAGTTAGAAAAAAAGGAAATTCAAATTGCAGAAAAATTCAATATTTACTTTATTAACAGCATACAACAAATTATTACATTAAGAAATTTAACCCAAATTGAAACTGATTTAAGCCACATTAATGTACATCAATGCAAGTTCGAAAAATTTTTACCAATAGAGTTTTTGGAGTTAAAAAAAATTATAAACAATTTACCTAATAAGAATAGTAGTGTCGATGGTATTACAGTAAAGATTCTTAAATTAGCTTTCAATGTAATAGGACAGAGATTTTTATATATTCTTTTTTAAACATTTAATAATATTTAAAATAAAAACCGAATATATCCAGAGCACATTTTAAATGAATTACTATTCGTAGAAGATGTTCATGATCATAATACTAGAAGTAGAAATAATTTTTATGTTCATACAGTAACAACAAATATAGGACAAAATAATCTGTTTCATAAAGGTTTAGTTGGAATATAATTCACTTCCAGCTAATGTAAAAAACTGTACATCTTTAACATTATTTAAGAAACAGTGTAAAAAATATGTAATAAATTACATTAATATTTAAGAAATTATAATGTATTATAAGGAATTTATCTAGTTATATGCTATAAATAAAGTATATTATTATTATTAATAAATATTAAAACCTTCAATTTTTCAAAGCCAGAGATTAATTTACAAATGTGAAAAGAACTCGCATACGAGCTGATGTAATTCTTACGTCACTTTTCTCCATCAAATATTAAATGCGAGCTATTATAACCAAACGTTTATAAAACAAAGCTTAACATATGCGTCATGGCAATGTTGCCAGATCCAGGGCTTAGGAAGTCTGTAGAACATAGCGGGTTTGATAGCGTCTTGTATAAAAATATACGAGATACACTTGAGAAAGGCGCGACGCCCACTATAGTTCATTGTGATGAACTACGGTTGTATAAAACTTTTTACAGACCCTACTTTTCCAAACCCAAATTGTATATTTTTTTATTGCAGTTTTAGATAAACCTTATCCTGTAGACCTCGAAAACATAGGAGAACTTTGCCAGGCCCAAGCCCGGGTCTGAGAGCGTCGAAAATGGTCCGACAAGTCGGTAGAATATAGCGAAACGGGTGTGTATAAGCGGTTTGACAAATATATATATATATATATATATATATATATATATATATATATATATATATATATATATATCGAGGGCATCAGATCAGAGGGGCGTAAGAGCCAAAAAGCAAATTTTACAGGAAACGATAAAAACGTTTTAAAATAGCATTTTCTGCATTATCTTTTTGAGATTTTAGTTAAAGTTAGATTAAATAATTTAACTTCTTTCTATAAAAGTTTTTTTTAGAAAAATGAAAATCTAAGGCAATTAGGGCTTATACGCCCTTGTAACCAAAGCATCTTGGCTGTTATCTTACAAATGCAGGGCGTATAGGTCTATAAAAGTTTGGCGGATTGTAGTTAATTATTTTGAAAATTTCCCGAGCAGTCAGTAGATTATTCAAAAAATACTTTTTTTAAATTTCTCAGTCCCCATGCGGATTCTTTGCATTTGCCCAATTTTGAATATTTGTATTCACAGGTAGGTATAAAAAAATAAAATAATAATTAGATTTAAAGAATGCCATTTATTTTAATAGAACTTAACTTAAAATTATAACAATGAAACTCACTTATAAATCACTAAACTTAAAAATTTTATTTTTTGAAACTTACGCGCTAGGTAATAAAAACATATTTCAGTATAAAAAAGATACTGTAGAGAAAACGCAAATTAGAAATTTTTTCGGGGTTTTTTTCGATGAAATTTTTGCTTCATCGTCTGTAATGCCATTTCGTCATCCGAATTGTCATCGTTACCTTCAGATTGATTGCGAACTGGCAAACTCCTGTAAAAAGCGTGGTATTCAGACCCTATTATAGCTTCCTTTCCCTCGCACATCTCTTCCAAATTTTAAATTTTTTTTCATCGATAGTTAGTTTATTATTGTACAACTTCTCCAGTTTATTTCTAGACGTTATTTTAGTAGATCTTCTGCCCCTCCTCGTAGTATTAACTGCCTTAAATGATTCCTCCCAATATTCATCCTTGTATTGCATTAAATGAGGCTCACATTTTTGGAACCGCAACCACTTAACGCTTTTCCAGTTAAGTGCAAGTCCGTTTTCGTTTTTATTCGTATTAATCATGACCTTTTCTTTTAGGGCTTTAAAGTTAAAAAAATCTTTATGAGTCAGTACAGAAACTACGTAAGAATTTTTTTATTAGCCAACCTTACTATGTTTACCCAGTCATTGGGCCAAAAATTTTTAGATAGTTCCGATGCCCGTTCAATGGCAGCATGCATTGAATCACATTGCATGTGGCTATGGCCTGGCTCTAAAAATTTTAAATCAGTAATTTCCAAATTTGGAATCGTTTGAGCCGCTACTTGTAGCATACATGCCACTATAGCATTCCGGTTCTGTCTGGGACAACAGTCTGAATGTAATACTAAGTGTCGTGTGCTCTTTGGAAGGTCCTTAACGAATCTCATCAAACAGGTAGCAATATCATTCGCTCCCCTTTTACCTTCATACTCAGGCCACATGAAGCAGAAACCATTCTTCTTTGTAACGTCATAAATAGTGAAATTAAATGTAGCCAGTTTTCTTTTGTAAAAAACTGGTTTTGCGTATAGCAGTGGACTGTACAAGACTGCTTCTAAATCAAAATTAGCTGAAACGTACCCATTATCTTCTTCAGCCCGTTTGGCATCTTTTTGTTTTTCATTGTTGGCGGCTACTTTTCGACGTTTGTGAAGATCAAACTTGGCTGACTTCTCTTTGGATTTTTGATCATCTGGGAGCTGTTCATAATAATGACACCAACACTGATCTTTTTTAGGTATATGAAAGCCAATGTTCTTTTTAATCAAAAGTTCTTTATATAGCGTATTTGACACAGGCGTTTGGTTCATCATAGAACAGTGCTCTACGTGTAGTCTATACATTTTCTCTTTATTTAAAATTGATTCTAAATACTCTTTTTTATATCTTTCCTACACCAGTGGGCAGGTACTTGAGGAAAAGAATCGATGTGGCTTATAGCAACGTTAATAATTTCCTCAGAATGCTTCTTACCTGGTGGATGTTTTCCTCGTCTATCTGGAGAAGCAATCCGAGCACCTCCTTTACCTGCTTTTTCGAACGCTGTACGTACCATTTTTTCTGAAATATTTAATGTTTGCAGAAAGAATTGTTTACAGACTTGATACTTTGCTCCATTGTCGATAAGAAAGTATGACTGTGAGAACTGCCTTCGAGAGTCTTTTACACGACATCTTGTAGAGTTTTGTCGTATGACATTGCTTAAAATAAAGTCTCTCTGTCTGTTTATATCAGCTAAAGTCCAAAACGCTTTACATATTGTTACTTTCGACTCATCTAAAACTAACGAGTGGCACTTTCGAGGACAGTTACATTCGCTTCCTAGGTTCTTGGGATTTGTTTCTTGAATCTCTTTTCCTACACTTGATGTGTACGACATACCCGAATTCCGTTTAATTTTTCGAATATTTTTTTCCAGTTTTCAGGTGCTTTTTTCATATTTGTTTGAGTATTTTCATTCCTTCATTTTCCACCCTCGTTTCCAATTCTTCTACAGATGTATCGCTTTCAGAAGAAGGCAAAGGTTGGTATTGGGAGTCCGCGTCGTTGTCATCAAATGAGTCAGTTGCGATTTCTGTTGTCGTGTGTGGAGCAACTGCCTCGCCTTTGTCGGTATATAGAAGTGGAGCTATAAACATATTCAGGGAATAAATGGTATTGTTCGTTTTGATTTAGTTTAAGGACATTAAATAAAAATCACAAAACTACTAACTATATAATAAAAATCAATAATAAAATAATACCATTTAAAACCACAGCAATCTAAATAATCTTACATTAGAAACTTACCAAGCAGCGGTCCGTCGGTATTATCCCTTGGCTTGGTTTCCTGAACGCCTTTATTAACCTCCTCAACTAAATTTAAGAAAACATAACCTCATATTTATGAAATTACGCAAGCACTTATAAAAACTTACGTTTAGATGAAAGCTTTTGTTGAAATGTATTAGCCATTTCAAGTATATTTGCACCGAGAAAGCCCACCCAGCCAATTAGTTAACAATAAAATGAGTGTACACGTGCACTGGACACAGCCGCGGATAGTAGAACGAGAGGCGTAAGTACATGTGCGCCGGACGCCTACTGGCATAAGTACATATGCCTTTCTGATCCGATGCAAGATGTAAATTTGGTTAATACGCCACTATATTTTAGTTAATTACTATGAATATGGTCATACAAAACAAACGCCCGTTTGTCACAACACGCAGGTTCATACAAGGAATCGTATTGCCATAAAAAATGAAAATCACAAATTTGGCGGATGTATAATTTGGTACAATTAAACATGCCTTTAAATTTGAGCGATATATTTGAATGCTACGAATAGAAAGGTTTTGTTAAAAAGAGGGGATAATTGTAGGCGGTTTGATTGCTATATCTGTTCGGCGGCCCGAGTGTAGTTGTGATATTACATACAGGTTCAGACAAAATATATACCTACATGGTTTTAAAATAGCAACTATTTTAGGTTAAATTTTGGTCTTTTGCTTGTACAGTAATTTCTTCATGTAAATTCATTTTTATTTGTTTTATTTATGTTGATTCTAGTTGTGTGAGGTGAATTTTATATTATTTAATTAATCTAAAACCCAAATCTCTTGTTTGAATCTATAGATAAGTCAAAACTTAAGTGGTAACTAAATTTTAAAAGATTTGTTTGATAATCCATAACAAATCTGTAAATTTGTCCTTTTGAAGTGTAAATACCACTAGAAAACAATGTTTTATTATCGTTTGTAGTATCAGTTTAGCTAATTATTATTAACTGGACATGTTATTCGTGCCTTAAATACGACTAATGCTTTTGTGTTTCTCTGTCAGTATTTTGATTTTTTAAAGATTAATAAAAAGTTTCACAGGATTTATTAAATTATAACCTGAGAATATTGTTTCAACAGCTAAGCTGTCATTGTCAAAGGTGATATAAATATAAACAAACACGTTGCTAAGGTAAATACAAAAAATAGGTAACTAGATAAAAAAAGATAAAAATAATTAGAAGACACTTCCAGTAATGGAGAATTACTGAGCTCAGTCTGTTCATTCATTAAAGGTACCCTGAGTTTGTGTTTGTATATCTCAAAAGCTTCTAAAATGTTTAATTTGTGTTTGTTATTACAAAAATGTAGGAATTTAATATTATTTTGAGGAGTTATTGTGTGATTTTGTTCTAAAAGGTGTTTGGTGGTATAATTACATTTTTCAGGATGTTTATTTCTATAACAATGTATGTGTTCTTTATATCTTATGTCAAAATTTCGAAGTGTTTGTCCAATATATACCGAACTACAAAAAGAACAATTTAAACGGTAAATATCCGATTTCATGATGTGTTCTATCTTTAGCATTAAATAAAAATGAAAAAGTGTTAGCGTTAGTTTTATAGTTTATATTTATATTGTTTGTTTATATTTATATCACCTTTGATAATGACAGCTTAGCTGTTGAAACAATATTGTCAGGTTATAATTTAATACTGTGAAACTTTTTATTAATCTTTATTTATTACATGATTATGGAGTTCCACAAAGTAATACTAGAAACAATAAACAATTTTGATTTTTGGTTGATTTCTAACCTAAACTAAATGTTTTACTTTGTGACTAAAAATGTTGGAATAATCTTCTGATCCGGAACAGATGATTATTTTCCATGGGGATAATTTGATTTATTATTAAAAGTGTATTATTCTCCACGGTGGTAATAAAACCCATGATAGGCCGTGTGAGAAAACCCTAAAACTTTTATTTATTTGAGACAGTATTAATCTCCATGGAGACTTTCCGGTTGTATATGCAGTTCGAAACTATCCAAAAGAAGGAAGAATAATCATGGGTATCCTTTTGTATTAGGCAAAGTTTTTTTATTACAGGCTTCTTCAGTCTTATTCATTTTTCTTCTTATTTATATATTATCTTTCCTTAAGTCTTTTACAGATATTTTAAACAAACTCGTAATGTGGAGCTTTTAAAATATTGCAAGTCTGTAATTGAAAAATGTAGAGGTTTAGAATATACAAAAAAAAGCTGTAGAAAAATACAGAGACATTGTTATAGAAGAAAGCAGAAAGTTGGGACTCAATACCGTTTTTGATAAAAATGTAGTTGATAAATTTGTAAAACTAGAAGAGCCTATTGTGTTTTAGTTGTAGATAGCACTATTAAATGTATGTCTATGTAGCTTATTTGTTGTTTATGTACAGCTATATATTTTCTAATATAAAATGTTAAAACGTTATGAATGTTTTTAGTAAAGTGAATTCGAATGTATTTAATTTATTTAAAGGTATTTGTATATTATGTAAATCTCGATCCTCTGTCCTAGTGTCCAATGGTGTTTGAAAATAAAACTTAATTGAACAGAACGTTGATCTTTTTTTTGTACTTGATTTCAGTGTTTTGTTTTTATGCACCTTTGATATCTATTCATCAATTTGCCTTGTATTAACTATTTTAGTTATTTGGTGCAGTAGAAATGTAATTATTGGTTCAGTTTGTTTAACAGATGGATTTTAGTTAGAATCTAATTATTTTTGTGTGCCTAATTTGATCTTTTAGAATTCTTTTTTTATTATTGTTTAACAATTCTCTTCTGGCATAATTTGAATTACAAGGGTGTAACTGATCTGTGGATAAATGTGGGAAATGTTCCAACTTCAAAAATTCTAAAATATTTTATGTAGTTACGATGAACCAATATAATGCTGTTATGTTTTTGGTGGATTCGAAGTAAAATAAATAGTGACCTATTATTAAATGGTTTACTTTAATAATAACCTACACATAGAAGAAAATATGCTTTATTTTGTGTTCCCTGTTTTTAATCAATACACACTAGTGCTAAAAAGGAACTGCAGACACAACACAAAAAGTTATACCGTATAACAATAACTTCACGCAACATTCCAAAGTCCATAAGTTAAAACAGTGCAATATAATTTCCTGAAGTAAGAGAAAGACGAAATATACAGCGACAAATCGAAACAATTGTTGTTACTATGCCCATGTATTCGAAAAGAAATTTACATTTTACCTGTCAGATTTTGCTTCAAATTAGTAATTGTCATCTTGCACGATGTTGTATACTCTGGAAGAGCGAATACAAATAATTAAATGGGTGTACAGTGGTAATTCAATTAGAGATACTGTTCAACAATTTCAAGAACTGTTCATGCCTTTGAACAGACAGGATGTGTTGCAAACAGTAAATGCCACAGAAGAGAACAAAGGGCTCCTACAGAAGACCAGGAAAGACGTGATACAATGATTTGCACTATTGCCGAAGAAGAGTCATCGAAATCCAGCCTTCAGATTGCTAATGAAGTCGGTACCAACAGGGAAACTGTTCGACAGGTTCTTAGACGAAATGGGTACAAATCATACAAGGTGTCAACAGGTCACCAGATATTTCCCGAAGATGAGATCGAAAGAATGGTGTTCTGTGAAACGATGATGGAGCGTGCAAACGAAAATCCCAATTTTTTGAACAATATTTGTTTTACGGAAGAATTGACGTTTCCACTATTAGAAAGGCACAATCCTATTATTAGGTTTTGGAGTAGGGTTAATCTCAAGTCACCGAATGGATTTCCGTAATCAGTACCAACAAAAGCTGAATGTATGGGCAGGTGTCGTCGGAGATCATATTGTTGGACCTTTTTTCATTGAAGGCAATTTGAATGGACGGAAGTATTTGGACCTTTTTCGGGACTAAATCATTCAGCCTTGAGGCTACTTCCTGGAGTGGACTTCAGCCAAATATGGTGTCAGCAGGATGGTTGTCCTGCGCACGACATGGTTGCTGTATGACAATTTTTAAGAACTACTTTTCCGAATCATGTAATTGGTAGAAGAAGTAACATCAGGTGGGCAGCCAGGTCGCCCGATTTAGCTGTTATTGACTTTTTCCTTTGGCCATACGTAAAACAGAAAGTGTACAAGCATGTGAGAGCTGAAAATTTAGAACAGCTTCGCCAAAGGATTATAAATGTGTTTATTTTGCAATTTATAACCTTTCATATTTCATCAAGTGTTGGAGGGTTTATTATTCAACTACAATTAATTTCTTTTTTCTTATGTACCATCATTATCACAACAATATGTATAGTCACAAAGTATCTGTTGCTATGTCAATTATGATATGTATTTTTAACTTTTGTTCAGTAGTTCTTGTGTATTTATTTTAATCTGGCATGTTTATCTTTTCTAGTTTGCACTTAATTTTACATGCTTAACTCAATTTCACTTACTTTTGACGTTTTATGTCAATAAGAGATGAATACTTGTATAAACACACAACTCTATAAACTTGATAAATTGATTTATGAATTGTATTGTTTATTGTAATCAAACTAATTAATAATTTGATCACCTATTAAACTTGCGTTGACGTATTTAATCTGGGCTAGCATATTTTCAAAGGGTTTTTTACAGAACTAGCCTTTTATTTTGTGTCAGTTTAAATCCATCCCCGTCTCGCAAGATTAAGAATAAATTAATTAAATAATACAATCATATTTAACTGTTCTTTTATTGTGTTTTTCTCTCTTTCTCCGTCTTTATGAAGTAAGCCAATCATTATCAACTATGGTCACATGTTATAAAAAGCAATCACAAGTAGAATCCAATTTGTTCTTTTTGTTATATTTACCATCATAAAACTGGTCATTTGTAAGGTTAGTAGTGCTGTGTCAACTTCCGTTTTGTTAAATATTTGAAATTTATGTGGGTAGAGTAACTTGGGCCGTGATGATCTAGTAGGTGGGACCCTGGGCCATTACATAGTTATTTAAAATATGACTGAACGATCAAATTGTTAATAAATCATAAGTCTTCATCTGGTGTCTTGTAACAGATAATCCAAGTTTTGTTTAACATGGTCCACCTGCGTTAGCTTATGAACACAGTCCCCCTTAGGGGATTACAAATTGACTGCCCAGAGGAGTACAACCTCAAGTGCGGCTGGGCCTTGAAAACTGAGTCTGCCTAGGATATCCTACAATTTAGCCACCCCGCCCTGCCATATTAAGGCTTGATGAGCCCCGACAGAGCCCTGTCCGACTCTTCCTAAAAATAGAGACCCACAAAAGAAATTTCTATGACATTTAAATAACCTTTAAGGGTCTACAGTACGTGGGAATTTATGATAGCTAAAATGCTTTTCGCTCTATACTTCTCATTCAGTTATTTCATAAAATTTTCACACTCTATTTGAACCAAAATAAAAAGGAAAGTCCATTCTACAGAGGTAATTTTCGGATTTAAGAAAAAAATTTTGTTGTTGTACAAAGTTTACAAGAAAAACACAGAAAAATTAATTGATGTTTAAAAAAGTCCTAAAATATTAACCAAGGGTAATTCTGAAAAAAATCAAAAGCGCTGGTGTAACTTATTAATCGTACTTCACTTTGCTTTTTGTTTCATTTTATTATGCATTAAGTTGGGAACTGTCATGTATGACAGTACTGATATAAATGTCAATGGTTATCTATAACCTCACTTTATTTAATAACGTTCAATAACCACAATAAGTAAAATTTAGATCATATAATAAAAGAACCTATGGTTATATGATTGAATGAATAGTCTCATATTAAGAACATTAAATAAATTCAGTTGTGCGACCCTGAGATATCATAAAGTAATTTCTTTCAAAACAAAGAACAAATAAGAATTTTTATATAAAGGAAAATTTTATAAATAAACCTCACTACATAAAAAATGGCGACCAACATGTGAGGCAAAGCGAATTGCAAAGTTAATTCATATCACATAAAAAAGACACCCAAAGTGTCTAGTAAAATAAAAAAAAAATTTTTTTCATCATAGTAAAATAAAAATAGGTGAGGTTAGAAAATGTTATAAATGTCAAATAAAACTGTCAACAAAGGATACTATCGGCTTTCATCGAAATCTCGGCCCCGGTTGCTATAGTTTCTATAGTATTTGCTTTAAAATTTCTCGGCCCCGTTTTCAGGTTGGGAATGTATGCAAATTATGATATTTAGCACTAATATTGAGTTTCTTACCGCATTTTCGTCAATTTTTAGTTATTTCTTATTTTTTTATCATAAAAGGTGAAAAATATATCAATTTTAAAGACTTTAATTATTTGGATACTAGATGGAGTTAATGGCACTTAGATCATTGTTTTACATAAGAAATACCCATCCGTTGACAATTTGATTGCTAATGTCACTTTTACATTTGTCAATCTGACATAAAAAATGACATATTATACTAATATTGTCAACAGAGTGGCTTTTGTATGTAGAAAATAAATTCGATGTTTTTAACACCATCTAGTATCTATCTGATAATTTATATGTCACGTGATGTTAAATTCAGCCAATGAGAGTTAATTAGATCTAATGAGAGTTAATTTGCTTAGTTACAAAGCTATCACAGCAATAATAAAAAACAAGTGATCATATTACCTTATGTTGGTATCTTTCTAAGAACATAATTCAATTGTCCAACTTTGACAGTTAAGCTGTTCGTGTATTGACGTAAGTACCATAAAATGTAATTTAACAAAAATACAGAAAAAATGTTTATTAATCGATGGGAAGACGCCTATGAAGGTGAAATAAATGATGAGTCACTCAATTTGTTAAAAAAATACACATGTAGCAACAAAACATTCTAGTAGCGGCAATATGAATTTCTGTAAATAAAGAAATTATACATTTGACGGGAATATAACTTCTGAACTAGCTTTAATCTTGAAAGATTGCGCATTTAACTGATTACAAAGAAGAGGTAACGAAGCTGTCTATGCAAATATTGCATCACTTACAAATTGAAGCATCATTTGTGGAATACCCACAAACTGCATAGAATATAATCCAAGATAAACCAAAGAGGTACTTAAAGTTTTGTACCAGTAGTAAATAGATGATTTAAGATTCAGATCAAGATATTTGTCCAGTTCGTCTCTATAAAAAAAAACTATGGAAAGTTATCCCAGAATTGTAATAACCGATTGTCGAATAACTCCGAATCTAATTATTTGGTGTCTACATCTACATAATTCAAGCTAGTTCAGGAATGACCCCATTGAAATAAATAAACTATCATCATGCAGCATGGACAAAGGAAAGTACTGAAACAATTCAGTTGGAATAAACCGCAAAGTAATTCACAAATCATAATCACAGATCCACTGCAGTATCACTCCTTGCAAACGCTAATGTTTCAACAATTCCTAAAAATAATTGGACACGAATTCGAATTCTGTTCAACCATACTAGTAAATGCAACTGAATCAGCACGAAGAATTTAGCACCTCAATGGGAGACAACGGTTGTGCAGAAATAATGAGAACACTCAACACAACAATACAACATTTATATAAATATATACCAAAACTGCGTTTTTAATGTACAAAATATGTATTGTGATCAATAATAGTTATTTATTTTATTTTGACATGATAATCGTCTTTATTGGCACTCAATTGCGGGCGTAATTTGGCTTTTTTAGCCCGAGGGCGTATAAAGTTGCTAAGATACAAAGAAAACGTTTCTATAGAGTTCTAACAATTTTAATAAATAATTATAACTATTACATTTTTTCAAAATGAAATGTGCAATTGCTTGCAATTATCCTTTCCATGAAGCAAACTAAAATAAAACGTTGTATGTACCACGGGCATAATCAAGATAATGGCCCTCGAGAAATTAAAAGCCCTCCTTCGTCGGGCTTTAAACATTCTCTCATGCCATAATCTAATAGATTATGCCCTTAATACATAAATTATTTTTATGACTCTATGTTATTTTATTCTTAATGATACAGTTAGTTGATTCATTTTGATTTGATAAGAACCGACCGTCAAAAATTTTACTTCTTCTGTGAGATTGTGGAATTCTGATCTGCAAGCTTCCATATCATTCTTTTCAGTTCCAGGTTTTCTTCAATACTAATTCGCTTATTTTGAGTGTATAATACAGACTTCTACTGAGCCGCGAACAGTGTACAGTATACACTAACACAAAGTTGGTAATCTGAAGGACATACTACTCACGTCACTGTAGAATATGTGTGCAATGCATTGCACTTATCGTATTCAAAACATTTTTCGTTCTTTAGAAAGAGAAAATGTGGTTTTACTGTCTTTAGAGAAACAAGAGAGTACGCATTTGTTGAATAGTTTGAATTAAAAAAAGAAGCTAATTTAACATAAGTATTTTAATACATAAGAAGCATGGAGGACCACTGCACTGGTTTAAAGTTTTAATCAGCCTTAGTTGGTTATTCTAGCGTAATTCACATTAGCGTTCCAATCCTACCGGGAGTACCCAAAACTGCTTCAGCTTAAAGACTAATAATAGGCAGCTGAAAACTAGGATGTTGCTGCCATAAATCCCAAGAACACCTACTTTAATTTAATCTATTCCCCATTCCTAAATCTTAAAGATTTTTTTCTTCACATTGAACCGTTAGATTGAGCTTCTTTGAGTCACAATTTTTGTGTTAAGAATTATTAAATCTTTGGTCATAGTATATCCTGTGAATGACCTGTCTTCGTAGTTTAATAGATATCAAACATATACAATTATAGATAGTTTCTAACCCCAGTGTACGATTTCCTGCTTAATAGGAATTGATATAATTCCATTAGCTAGGTTGATTTAGCTGTACAGAATCTGGTCTGCTATAGTACGGAACGCGTTGGATTGAATTCCTATTTTATTGAGGACTGGTTTTTCAATCTTTGGTTAACATTAACTGGAGGCCAATCGTCATAAGATACTTTATCGATATAATTGTACCCGCAACTACTAATTTCCACTTAACCCTAACCAGAGGTATGGCACACATTGAAAAATCGACTTTTCGACATATAATTATGATATGACAAAATATGGAACCGATATTTATTTACCATATATTGGTAGTACTGTATCTATGGCTTTCTATCGATACTACTTTGTTAGGTTATAGTAAGCTGTTAACCTAAGTTAAGCTTTATGACATGCGTTTTTTTACCATATTTTTATTCTACCTCATTCTCATTTTATCTTATTTTCATACTACGGTTAGATGTGTTGCCTATACGAAAACACTCAGGGGCAGCGCGCAGATAAAAAGATACTTGCAGCTTTAAAAGATAGCAATGATGCTATTACATCTCCGTTTTAGTAATTATTGTTGAATGTCAACAATAAACTTCATATTTTTCTAATTTTAAATAAAGAAAGTGGCCTAATCTTCAAACTGGCTGAATTGAAAATGGTCCACTTCTAAAGTAACTCAAATAAGATCCTTTTTTTTCTTAAAAAAAATCTTACACAAACGTACAAATAAGGTAATTGTAGATAATTGTCAAACGTGTCATAAATGATGAACCTGGCTGTTGTAACCTACTGCAAGACGTAGATACGAGCTTTTCTTTCAATTTCCCTATAGCTTTCCATACTGATCAAAAAGTCTTTTTGTTAAAAACAAAAAATCTTACACAAAATTGGTAAGTGGTATTAGAAAGCTTTTAATGTTTCCTACAAGGGATCAAAAAGGTTTTTTTCAAATTATACTGCAATGAAGAGTTATGAAGGGGCCGAAATATCATATAAAGCCGATAGATGCCTTTGAATATAAAATTTTTACTGAAGTTGGTTTTAATAAGATACAAGGTAAAAGTACCATTAAATAAATAAATAAAGGAAAAAAAAAAGGTATTGTTTTCTTTTTCTTTGTTTGTGTGGTTACATTATTTCAGCAAAGATGGAAGGAGATAGGAGAAGAAGGGGAAGATCAGAAAAATCAAGAACGAGAGACACTTCAAAAGAACAGGAAAGAAAGAGTAAATCAAAGGAAAGACAACAAGCAGGTACGGAAAAGCAGAATCCAGAAGAGACGGGAACAATGACGAGCATGGTAGAAGAACAAATGGAGACAAGGAGTGAACAACAAGAAACGTCAATGGAGGTGAACCAGTTCGAAAAATTGTTTGAATGCTTGAGAAATTTAACTGAAAAAATGGAAAAAAACCAAGAAAAAATGAGTGAAAAGATGGAGAAAAACCAAGAAGAAATGAAAAAGTTAAATGAAGAGACAAGGGAAAAGATGGAGAAAAACCAAAAAAAAATGCGTGAAAAGATGGAGAAGAACCAAGAAGAAATGAGAAAATCAAGTGAAAAGATGGAAATAAAACTGGAAGAATCATCCTAGAAGATTGATAAAAAAATTTCAGTTTCAGCAGAAGAAATTAAGAAAACATCCGAAACAATAAAGAAGCTAGAAGAGAGGTTTGAACAGACATTTATAGAGTTTACTAAAAAAAATAGTCAATTAATACAAGAGAAGCTACAAAAGGTGAGAGAAGAGATGAGAAAAGAAATTCAAGAACAGGTAGAGGTAAGTAATAAGCAGACGGAAGAGATAATTGAAGAGACGTATGAAAAAATCATCAACGTAGAAACCATAATTCAAGGTGCATTAGAACAGACAGATACAAACTTAGAAACAAAAATAAGAATCATCAATGAAGATTTGGAGAAGAAGGTAGCAGAGAATATGGAAAAATCGAACACCAACCAGAACAAAATAGTAATTTTAAATCATAAAACGGAAGAGGTTATTCAAAAAATAACCAGAATGGAAAATGAACAAGAGAACACAAGAAGCGGGTATTGTAATACTATATCAAGTACATACAGGGCAGATATGATTCCCAATTTTGAGGAAAGAAGAACAGAAGCTCCAATGGTTTATTTATCTAAAATGGATGATATCATGAGAAACGTAATAAGTGAGAATACTCAGCTGCAGATTATCAACTTGTCCTTGAAAGGGAATGCAGACGTATGGAATAGTGTGAACAAAATCAATTATAATAATTACCAAGAATTCAAGTTGCTGTTCCGACAACAATATTGGAGTAATACACATCAAGCTGAGGTGAGAACTAGATTAACAACAGGATGGTATGATAGTCAAAAGGGATCAAGGGAAATGTATGTTTTGCATTTATATAATCAAGCTCAACATCTCACACCTAAGCTCATAGAAGAAGAAATAATCCAGCACATTTCAAGACATATGGAAGTCGAAATCTCACGTGCAGTGGCGGTGCAAAATATAAAGACATTAAGGGATTTATTAGAAATAGTAGGAAATTATGATCATGCAGCCAGTAATGGACGTCAAATAAACACTCAAGAAAAAAACATCAGGAAAGAAGAAGGGGCGGAAAATAATTATTACAACAGTAGAAGAGATGTATTTCAAAATAAAAGATACAATTCTTTTAAGGATAGGAGGCAACAATACTATTCAGATCGAATATTTCCAAATTATCAACAGAATAGAAGTTTTAACAATAATGGACATGATCGTAAGTATAAAATGAATTACCGAAATACAAACGGACAAGAAGACAACAATAGAAATTATCAGCAAAACTATAATCACAACAACTATCGTTACAATAAAACGGATGACAACAATAAGATAAAAAAACCAGATGACAGGTATCTGCACATGATGCAAGTGGAAAAAGGAAGAGGCAGAATGGATGATCTCGACAAAATAGAAGTGGTGGAGACTTACGAGCCTCCAGCCAAAGAAAAAAAAAACGCCGATTTACTAACTTTCGACACCGTTTATAACTTGGGTATGGCTACAGGGGAGGATATTAATGATTTTCTGTTAGAAGAAGAAGATGAAGAAGAAAAGGTAAATACACTACCATTTATAAAACTAAAGTTTAATGGAGAAGAGTATATGGGTTTGGTAGATACAGGTTCGCAAGCTTCATTAATTAATGAAGAGGTAGTAAGAAAAAACATAAATTTATTAGAATCAAGGATATGCAAGATAAATAAAATAAATCTGGTTTCTGCAACGAAGAAAAAAGTAACAACTATAAATAAAATGGTAAATATAAAGGTACAATTAGAAGAAGGTAGTATAGAGGTAAGATTTTTAATAGTAGCAGGATTAAAATTAGATTTTATATGTGGTATAGATTGTATAAAACAATGTGGTATGATAATTGATGGACAAAATAAGTCTATAAGAATAAATAAAATGGAAAAACCTTGGATAGACCCAGATGTGGCTAACAAGGGTGATAATAGAATGCATGATTAGCACATAAAAAGCCTTCATCTAAATAAAAATGATTTGTACATGGACCCAGATGTGGACATGTATGAAGATGTTATTGTGTTATGCAATATCATAGAAGAAATAATTAAAGAAGAGCAAATAGGAGAGAAGAATATATACCACAAAAATCAGTTAAAAATATTGCTACAAAAGAATATAAATTTATTCAATGAAGAACCAGATCTAGCAAAATTGTATGAACATAAGTTAGAAGTTGATGAAACAACCGGATTCAAAACAAAGGTATACTCAATACCTTATGCATATAAAGTAAGAGTGAAACAAGAAATACAAAGAGATGCTTAAGAACGATATTATCGAACCTGCAATCACAAATTATATTAATCCCCTGGTAGTGGCGCCCAAGAAAAACGGAACTCTACGTTTGTGTTTGAATGCGCGTAGAATCAATCAAATTACAAAGGCTCAATATGAATCACCTCAAACCATCGACAATCTTCTGGGAAGACAATGGAATAAAAAGGTTTTCACTAAACTAGATCCCAAGAACTCTTTTTGGTTTATTCCTTTACATAAAAATTCAAGAAAATATACAGGTTTCAGCTTAAAAGGCAAGATTTTCCAATTTAAAGTGGTACCTTTTGGACTTTCTTCATCATCAGCAGCATTGGTAAGAGCGATGCAGAAAATTTTAAATATATACGAAAAATTTTGTGTCCACTACATAGATGATATTTTGATTTTCTCAACAAATATAGAAGAACATTGTATTCATTTAGAAAAGGTGTTTAGAAAACTAAATGAGAATGGATTGAAGTTGAATTTGGAAGAATGTGAATTTATGATGGAACAGGTAAACTATTTAGGTTATGTTATTAATGGAACAGGCGTTACCATTAGTCAAGAGAGGTTAAAAGAAATAGAAAGGTTGCAAAGACAAAAAAACTTAAGAAGTCTTAGAGGTTTTCTAGGGGTCATAAATTACTACAAGAAGTTAGTAAAAAAAAAAAATTTTTTATGTAGTGAGGTTTATTTATAAAATTTTCCTTTATATAAAAATTCTTATTTGTTCTTTGTTTTGAAAGAAATTACTTTATGATATCTCAGGGTCGCACAACTGAATTTATTTAATGTTCTTAATATGAGACTATTCATTCAATCATATAACCATAGGTTCTTTTTATTATATGATCTAAATTTGACTTATTGTGGTTATTGAATGTTATTAAATAAAGTAAGGTTATAGATAACCATTGACATTTATATCAGTACTGTCATACATGACAGTTCCCAACTTAATGCATATAAAATCAAGTAAGCATAACAAATCAATTATTTATTTAACCTCTTTATTTACTACTCTTTTGTTTTGGATGTTAAAAGAAAGAAATCTTACCCAGTCAACTTACATTTATTCCTTCCTAGAATGTTAATGGATAAAACCACTCCTTTTTCCTCTTATCTAACTGCACTTTCACTGCACATACACGTCTTGCAATTTTCACTCTTCCTCCAAGACATACCGACGACTGAAGTTGAACAGGATCTGCAGACCACCTCTGCACTCTATCATGATGATGGACCACAAACCTATTAACTCTTCTATCGGTCCTTGTTGAATAGGTAACTTTATACTTCCTTCTGCACCTCCGGTAAGTATTTTTCGGTTAATCTTGAATTGGCCTCTCAATCTACTGGTATACCTCCAACAGGAACTGTTACTGACTAAATCTTCCACACCACATTAAGTATTGATAATCTTCTTAAATTGTCTCACTCCTATGTTTAATTACTTTTCTGGAACTACTTAAAATCTACTCTTCTATATCTATCCTCTTCTTTTTATTATTTATGATAAATTTTACCCCCACTTTTATGGTATATTCTAAATTTTCTTCTATCTTCTCTTTTCCAAACTTATTTAGCAATTTATTATCTTCCCTTACTTCTTACACTTAACTATTCCTTTTCCAAATAAAACACAATACTTTTATTCTATATTTATTAACTTTTTAACTTCTTTTTTAAGAGCTTTTTACAAAAACAACCATATTTTTTCACAAACAAAAGCTTATTATTCATATCGCTCTGAGAAACCTATATTTCATTTATTTTAATTTTAATTTTATTTTTATCAGAGATATCACATTTCTTTGATCATTCTTACTACCCTTTCAACAATAATGCATATTTCTATAGTTATGAACAACTAATTTCTTTATTTAAAATTTCAATTTTGCATTATTATTGAAAGTGCAGTCTTGATTTTATATGATCCATTGATATCCTTAATTAATGTACAAAATTTTCTTTTTCAGGTTGACCTTTGACTAAGATCTCCTTTCTCTTACCATCCTGATTTGTATTTGATATTATAAACTCTTGTACTCTAATAAAGATATGCTATTCCAACTTGATTTATCGTATTTCAATTTTGTATTAAGTTTTCTAATCTGAGCACTACGTTAAGACGTTATTTATGTTTTATTTAATGATATTCAAGAACCACAGACTTGGTTGAATTGTTGTTCAAATGAACGATAAATCTCCAAAGTTTATACTCGAATGCACCTTCTCATATTGTTTTCTCTTTAGCTCAAAAGTGACCATTGCAATATGTAGCTAATTAAATACTTATACTTTATTACTGCTTTACTAATTAAGTATTGTATGTTTCATCCTTTATTCTTTATTCATAAAAGTAAAAGCATTTGCTGCATTGTATTTATATCGCCCATTGTTTAAATTAAACTATGTATATTTATGTTAATTGAAAATAAGACTAAACGATTAAACGTACTATGATATATTTAATTGTAAACTGTAAAGCATAAATAAAATCTAGCATCAGCTCTAATGGTACTATAAAATGCGCGTTAGCTTCACGACCAACTAAACCTTGTGGCTTGATGTTGAAGGTGCTTGCATTACAATTCATGTATCGCAGAATCGATCCCTGCTTGGGTAGTTTTTTTTAATTTGAACTTGTTAGTTCTTAAAAAAAATAATTATTTACTTAATTATTTGAATTATATTTTTTAATGTTATTTGCTTGTTTTATTATTATTGTTCTTATAAAAAAACCTACCGGACAGGAATCGATCCTGTGACCTTCGAAGCATAGGGGATAATTGTTGAATGCGCTCACCTACATTGTAAACCATTAGAGCTAATATTAGATTTTATTTATTTATGCTTTACAATTAAATATTAAATGACGTGACGACGAATTCAAAAATTTCTTTTTTAAATGAAAGTAAATTCAAAATAACGGAATGCGTTTCTGCATTTAATATAATGCAACACAAATTAACGCATACAAGATGGAAGGTATTAACTTGGTACCTATAAAAGAATTCACCTAACGGAAAGGCGCAGTGGCTGAAAAGTACAGTAACCGCCTTTACAGATTTCCGCGAGTTCTATTCCCGCCAGCTGCATAATTTTTTTTTAGATTATTTTTAATAAAACTACATCCTGTTTACAATTGGATTATTTTGTAAATTTAATTCAATAAAATTTTTAATCGTATATTGAAATCGACGTCATGTCAGCTCCCCTTGTTGAACAATGACTAAAAGGGATAATTTTATGCATTTTATGTAATTATTTTTTTGTAAATGTTATAGTATTTACAAAAAAAAGTTTATTTATAAAATATATTAAATAATAATTAAAAAATATTTTGCATTAGCTGAGATTTGAACTCTCGTTCGTTTATTCGAAACTAGTACGCATAATCGAATGCAGCATTCGACTATGTAGCTGTTGTCATACATTTCTTCTTTAATGAATGTCCATTTATTATACCTTTTTGGTTGATGCTTTTTTATTATTACTTGCTTTTTAATTCTTTTTTACAATATTACTAATTACAGTATATTTACTTATCAATTGATTAACATTAACTAATCAACAATTAATATTAATTCATCTACGCATGTAAGATTTATGCTTACTAAATATAAATTTCGTTGAAATTCTATAACAAAGAGGGGAAATGAGTAGGAGAGAGATGCATGGTTTTTACTACTCAATATGGGCGTGTAATCTTAGCAAACGAATCCACCCATATTTCAGATAATTTTTTCGAGGTTATGTCAAAAACGATAAATGCTCCTGCATGGTATAGGCCCTTAAATCATTTGTAATATGCAACCGACACTTAGAATAGGTAAAATTATAGAAAAGTGACGACCAGATTGGTCTTTCCATATTTTTTTGGCTGCAAGTGTATATACCATAAACAAAAATTAAAATCCGTTTTATATAAAAATAACGAATAAATGAACAAAGTTGCAACTCTCTCACAATTAATACAGGCACTGTAAAACTAACAACACCTTCCACTTCCAACTACCGATTCATACTGATCACTGCGACGCTCCGTTCGCACCGATTGACTCGAAACACAGCTTCACGTTACACACTCGCTCTCTGGAAGACGCTACGGTCCCCGGAATCGGACAGCACCAGGTTGCCCCTTTTTCTTTGGTGAACGGCCTCTCTTGCGCTTTGGCATCACTGGAGACGGAACCTGCAGAACATCTTCTCGAGAAATGAATGTGGTTAGGTCTGAAGCATGCTACTTTCCAATTATCTTTGATTCTTCATAACATGTGGCCAGTTCAAACGTAGTGGGAGTCACACTTTTAACAATTTGGTATGGCCCATCTCTTTTTGGTCTGAACTTTGATGCAAGACCTTTTATTGCATTTCTAAGAGCGTTTGTGGTCAACCACACTTTATCTCCAATCTTCCAATCTTCATTGGGAAGCCTGTGTGAGTTGCACCTTTCTTCGGTCTTCTCTTTCATCAGAGTATCTTGAGCCTCTTCTAGCACTTTGGCTAGACCCTTCAGATATGGGATAATTCTGGGCACAAAGTTCTCTGCATCGACAATCATCTCGAAATCATACAAAATTTCATGTGGGGCGCGAAGTTCTCGTGCATATGTCAAGTATGCGTATGTCCCGTTGATTGATTTACAGTGGAATTGATTGCAAAACGTATACTGCTGATGTGTTCATCCCAAGATTTGTAGTCTTCTTTCATCAATATTGCCAGCCGAGTCTTCATGTCTCGATTTTTACGTTCAACTGGATTGCTCTTTGGATGGTATAGCGGAATGAACGGCATCTTGATTCCAAAACCATAAGTAACCTTTTGCATTATATCACTTATGAACTGTACACCTTTATCAGAGATCATTTTCCTGGGTGTACCATACTGTAGGAAGATTTCTTCAATCAGTACTTCAGAACAAGCTTCTGCACTCGCGATGGGTAATGGAAAAAGTTTGACCCATCTAGTGGCGGTTTCACAGACTATTAAAAATCCAACGGTTTAATCGATAAATTAATAAAAAATTTAATTAATAAAATTTGATTAAAAAAATTACGGGTTTGTAATCATCCAGTGCTCCTTCCATACTGTCAGGCCATACTGTCTGTTCATGTCTTTTGCTTCTTTAATAAATCTCATTTATCATCCGTTTTACTTAGTTTATTTTTATTATTAATTACTTTTTGATGATTTTTTTATAATTACCAAGTACAGTATGTTCACTCATTAATTGATTAATACTAATTAATCAATAATTAATACAGCTACCCCCCAGCAGATGATTCAGGACTGTTTGAATATAGCCTTAATGGTCAATCAGTTTCATAATTTAAAAATTCAACGTATGGTTTCCTGTTAGATGTGGTATTACCATAAATCTAATCTTCGATGTCTTCGTTTCTACGGTAACTTCGGTGGTTATAAGAAGAATTTTCTCTTGATGACACCATCCTTTGCATTGATTGCAAGAGCATATTAAACTGTTCGCTTGACAGCATGACTGGTGGGATCTGCGGATTTTCTTGAGGATTTGCTGGGTCACTCATATTTTGATCCATAACACGATTTTCTTGAAGATCCCTAGTGTATGATCTTGTACGGGGTCTGCGTGACATAAGCTTACCTCATCATTACCTTGGCTTCCCGAGCGCTTTAGCCACAATTGCATTTATTATGCGACAACGTGACCTTGTTCGTTCGAACTGATTCAAATTACTGATATAAGCAACTGTTTAGAAATTTCCCACACACTTCGGTAGAGCTTGGGGTTAAAACAATTGTATTTTCACTTATTCTGCGAACAAAAGTCTTATTCAGCGACTACCATAGGCACCGACTATGTGGTGGCTCGAAGGTTGTGGCCCTCATTAAAATAATTTAGTAGAGGGCTGAGCCCTCATTAACATGATTAATATATTTTAGCTAATAACAATTCTAAATTGAAAATCTAACAAAGGTAGTCTTTAGTGTATTAGTCCAGCTGGGATATTTTTGTAAGTTTTACAAGAAGGCAACAAATTATATCAATCTTTGATGAAATCCACATGTACAGCTGAAAGATCGTTTTTTTGCATTACGCGGACTAAAAGCCTATTTGCAAAGTACTATGAGGCAAGCAAATTAAAAGAACATAACAGTATTGAATAATGACATTATATCAAGAACAAGGGAAGAATTAAAAGAAGTAGTGAGTAAGTTCGCAAAAGAAGCAGAGTGGGACTAAAAATAAACGGAAACAAATCAAAATATGTGGTGTTTGGTCAACAAACTGGAACCGAAGAACCCGTGTTGAGTGTCGGTACAAGAGATAAAAATATAAAACTAGAGAGAGTGGATAGTGTAGTGTATTTAGGAACGGAAATTACAGATGATGGTAAAATCCAAAAAGAAATAGACAAACGAATAGCAGCAGCAACGAAATCAGTTAGTGCGTTCGGAAAATGTTTGTGAGTAAATCAATATCGCGGAGGACAAAAATAACAGTTTATAAAACAATAGTGTTACCAGTGCTACTGTATGGAAGTGAGACATGGTACCTGACAAAGAAAGAAGAAAACAAACTAGAAATGTGGGAAAGAGGAATATTGCGCAGAATATACGGCGGAGTCAAACAAGAAGACAGCTGGAGAAGAAGGACAAACAAAGAAATAGAAGAGATCTATGGAGAAAATACAGTAACGGAGATCGTTAGAAGGTCATTTAGTTAGACTCCCAGAAGATAGAATAGTCAAAAAAATTTATCAGGAAAATCCAGAAGGCAGAAGAAAAACAGGAAGACCGAGGCACAACTGGGATAATTGTGTGAAGGAAGATTTACAGAAATTAAAGCTAAGGAGATGGGAAGAAGTAGCCAAGGATAGAAAGCAATGGAAGAAGGAACTTTCTAAAGCCATGGGTCTTCAGAGCCTGAAGAGCTGAAACAGATATGACAGTATTGAATAGTCACAAAAACATTGCTAAATAATTAGACATAGAGTCAGTTGCAAATATCTTGATTGAAAGATATAATGGATTAAATAGAATTCAAATATTTTCTGTTAACTGTTGTTATTAGTATTATTATATTGGAACACGTAATAAAGTCAGTTGATATAATAAGGTACCGTCATGAATGCAAAAAAAGGCAATATTAACAATCTACTGGCCATCAGAAGAGACTGATGAAAATCAACATTTTTGTTAAATCTTGAATTTGACAGTTTAGCAATACAAAGGGATTTGTCTGTCTGTCTTGAATTGCGGATATACATGACTCACCTGCTTATAGCCACGACCTCCTATCGGGCAAGGAATTGAGATAGATAGTGACACGCTTAATTAGCGTGTCACTTTCTTAAGTGAGTTTTACCAATTCTCACTGGTGGGAACGAGATTGTCCTTCAGGCTAATGCCGGAACTATTACGTGCTCACTCGTCGACCTGCCTTCCAAGGGAGTCAATTCACCCATAGCACACCAATGCGAACTTGCCACTGCCACTTGCCACCTCCTATCGGGCAAGGAATTGAGATAGATAGTGACACGCTTAATTAGCGTGTCACTTTCTTAAGTGAGTTTTACCAATTCTCACTGGTGGGAACGAGATTGTCCTTCAGGCTAATGCCGGAACTATTACGTGCTCACTCGTCGACCTGCCTTCCAAGGGAGTCAATTCACCCATAGCACACCAATGCGAACTTGCCACTGCCACTGCCCGGTCAAGTCCAACCTCAAGTGTGGATAGGATTGGTCTAGGTCTGCCTACAATTACCTAGGAGTTGCCATGCGGCCTACCGTAATAAACGCTTGGCGAGCCGTTCAACTTTACCTAAAAATAGGGACCCGGGATATACCATGCGAAAGTGGGGTTGTCCAAATTTGAAATAGCCTTGCTGGGGACAGCTGGATGGATCTTGTCCATCAAATGCAGATAATCAAACTCAACAGAAGCCACTCTACAGTCGCAACTACACCATAGAAAGCACCTGGCGAAACGGTTTATCCAAACACAGTGACCTGGGGGCCACTACCGGGATAACGCTTACGAATTACTCTTCACATCCTGGCGTCCAACCGTTCCAGGATCATTCCCAAACTAAGAGAGCCCCAAGACCAATTCAGTCATAGTGAGAGACAACGCCTGCAAACTGTACAAACACTGCAAATGTTGCTATTACGAAATTGCATTTTACAGTGCTGTAACTAGATCATGGTGAAGACAGCGCAAAATTGTTAATTGACTTCTATTTTTTTATTATATTTTAATATCACGTCATAAAGTAATTTATATTTTATTATTAAAAATTATTTAAGATACAGTAGATTTTCGACTATCCGAGGCTGATTAACCTGGTTACAGATTAAGTAGGTTAGTAAACAATTTTTTCTATTAATTCTATTAATGTTTTATACCGTGAATTATTATAGTACGACTAACAAAAATTTATTATTGTTCATTTAGTTACAGCAAACGCATCATAAATTGGCGAGAGCCAGCGCATGCCGAAAGTACAATCGGCTTCCCCTCGTGTAGTATTTGCGAATGTTGCACTGTTCTAACAGTGGCGTAGACGCGTAGGGCGCCTTATTTTACTTGCTTGCTGTATTTCAAACGAAGTATTTCTAGCGGGACTGCCAAATTCCAAAGTAAATATTTTCATAAAATAAAATCATAATTTAGCTAATTGCATTCACTGAAAAAGTGAAATGAAACCATATTATAGATATTTAAATTAAATTTTCAATAATAAATAATAATGTTACAAAAAATATTTTGACTACATAATTATACCTATAATAGAGAAAAAGAAAGTTAATACGAGTGGTACTACAATAACGATCATATAATAATTTTAAAAAAATAAATACAATAGGTATCTACAATTTATGTTACATATTTTAACCGCTATCCTAAAAATCAGTTCCAAAGTCGGAATCCGAATCTTCGTCATTTACACTAATTATAAGTTGTTTGGTTCTAACGTCTATTATTTGTTCATTTTACGGTACGGTGTAAGGCGCAGTACAGTATGGCCATTAGCATTGAAAATGGCATCAAATTTGTACTGAATGTACTGCTTTTTATGCCTTTTAATTATATTATATAACTGAGGTTTTAGCATTTGAGGTGAAAATGTTATTTTTTTTTCAGTAAGCCAGGAGACCATATCTGCTTTTTTAGAATTGCTATTAGGAGCATGGTTTATTTGTACATTGTGATAAGGCGCGTTATCTATCACAACAACCGACTCTGCTGATTAATTTTTCCGTGACCCATTTTTCATAATTTGATGAATTCATTTCATCATGGTAATCTCCTGACTTACTTCCAGATTTAAAAATGTTGAGGCAGTTTGGAATAAAACCCATGCTTCCACCTGCATGAACTATAATTAAGCGTTCCCCTTTTGAAATATTAGCAAGTAATCCATTATTACTGTCGTCACTCCAACTTTTTGATATAGTGTGCCCACTATGGATGTACGTTTCATCTAAGAAAACAATAGGACGCTGCTGTTGGCGAAAAAACTTAATTTTATTTAAATAATCTATTCTTAAAGCACCTTTTTTTCAATTAATAGTTTACAATTATTTTGAGTACGGCGCCACTTAAACCCCAGCTTCTTTAACACTATCCGAAGAGAAGACACTTGCCCCTGCCACCCCAAATCATTGCGAAGTGTTTCTTGTAAAGCAGGAAGCATAACTCTGCAATTTTCTGTTTTATGGAAATTATAGATTATACGGCGAAAATCAACCAACTCATAATCTTCAAGTGCGGTCACGTTACACACGCGACTTCGTTTTTTTCCAGGACTTTTAAATAGTTTATCAGTCTCAGATTCAGGCAAGGTGTTACCTTCCTTAATAATCCTTTCGATAGTCCTTACGGATACTCCAGTAGCTCCAAATTTGGATTTGGCCATTTATTTTTTTTAACTCGTACAATCTATATATAATCATTAATTAGAAAAAAGGTAAGTATGTATTTACCTACTCCTAAACAGAACTGTAATTAATAATATATTTCATATTAATTTGGACATATTCTATCAAATTGAAGAGTCAAGACAACTGCACAAAACGTATGCATTAAGTCCAGGATGTTTGAGTGATACACAGGAGGTAGATGCTAGTTGCTCCGTTCGCATGGAACGATCCATTCCTAGACGAATTAACTCGAAACAAATCTTCGTGCTACAATACTAATTTAAAAGTTAACTGTTTTAAGTATGACGCCATGCTTTTCAAATTATTTCATTCTTGTGTATAAACACTTGTTTTGCTAGGGTATTAGGAAGTTAATAATGATGGTTTTAAACATCATAATTGAATACTATTTAAACTGTTCATTACTTTAATATGCTTTGATTTAGTATAGAAGTACAGCAAAATACATAAAAGTAAAATGCAAAATGTTAATTGCCTATGATCGACTTTGAGTTTGGACACCGTGTATAAGTATACTGTGTACTGTTCCCTCTAACCTAAGATGTTTTTGACAAATGTAAATTATTTTAAAAAAATTACCTAGTACCAACATTAGCAAAAAAATTATTTATTTTATGGCTTTTTCAAGTAGGCGATAAATATGTATTTATCTTTCTCAAACTAATTGCAATTCACCATCTTTACTTTGCTCACATGAAAATTCACCGAAAGATACATTTTACTAGCACACACTCTCGTCAGAAAAAGTTATTAGCGTGTAGCAGGGTATTTAATAATAAAAAAAATCAATTTTTAGGTGTTTTCAAAAGTTTCTTAAGTTTTTAGCTTAACTTTAAGATTTTTTTAGTTAGTCATTATTTTAGGACAAGTGGGAGCCCTAGACTTAGTAATTACACAATTACGGCTAAAACAAACAAAACGGGCAACATACAAGCTGGTTCATAACAAGTTGCTTACAGCAATAATCATGTATTGTATAATAATAAACGTGTTATGTATTGAGAAGCAATTTCAAACCCTGTATCGCTCTTAAAATCCTTATCCAGCATCCTTACAGCATTATAGTGAAATAGTTCCACATTTCTGAATATATCTACCTCAACATTAAAGACTTACGCATTAACTGTAAATACTAACAGAATCATAGAACAATAAACATACCCAATTGAACACTATGAACCATCTCAGTATATCGTGATAGATCAGCTTGGGGATCTGGATCAAGCCTGAAACTTGTATCTGTATGATCTAACGGTGTAAGCAGATCCAAACTGAAAAGCTCTGAATATAAAAAACCAGTTAATCCAGCCCAATCTCCCAGACTTAAAGCACGACTTTCCCAAAACTGTTCTTCAGTACAACCTAATTTTGGCAATATACGTATTGGATAAAAGCGTTCTAACATAAGAGCTCCTTGCTGTATTGCTATCTACAATGTTACAATTTAAAGCTATTTATTCTAAGTAATTTCTATTAAGTATTAATTTACCTTTAGATCAGCTGTTGTTAATTTAATTTTACTTTTCACACTAACACTCAATCCCGTCTGTAGATCTCTTCGACGCCTTTCTAGTTTCTCATGCAACACTGCAATAAGATCTTGTCCTTCCTTTTCTAAAATCTTGTATGGTCCATTTTTTGCAAGCTGAGTAGAAAAACTGCCAAAGCATGCTTCAACAAATTGACTAAAGTCTTTCTGTGGTTGTAAAATTGTCTGTTCCATAACTACTTGATATGCTGCTAGTTCATCCCATTCCATTTTTGCTTCAAATGCTGCCAAGGCTTGTTCAGGACGTATTTGGAAATAATAATCAGAAGCTAATCCTGGTCCAGCAACCCTTTTTACAACGAAACTATCACTTGCTGGAATTCGACCCCGTTTCTTAATTATCAAATGAAAAACTGCTGAATCCCACAATAAACGAAACCAATATCGTGACACACCCACTAAAATACATAATTTCAATTACTTAAAGAATAGTTATCAAAACAACCAAATCTTACCTACTAATATCACAACTGCAATAGCAGGACAAACAACAATGGCAACAAATAATGCGGCAATGGGTTGCAAGCATCCTAATATTAATATATTCGATACAACACCTTCAAAAATCACAAAGAACCTGTTCCGTTTTGGTTCAGGACTATCCAAATCATAAATGAGAGCATTGGCGATTTGCACTAATAGTGTAAGTGCAGGCATCCACAGAATGGCAGTAGCAGCAATGAATACACTAGTTAAAATTGTAAGAACACAAATCACTGGTAATACTATAACTAATGCAATAGTTCCAAATAAACCCTTTATAAAATAGTTCCACATACGATTTATGTGTCTCGTAAAACCCTTTCCTATAAAACCGGTGTCTGGTTTAGTCTCAAAGTGTGTCCTTGATTTAGATATATGTCTCCATAAAGTTATTAAACGTGATGTTAATGTTTCAGTCAAACTGCTTTTTCGAGGAAAAAGAGTACCATTTACTTGCGATAATTCAAGATCAGGCATGAAAGGTTCCACACAGAACAATGCTCGTAATCCTATAGGGCTGCACCAGGGCAAAACAATTCCAAAGAAAAATATTGCATTCCATGTCCAGCACCAGGTGCGATGAAAATAATTAAATACTCGCCAAAGAGGCCATCTGGTTGTTGTTGTTCGAACTATTTCTTTTTCCAGTAAAAATACCTGAAAATATAAGTTAATATTATAGAAGTATTATACAGGGTGATTCATTTTAATGCACGCCTGCTTATGGTGCGAAACATGAAGACAGATAGATCACAAAAATGCAAAAAAATTTCTATCTCAAAAAAACTTTTGCATTAAAAATTTTACAAATACAAACGTTGACACTTTAAAAATACTGTAATAAGAGTGCTTAATAAAGGTCATCAGTCATCACAGGGTATTATTATGAATGAAAATGGATTTATTATTATTCTTAATATCTACTGCATTTTAGCATTACGTACCTAAATTACGTAATATTTATCTTAGTTACAATACCAACGTTTTATTGTTGTATTTATGAATTATTTTTTTATCCAGTTTGTGTATACTAATATTTTTTAAATAATGCCTGTACATATTGAAATTTTGATAATAGAATAAGATAGGAACAATTGAATTTATGTAACAATGAATGTCAGAGAAATTTAATTAATTTTTAAAATAATACTTCATATTGTTAGAATATTTAGTGTTAAGTGTAATTAGATATTGACTATTGGGTTGTTTTTGTGGATATTTAAGGGATGAATAATGCTGGTCGAGTTTTGTCCTTCTACAAAGGTAATATGAGACTTTGCAGGGTGTGAATTGTCAGTTAGTTTTTCGTTAAAGACAGAAAATCTTAAATAGAGTATAATAGTTGAGTTTTAATACATAATAAACACTTCAATGCTGATTGTGAGTAAAACAATTCGGGACTTCCCCTATATTTGATAAATAGAAAGGAATGCGGTAGAAATGAGATCATGCAGATTCATTGTCAGATCGACGAAGGACGTAATAGAATACATCTGACTTGACATGACTTTATAGAATATTGCACAGTATGTTCATTATCATTAACCCAAACAAGAAAATGAAAAAGCTAGGTCACCGAAATGACGAGAGTGAACATGCAAAAAGCATCGCGAACCACGAGGCGATCACACGGATTGACGTCGATTACGTGCTAGATTCGAGTAATTTAACTGACAAGAGAAACAGGGTGATTTAGTAGTGTCATAAAATTTTATCTTCCCTATTTTTATTTTTAACTGGTTATAACTAATATTTTTACTTACTTTTCTTTAAATGTTTTCATTACCCTGACCTATGACATATAAAACGTAATGAAATTTTTAATTATAACTTGTTATTAGGGTGTATGTATAGATAATAATCATTTCGTAGATGTAGATAGAGTAGATTTTTGCATGTACAAAAGAAAGGTAAGAGATTAGATTTGCTAGAACAAATGGAAATTAAAAAATCCTATAAAATAAGAACACTTTCATCGTAAACGACCAAACAAGTTTTACGAACACCCCCTTAATGATTTGTTTTCTGAAGAAAAAAATAAAAAACTTAAAACCAGATTGTAAGGATTGTAAAGTGACAAGGGCAACTTCTGTCGTGTAGTTTTAGGTCAGAAACTAACAAAATTCTCTTGAGATAGATCTAATAAACCGAAACACGTGTAGAGAACATTCTACATAATTTATGGAAACATTTAAGTACAACAGTTTTTTCTTAAAACAATTATATGCAATGTTTCACAAGGAGCCTACCGCGACTTCAATCTTACTAACTTTCTTATTATCACTTATTACTACTGTTTAAAACTAAACATAAAATTTAATTTTTTTTAATTTCTTTCAAAAAATAATGTAACATTAAAAGGTTAATAATTTCTAGGCCAACTCACATTTCAAAATATGAACAAATGCTTTCTTGCAATATAAACACATTTTTTCTAATAATTGCAAGATATGCTTACTAGTTAAAAATAGTAGGTTAGTATAAAATGCTATTATGCTAAAATAATCACTTACTTAAAGAGCTAACTTAGACAAACCAGAAAATAACAAAATGTTAGAATAAAAATTTCTTGTCAATTAATGTAATTAATGTAAATGTTTTAGCATCACAGATTTATAAAAATAATTATAATTTGTATATAAACAAAGGGAATTTTCAAATAAATCATTAGTAACGTATACTGATCAATCAATCATTATCTCCTTTAGGAGGTAATCATCCTACCACTCCGAGAACAATGGACCACTGTACTTAAGTCAAAACTAACCTCGGCGTATGAGACTGTACGTCGGCAGTGGTCCAAAACTAACGAAGAGCGACAGCAACACGGACTGAAGAAATTACTTACATTTCGGAGTGGTAGGAAGCTGGATCTTGCATTTGGTGTCCGGCAGGATGTTCTACGAACATTGTTAACGTCAACAATTCCTGGTACCACCATCATCCTGAGGACATCTAACCAACCATCTACAACTCAACATTTGGTCTCTTGTGCGGTAACATCACCAAGGGACCGTGAATGAAGATCCAACCAACCAAGATCCAAGCAACCATCAACAACTTTACATCTGGTCCTTCAAACCGAGAAGGATCGTGCACTAGTAAATGTTTTACAAGCATTTACTACATTACCAGTGAAGTCTTCACGCTGGACTTTACATTTGATTCTTCGAACCAAGAAGGATCCTATCAAGTAAATGTCTTACAAACATTTACAATTAGTCTAACCGCCTTGCCGAGTTAGAAATAAAGTCTTCACGCTGGACTTTACATTTGATCCTTCGAACCAAGAAGGATCCTATCAAGTAGATGTCTTACAAACATTTACAATTAGTCTAACCGCGTTGCCGAGTTAGAAATAAAGTCTTCACGCTGGACTTTACATTTGATTCTTCGAACCAAGAAGGATCCTACCAAGTAAATGTCTTACAAACATTTACAATTAGTCTAACCGCCTTGCCGAGTTAGAAATAAAGTCTTCACGCTGGACTTTACATTTGATTCTTCGAACCAAGAAGGATCCTATCAAGTACATGTCTTACAAACATTTACAATTAGTCTAACCGCCTTGCCGAGTTAGAAATAAAGTCTTCACGCTGGACTTTACATTTGATCCTTCGAACCAAGAAGGATCCTATCAAGTAGATGTCTTACAAACATTTACAATTAGTCTAACCGCCTTGCCGAGTTAGAAATAAAGTCTTCACGCTGGACTTTACATTTGATCCTTCGAACCAAGAAGGATCCTATCAAGTAGATGTCTTACAAACATTTACCATTAGTCTAACCGCACTGCCGCGTTAGAACACACACCACGAAGGACTTTACAATTTGGTCCTTCGAGCCTGTGGGTAGTTCATTTGAAATCTACAGACGTCAAGATGTCCACCACCAACATGGAACAAATGAATCAACTCAGCAGCCAGCAAGAGCAATTGGGCCAAAAAATTGCTCAGATTCTAATCAACTCCAAGAAGGATGCTACATCCCGAAAAACAGAAGCCTACATCTCTAACCGCCTTGCCGAGTTAGAAAAACTATGGAAAGAAGTTCAGGAAAAGAACGAGATAATCCTGTCCCTCGATCTTCCTCAACATAGTTACTGTACAACAAAATACTTCAACCAACTCGAAACAATTTATAAGGAAGCCTCCAATCACCTTATGAAATGTCCAAGGGCACCTTCATCACTAATTCCCAATGAGAAGACACCAACAGGCAATGCCCTTGCAATTAACTTCAGGAAACAACATGGAGAACCATCCGTCATCATTCACTATTATCCAGTGGCATTACCACCATCATCATCATATCGATGTTCCTGCTGCTGTTCTGGGGTACTCGTCGACTTTGGAAAAAATATCGTCATGTCCAATCAACACGAACTCCACCTGCAGAAGAAACGCCACCCAGCCATCCTGAGATGATCGAGCTCCGGCCGTTAAGATCACAATCTCCCCATTCCGAGAGCCGCCAGAATGTTTAAAACTAAACATAAAATTTAATTTTTTTTAATTTCTTTCAAAAAATAATGTAACATTAAAAGGTTAATAATTTCTAGGCCAACTCACATTTCAAAATATGAACAAATGCTTTCTTGCAATATAAACACATTTTTTCTAATAATTGCAAGATATGCTTACTAGTTAAAAATAGTAGGTTAGTATAAAATGCTATTATGCTAAAATAATCACTTACTTAAAGAGCTAACTTAGACAAACCAGAAAATAACAAAATGTTAGAATAAAAATTTCTTGTCAATTAATGTAATTAATGTAAATGTTTTAGCATCACAGATTTATAAAAATAATTATAATTTGTATATAAACAAAGGGAATTTTCAAATAAATCATTAGTAACGTATACTGATCAATCAATCATTATCTCCTTTAGAATCTGATACCAAGCGGTATTGATTACCTAAGGAGGTAAAAATAACAGTCACCCTTATGAAGAAGTGGTGACCACAGAAAGGTCGTAGTACCAATCTGCTTTAACGTAAAATCTACCAAGAGATTTTACAACTACTTTATATGGTTTTTATTCGCATTTATAAATTTTTGCAAGAAGCTTTTATTATAATTACTATGAATGTTTTATGAATGAATATTTTAAAATTTGTATTTGTGTCGCGACATCTGCTATAAAAGTAGACGGTTGGTCAACTCTTGAGACTTGTGTCAGCAATTTTGTAGCCCAGTCAGTGTTTATATTTCTGACACTTCCTACAGATATGTCGGACAGAAGTTGCAGTGCAGTGTTTACATTAGTACAGCTAGTGTCCGACATAAATACCAAGCAATCAGCAAGTATCAGATGTAAACATACCTTAAGTGTTACAATGCACTTATCTTTATTTATTATATAAGTATCTGATATTTCTGTAGTGACATTTACTTGATTATCATTATTATTATATCTTTATCATTCTTATATCTATTATTATTTTCTATTTCTATCTTCTATTATTACCTATTATTGTCTATTATTATTTTCTTATTATCTTCATGTCTACTTTGATTCCTGTTATCACAATATTATTTTTCCTTTTTCCTCTTTCTAGTAACTCCAACTTATATTCTAGTTCTTCAATTCTTGATTTTAGCTGAGATTTCTCATTTTGCCACTTTTCTTGTATGCCACTTATTTGCTCCTTTAGTTTCCTTATTTCCTCATTATTCTTCTGAAATCTGACAGTCATTTTATTTTGAGTTTCTTCATTGCCAGAGTTTATCTCTTTCTTAATTTCTTCCATCCACTTTGGCATCGTCACTTCCATTTTCTTCTCCCTTTCAATCATTGGTAGGTAGTACCTCTTCTTTTTCCAACATTTGTGATTTATCTGTGGGAGATCTAGAAAGTAATTTGCTTCTTTTAAATATTTCCTCTCCTTTTCCCCTACTTCTTCTCTGCTATTATTCCTTTACTTTTCTCTACTACGTACTTCTTTACCTAGAATTTTCTTTCTTAGAGTTTTAAAATCTCTGAATATAATAAAAGTAATTGTGCAAGTCATCGCATACTCCGGTCTTCCACACTTTATTAAATTTCTTTAGTACTATTTTGATTTAAACTTTCACTTTACTTCCTTCAAAACATCTACACTTTTCACTTTAAGACTAATACCTTATTATGAAATACCTCTTTGTACTCGAAAAATCACTTATTTATACCTCTAGTAAACAGAACTGGCTTCATGGTATTCATGTTGAACCTAACCGCTAGGCAGATATCAATGATGTTAATTTATTTGCAAGATTTCAAACGAATCACATTTATTAAGGTTTGTCCCAGAAAGTTTTGCACAGTTTGACAAATTGAGGATCCAAAACAAATTTCTGAAAATTTTTATCATTATTTTATGAGTAGCATTGAATAAATTCATATGAGTATTAAGAGCAATAGTTTAATCAATTTCGATAATATAGGAAGAAACTGTGAAGCGGTTTTTAACTTTTCTCCAATTTCAGTTCAAGATCTTCAAAAAGTCATTAGCAGTATAAAAAATAAAAATTCTACGGACGGGATCACAATAAATATAATTAAATATTCGATGTCTATTATAGGAGACGTATTGGTAAACATGATTAATAGATCTTTTGAAACTTCAAAATTTCCACAAAATTGGAAAACAACTGCAGTTATTCCGGTTCCGAAAATTGCAGGGACTAGTAAGTACGATGAGTTTAGGCCCATAAATATGTTACCCACATTAGAAAGAATTATGGAGCAAATTGTTAAAATTCAATTAGTAGAGTATCTTGAAAATAATAAATTGTTTTTAGAAAACATCACTCTTGTGAAACATCATTAAATATTGTAACAAGAGAGAAAAAGAAAGAACCTCTTCTTCACACAACAAATGGAATATTCTACAGCATTCGAGAGAATGACGCATCGCACCAAGCATGTAAACCAGACGCGGTTTATCTAGCACCTTCCAGAAATACATAGTAGGTTCTAGCGGCTTCTGGTACGATTATATGAGGGTATAAAATCGACTTCGCGGATGAAAGAGAGTCAGTCAACAGCGAGTCATTAACTGTGTATCACGAAATAAATAGTAAATGTGAAGATAAATTAGAAATTCATAGTCTGTAAATAATAGTTTTAATGGTTTATAATCATAGCGTTAATTTATAGTGTATTCATTAGTGTTGGTAAATAAATATTTCTTATTAATAGACGATTTAAACAGCACTTTTGTTATTATTTTAAAAAGAACGTAACAGTGGTGTCAGGTGTGGGTTTAAAATAAATAAAATCGCGTAATAATTAATTAAAGTGCTGTGAGAATAAAATTTTAGTGTTAAAGATAATTTCAACAAACAATTAAAATGGTGATGAAACTGTTAAAAGATCTCAAAGTAATAGACTTAAAACACGAACTTGAAGAACGAGATTTAGACACAACGGGCCTTAAAAGCGTGTTAATAAATCGGCTAAGAGAATGGCTTTTGGAGCAGCAAGAAGACCCTGAAAGTTTCCTCTTCGAAATACCTGGACCCGCAATTGATACTAATTTGTTATTAAGTAAAATGGAAGAGAATTCTAGAATGTTAAAAGAGGAATTACTGGAAAAGTCGGAAGAGAATTCTAGAAAGTCTGAAGAGAATTCTAGAATGTTAAAAGAGGAATTACTGGAAAAGTCGGAAAAGAATTCTAGAATGTTAAAAGAGGAATTACTGGAAAAGTCGGAAGAGAATTCTAGAATGTTAAAAGAGGAACTATTGGAAAAGTCCGAAGAGAATGCTAGAAAACTAATGGAAAATACTAAAGCACTGGAAGAAAAAATTTTGGAAAGTTCTAGACAGTCCGAAGAAAATACTAGAATGCTTAAAGAAGAATTACTGGAAAAACACGAAGAGAATTCTAGAAGGTTTGCAGAATTATTAGAAAAGTCTGAAGAAAGTTCTAGAAGGCTTAAAGGAGAATTGCTGGAAAATGTCAAAGAGTTGGAAGATAAAGTTTTCGAAGAATTGTTGGAAAACTCCAGTGCGTTAGGACTATTAGAAATGAAATTGGAAAAACAGGATAGGGTAATAAAGATGGTAGAAGAGAAAATGGCCCAAATGCAATTACCACCAACAGCTGAGAAAGATAGCGTAACTAAACTGTTGGAAGAGAGAATGAGTTAACTACGGTTTTCCTCAACTTCTGAGTGGCCGTTTAATGAAGAAAAGAAACAATTTAAAGAAGAAAAGGGGCCTGCCGTAGGGATAAAAGTAAAACCACCCACGTTCGATGGAAAGATACCTTGGTCCACCTACTACAAACAATTTGAGGCGGCCGCTGGGGCCAACGGATGGACAGGCAAGGAAAAGGCCGTTTTTTTAACTGTGGCTTTGCGTGGAGACGCGTTGAACGTCCTGCAAACAATCCCAGCAGGACAGGAAAATGATTACCAGTTGTTAGTTTCTAGATTGGAGATGAGACATGGAGATGCGCATCTTCAGCAAGTTTATCACGCGCAAGTGAAGAACCGTGTCCAGAAGAATGGAGAAAGTCTTCAGGAGTTTGAAGCCGATATTGCGCGGCTTGTCCGATTGGCGTACCCTACGGCACCCGATTCATTTCTGGGACAACTCGCTGTGCAGACCTTCATTGATGGGTTAAGAGACGGGGAAACACAACAATCATTGAGGCTGGCACGACCAAGAACAACTGATGATGCGCTTGCTCACGCCTTAGAATTTGAAGCTGCAAAACAAGCGTCCCGAGGTCACGGGCGTGTTCGGACCGTTGTGGAAGAAGATGAAGGTTCTAAAGATCGTCTAGAAGAATTATTAATAAGAGTTCTTCAGAAGGAAGAGAACCGTAAAAAGAATCCTCAGGAAGTTCGAGGGCCTCGTTGTTGGAATTGCGGCGAACAAGGTCACTTACGACGTCGTTGCCCTAAAACGGGCTCAGCAGTCGGAAAACTAAAGAAGGTCGACGAGAGGGGGCGAACGTTGACCTTGAGTAGAGATGCCCCGAAGATCACCATTCATGCTGCAACATCAAAGAATAGTACCAGTAGTTTGTTCGTAGATGGAAAAATTGCTAATCGAACTGTTCCACTACTTATTGATACGGGGGCGACAAAATCCATCATACGCCCTAATGTTCTACGAACAAGTATGAAGCTGTTACAGACAACTACTCAACTCCGTACAGCAACACGTGAAGTGATACCAACACGCGGAGTGGTGAAGATGAAGATTGGCATTGGATGTGAAGAACGTGATCATGAGGTGCTGGTAGCCGACATCATTGACGAATTCATTTTGGGAATGAACCTCCTGAGAAAATTTGGTTTTACATTGGACTTGAAGGAGGGTGTTTTGAAGGTTGGTAACGAAGAACTTCCGTTGCACCCACGAGAAGATCCTGTCGTAAGGGTTTTGCTGACAGAAGATGTGATATTGCCGGGTCAAAGCGAGATGGTTGTCGAGGCAGGTTTGGATGGAGATCTTCGGGTAGGATGTGTGCGAATGATGGAACCTGTTTGTGATAAGAAGATCCATAGTGGCATACTGGTGGGAAAAGCGCTGATCAAGGTTGGAAAGACAGTACCGGTGAGGCTTATGAACGTTAATGTGGATCCGGTGACATTGAAGAAGAGTACCCTTGTGGGACAGTGTGTGCCAGTATTCCGAGTAGCCAGGTGTATGGCTGATGTTCCAAAACCAGCGCCCAAAGACCATGGTGGAAAATTAGTGGGTATGGTTACCAGTTCGTGCGAAGACCTTAACAGAACGGATGTGAAAGAGGTACAGGGTTTGGTTCACCGATACCAAGATATCTTCGCTCTTGACGATAGCCAGAAGGGACGAACAAATATAGTAAAACATAAAATCAATACAGGCAACTCTATGCCTGTCCGTCAGCAGCCGAGGCGTCTACCTCTAGCAAGGCGAGCAGAAGCCGAAAAGATTATTACTGATATGGAAGAACAAGGGGTCATCGAGCCATCCAGCAGTCCATGGGCATCACCGGTGGTCCTGGTCAGTAAGAAGGACGGGTCAACGAGATTTTGTGTGGACTACCGGCAGCTCAATAACGTGACCAAGAAAGACAGCTATCCCTTACCACGCATCGACGACACGTTAGATACCCTGTCTGGTTCACGATGGTTTTCGACTTTGGACTTGAAGAGTGGTTATTGGCAAGTTGAAATGGAACCTGAAGACCGGGAGAAGACCGCGTTTACTATTGGTTCCGGACTATGGCAGTTTACAGTTATGCCTTTCGGTCTATGTAACGCTCCGGCCACCTTTGAGCGTCTAATGGAGACCATCCTGAGAGGGCTGTCGTGGAAGACCTGCCTGGTATACCTAGATGATGTGATTGTCGTCGGAAAATCATTCAACGAACATTTGAAAAATCTAGAGGAAGTGTTCCGAAGATTACGTGGAGCCAATCTGAAACTGAGTCCGAAAAAGTGCCACATATTCAAAAAGGAAGTGAAATACCTCGGGCATGTCGTATCACAAAATGGAGTGGCAGCCGACCCCGATAAGATTCATGCAGTCCAAGAGTGGCCAACACCGAGAGATAAACACCAAGTTCGTAGTTTTCTTGGGTTATGTACACTCAAACGCAAAGAAAATGTCACCCCTATAAACTCGGGTCTCTACCGCCGTAATGAGTTTATGGCATATTGTAAATTCTCCTTTGAAGCTCCCGTCTTAAAAAGGATTAGGTATTCTGAGAAAATTTTACCTACTTTAAGACAACAATGAACTGGCTGTTTCCTAGATTATGAGTAAGCATGTAATATTCCTGGAAAACTCCTTATTCTACCCCCAAAAAGATACAGGAAATTTTAACGTTGCTCATTCATAAAAGCCCAGGGGCTAAGAGTACGATGTTCTAGTGTCTCTTTGAGTTGTTTAGTGCATAAATTGATTTTCTTAACCCCTTGCCAGAAGCCTCTATTATATATATTATTGACCTAGGTTAATAATGAAAACAATGCTAAACCACCTGTCAAAGTCTATGCCTTCTATTAAAATAAATATTATAACACATAAAAATTACATTTCTAACATAACCTAATTTTTTGTATGAAGGGTGTATTTTTAATAAATGATTACTTGAACTTATTATTTTGAACTTAAGATATATTATATTTAGTATCGGAAAGTAAATAGTATATATAATGAAAAAACAAAAGCTTATTAATTAGAAGCAAAATAATAGTTAATTGTACAGTTGTTATAATTTATGTTATTTACAATTCCTGAGGAAGTAGTGTGTGTTTCCTGTGTATTAGTTAAAAAAATGTTGATTTGTTAATAGTTAAATTGTATTTTAATAACGGTCGTAAAACAAGAATTCTACTGTTGAAAACAGAAGATGTGACTAAAACCAATTACACGTTTGACATCTCAAACACCAAGCGACGTTGCCAGCTTTACTCGCTGAAGAATTAACCGGTCAACATTTTTTAAAATAATTTAATGATCAGGAAACTTACATGTTAGTAATGGAAAAAATTGTATATTAACCGCGGTTTAGACACGCGATTATAGCCCACGCGTCTTAAATCCCTCGGCGCTACGCGCCTCGGGATTTAAAATCAACGCTAGGGCTATAATAGCGTATGTCTAAACCTTGGGTAATAATATACTATTTTAAGCATATTATTATTTCTTACAAAAAAAACCTTTCAAAAACACCGAAAAAATGTAGGTAGCTGAATGTAAAACTCGCTCGGTTATAATTTACAATATGCCATAAACTCATTACGGCGGTAGAGACCCGAGTTTATAGGGGTGACATTTTCTTTGCGTTTGAGTGTACCTACTACAGGCGTTTCGTTCCTGGGTTTGCCAATATAGCGAAGCCCCTGACAAGGTTAACTGAAGATGGGCGCGAGTATATTTGGAGCGGAGAGTGCGAAACAGCTTTCCAACAGTTGAAGCGTGCCCTGACAACAGCACCAATATTGAGCTATCCACGGACAGAAGGGAAATTCATACTTGACACAGATGCAAGTAATCTGGCCATTGGGGGTGTACTTTCTCAGATACAGGATGGACAAGAAAAGGTCATCGGCTATTTTAGTAAGGTTTTGTCGAAAGCCGAAAGGAATTATTGTGTGACCAGAAAAGAACTATTGGCCGTCGTGAAGTCCGTTGAGCACTTCTACAAATACTTGTACGCACGGAAGTTTTTATTGAGGACGGACCATGCAGCGTTGAAATGGCTTCTACAATTCCGTAATCCTGAAGGCCAGGTCGCAAGGTGGATCGAGCGATTACAAGGATACGACATTGACACAGAACATCGAGCGGGCACTAGTCATCTAAATGCCGATGCTCTTTCAAGAAGACCCTGTCCAACGGATTGCCGTCATTGCTCTCGCTTGGAAGAGAGGGTTTGCCAAGTATTAAGAACTACCATCGTCAACGACAATTGGTTGCCGGAAAAATTGCAACGACAGCAGAAGGCTGATCCCGAACTAAAAATGGTACTGGAATGGAAGCGCGCGGGAGAAAGGCCTGCCTGGGAGGCCGTCAGCCCTTTCAACAGAACGCTCAAAGCATATTGGGCCCAATGGGAGTCCTTGAAGGTGGAAGACGATCTCCTGAAGCGAGTACTGGAGAGTGAAGATGGCACCACCATTAGGTCTCAGTTCGTGGTTCCAAGAAGCCGAGTGGCTACAGTGTTGCGACATCTCCATGACGGTACCTCAGGAGGACACTTCGGTGTGAAAAAGACTTTGGAGAAAGTTAGGGAGCGTTTTTATTGGGTCAACTGTAAAGAAGACGTGAAGGAGTGGTGCCGGAAATGTGAACTATGTGCCACTGGTAACGGACCCTTGGGGAAACGAAGAGCACCTATGAGGCAGTACAATGTGGGTAGTCCTCTGGAAAGAATAGCTATAGATATTGCCGGACCATTTCCCGAAACCGACGATGGGAATAAATACATATTAGTGGCAATGGACTATTTTACCAAATGGCCAGAAGCATATGCCCTACCAAACCAGGAAGCTGCGACTGTTGCTGATGTACTAGTCAAAGAGTTCTTCAGTCGCTTCGGAGTGCCCATGGAGCTGCATTCGGATCAAGGCGGCAACTTTGAGTCTGTACTATTTGGAGAAGTCTGTCGATTGTTGGGCATTCGCAAGACTCGGACCACACCGTTACATCCGCAGTCCGATGGAATGGTAGAACGCATGAATCGGACAATGGGCAAATATTTGGCCAAGGCCGTCTCCGATCATCAACGAGACTGGGACCAATATCTGCATTTGTTCCTAATGGCTTATCGTGCATCGGTCCACGAAACAACCGGTCAGTCACCAGCGTCTGTGATGTTTGGACGCGAATTACGGTTACCGCGTGATCTGGAATTTGGGTCTCCACCTATAGAGCAGGAGGTAGCCGGGAATGATTATGTCATCAACTTAAAGAAGAAGTTGGAGGATATTCACGACCGAACCTGAAACAATAGTCGAATCGCGAGTGACCGGATGAACGCTACGTACGATGTGAGAGCCCAAGAAGGAGGGTTTCAACCTGGAGAGCTTGTCTGGTTATACAACCCGCAAAGACGTCGTGGCTATTCTCCAAAGTTACAGCGGAATTGGGAGGGCCCATACCAGGTGAAGAAACGAATAAATGACTTGATTTATTGCATCCAGAAATTGCCAAGAGGGAAACCAAAGGTGGTACACTCCAATGGTCTGGCGCACTATGAGGGAAATAATGACGCAGTCCCGGATCGGGAAGATGAGGCTGAGGTGGCTATCAATACCGTAAGGCTTGAAGATGATCAGCCAACCTTTAGAGAATTTATGGCTGCGTTTTCTGGAACTAGAAAAGCGCGATTCGGAGTCACGACTGAGATGCAACAAGATCTCTTCCGGGTCCCTGGTGATTATTCCATTGCCCACTGTGTCTCCGAGGATCTCCGTATGTCCAGGGGGATCGCAGTAGTGTTTAGAAATAAATTTGGACGGCTGAATGAACTTCGAGAACAAAATCCCTCTGTTGGTAAATCCTTACGCTTGCCTGATCATGACCGATCCATTTACTACTTGGTAACCAAGCAGTTTTACTACCAGAAACCGAGTTACGCCGACTTGTGGAGGGCATTATGGAATTTGAGGATCGAGTTGCTTACCAGGGGAATTAACAAATTGGCAGTTCCCAAACTCGGCTGTGGGCGGGACCAGCTGGATTGGAGAATCGTTAGAAACATGCTGGAAGTTGTCTTTAGAGGTACGGACGTCAAGATCTTCGTCTGCAGTTTTGACCCACAGCCCGCATTAAGGCCAACGAAGAGTGTAGACTGTTACTTCTACCGTAATGGAACGTGTAGTCGAGGTGAAGACTGTCGATATCGTCATGACCCGTTCTACAGGAACCAGAGCATAAAACCTGTTCTGTGACAGAACAGACTTGAAGAGGGGGGCAGTGTAACAAGAGAGAAAAAGAAAGAACCTCTTCTTCACACAACAAATGGAATATTCTACAGCATTCGAGAGAATGACGCATCGCACCAAGCATGTAAACCAGACGCGGTTTATCTAGCACCTTCCAGAAATACATAGTAGGTTTATATGAGGGTATAAAATCGACTTCGCGGATGAAAGAGAGTCAGTCAACAGCGAGTCATTAACTGTGTATCACGAAATAAATAGTAAATGTGAAGATAAATGTTGTATTCGAAATTCATAGTCTGTAAATAATAGTTTTAATGGTTTATAATCATAGCGTTAATTTATAGTGTATTCATTAGTGTTGGTAAATAAATATTTCTTATTAATAGATGATTTAAACAGCACTTTTGTTATTATTTTAAAAAGAACGTAACAATATGATCATAGCAAAATGGAAGAAACAAATGGATAAAAATAAGAAAATAGTTGCGGCCTTTTTGGATTTAAAAAGAGCATTTGAAACAATTGATTCAAATTCAGACTTGACAAATATAACAAGTTGGTTAAAAACTTAATAAACTAAAACTGAATACTTCAAAAAACTAAAGCTATGATAATATCAAACAAGGTTGCTCTAATTTAATGGATGGGGTAAACATATAGAAATAAAATATAGAAATTGTTGATATGAAATATTTAGGAATTTTACTTACTTATTCCTGCGTCTTTCTACCGTGAGGTGTAAGACTTATTTAGGAATTATGATAAATAATAAGCTAAAATTTAGCAAACATGTAGATTATGTTGTAAAGAAGACAGCTAAAAAGATAGGCTTCTTAGATAGATTAAGCAATAAATTAAACATATGGTCTAGAATATTAGTCTATAAGAGTATAATTGCACCACATTTTGAGTATTGTGTGCAATGTTGCCTCTAATTTTTTTCGCTGACTGCGCGGTACAAAAGTATATGGAAGCAAAAATGTTCAAAACGTATGTAAAAGTGTGCAAGTGGGGGGGGTCCTGTGCCTGTGTTTGAAGTCAAAAGTTTTTTTAATAAATACTCTTGAAAATTACATTTTAATAACACACAAACAAGAAAGGATTTTTACATTATCGTTCATATCTTTGTTTATATTCTTTCTTTATTAGGAGCAAGATCTACTATGTTTGAACGACCTTTTACGATAAACATTAAAATTAAATCTAATTTAAATGCCATTTTTGCAATTGCATTTATAATTGCAATTCTTTTATAAATTGAAATAAAAAAAGGTGAACAAGCCCATTGTGCGCAGAATCCAAAAACGACTGCGCAACTTTCAATAAATTAGTGCACGGCCGCACACCCGCGCAGCTTAGAGGAAACTTTGATTGTGCCTCCACTCTATTTCTATTTCTAACAAAGGGAACTGATATGCAAAGACTTCAAAAACTACAAAACAGAGTTATGAGGATTATTCTGGGTTGTAACAGAAGAACTAGAATACCCTTCTTATGTTGGATACTAGCATAATACCTGTTGAAACATCAACGGTCCCCTTCTGATCATGTCAGCTATCCACAAAGTAAGAAAACAGCTCTACTTATAAAAGTTAATTTTTTGGGACCCTGGACCCCAGCAGGATGTGCTACTGCAGTGGAGTTTCTATTTTCCTTAATAATAATGTCAATCGGATCATAACTTGTAATTATAATTTATAATCACATTTGATTCATAATTAGTAATGCCTTACTTTGTAATTACTAATAAATCCCACAGTTTTTTGCTCAAATAAATGCTATAAAAACACATTAAGTTGGCCTTTTTTCAAAATAACTTGAAACGAATGGTAGGAGTGTTTAAAGAGAATACATAATATAGTTATTTTAATTATATACCTATGTAGTTTATTATTAATATATTATGTACTTTATGTAGCATAATATTCGTTGGAAAATGAACGGCGTATGAAGGCACCGCACTGAAAAAGCGCTGTCGCTAGCAATCAGTACGTGCCTTAATGGGGGCACATACTGACTAGTGCTTTGTAGTTTTTGTAAACTCAGTTTTTGTCAAAACCGGTAAATCTCGAGAACAACTGAATAGATTTTGATGCCATTTTCAACATTTGATAGCTTATTTCTTAGCAAAGGTTTTTATATATAGAGATTATTCAGAGGATTTCTCGAGAGTCCAGTAATGAGCAAAGTATCAAATACATACTTAAGAAAATTGGCTCTAACAGAGACAAAACCATTATGCTGCGAAAATGGTAACAGATAAAGCCAAACTATAAGCAAACAAATTGTAGCTCTCAAAAAGATCTACAAAAAAGTCCGTGATGACATATATGTATCTCTTACAGATTACTCACGATCACTTATCTGGATGAAATACTGGTAATTTCTGTATTTTCTATATTCAGAATTGCTTCAAGTATAATCTGTGAAAATTTGAAGTTTGCAGCTTACACCATTCAAGAGATATATAGCAATAATGATTTTTTAAGAAATAATGGTTTTTGGCGCGGCTGCGTGTCATTGGTCTCGCTTGATCCGGTGCCAGCACAGCAGAATGACCTATCAAATTAATTAATAACCAGAATTTCTCTTCAATACTCTTTTGGTGATACACCATTGTAATAATTTTCTTATATACTGTTACCGGAATATTGTATTTATTTATATTCTTATCAAGTATTATTTGCACATGATGGCGTATAGTGTTTAAGATGTTATTTATACAAGGTTAATTATCACTATTTCAGCAATTCTTTTCTGAAAGTAAATATCAAATCCAACGATGGAGCTACAATTACCATTGCGGAACCTTCTATAAAATCTTTGCATAACTATCAGGACGTTTAGTAAGTTTAAGGGTAACCTACAAAGAGAAAATATTGATACAGGTATTGGAATGGGAATTATATTGCCCTTTTAAAAAAAGTGGGATTAAATGATCTAAACATCTGATTACAGTAATTTATCTACAATATTATAGGAAATTTAGTTTTTTAAGTAATTCACAATATAAAAGTACTATTTTTATTGTAAAAATAAACACTAGTTATCAGAGGGTTTCATTTTTATCTATTATAAACAAACTTCAGGGTGCTCTGTAGGCCTCATGAAATTTCCTAACCAGAGATTTAATGTATTTATGAGAACAAAAATATTTTTTGCTATATGTCCATATATTTACAATACGGGCTTTTACTTATTCCGTAAATTTAACTGCTTCTGACATTGACCGTAGTCGGAAACTGATTATAGTTATTGTTAGGTTAAATATAATATAGTTATCTGTTAATAATTTTATACAATAATTTGTAATAATTTTCTTATATACTTTTAACGGAATATTGTATTTATTTATATTCTTATCAAGTATTATTTGCACATGATGGCGTATAGTTTTTAAGATGTTCTTTTACACAAGGTTAATTATCACTATTTCAGCATTTCTTTTCTGAAAGTAAATATCAAATCCAACGATGGAGCAACAATTACCATTGCGGAACCTTCTATAACATTTTTGCATAACTATCAGGACTTTTAGTATGTTTAAAGGTAACCTACAAACAGAAAATATTGGTATAAGTATCGGAATGGGAATTATGTTGCCCTTTTAAAAAAAGTGTGATTAAATGATCTAAACATCTGATTACAGTAATTTATTTACATTATTATAGGAAATTTCTAGTTTTTTAAGTAATACACAATATAAAAATACTACTTTTATTGTAAAAATAAAAACTTTTAAACTATCTGGAAAACAACCAGTTTCCAGGGAAGAATTAATAAGATGCATTAATGTATAACTTAAACTGTCGATGAGTGGCTTAATGATGGACGGCCCGAATTCATCTGGACTAGACTTGACCATTTCAAGTTTTATAATTTTTTCTAAAAACTTAATATCAATTTTTTTCAAATTTGACTAACCTACAAGATCTATTATTTAATACAGGAGGATTATCACAATTAAGTGGGATTATGCTATTAACAGTATCATTTAAATTGCTAATAAAGTATTCATTTAATTTATTCGGTATTGTAATTTCAGTTTAATTTTTTTAAAATCAATGTCATCTGGGAGATCGTTGTTTGATTTTCCAATTAATTTTTTCCACATAGCGCGAGAATTCCCCTTATTGTTATCAATCTGTAATCTATAACACTCTAATTTTTCTGATCTTATTACACTAACGAGTTCATTTCTCAAAATTTTATAATTAATCCAGTTTTGAGGATCATTAGTAGTTTTAAAAGTTTTATATGCTTTATCCCGCTTTATTTGAATTTTCTTAATGTTATTTATTGAACCATGGTTTTAAATTACTTCTAATTTTGCACGTTTTAAGTGGAGCATATGTATCTAACAAATTGACAATATTGTTACGAAAAATTAACATTAGACGTTTCATACTTCCAGTTACATTCAGATAGTTTGTTTCTCATTTCCGCTATTACCTTCGTAGATGAAATTATTAAACACCCGTATGATTGAAGGTCCTGTACGGAACAGTTACAATTATCACGTTTGTATGAGTAGTTTTACGTAATTGCGGTACAGAATCAGCTCTAATCTTATTGCCTTTTACTGAATTATTTGAACCTACGAAAATTATAATATAGTCTTCCTTTTTGAAATCAGAACATACCCGATCATATCATACCGACATACTATCAAGGTTTAATTGAAATTTGTCCGTTAATCCTCGATCATGACTGTCCGCTAATATCAAAACCTTGGTTTTAATATTTGTATTTTTATCATTAATGTTTGCATTATTTATGGTTGATTTTTGTGATATAATTGCCATTGTCTTACAATTTTTATATTTGTTAAGGTCTTTTTTTGATTCGTATATTTAATATTATATTTTATTATTTTCCTGTATTAAATTATCAATATCAACTTTTAACATAATTATTTTCATATTTCCTTATTCCAATTGTTGATAATGGAGTTTATAACGTCCGATTCTCTGACTGTATTATTTTTATATACAACAGTATTGGAAACAACACATTGGAACAATTAAGGGAAAATATTTGCCATCTAAATGTCATTTGTTAGATTATATTGAACTGTTTGACTATTGGATTTGCATTACATATAACGAACGAAGTTACAATCGAATGGCACTCCACATACAATATGTACTTATGACTGATAGTTTAGGCAACAAATTGTAAGATATTTTCTCCGCCGTTCTAATGTTTTCAAATTGAAATAAGTGATTTCTGATCATTTCAATGTTTCCTTGGCATAGCTGGTTTTTTGCATAAAGAGAAGTTTTCTTTTCTTTACCTTTTCCGGTTATAATCAAATGCAATCCGTAACCAAAGGCATCATTCAATTCGTATTTTTTTCTTTATAGCATTCCTTAATATCTTTCATTTGACATAATTAGGGGAGATAATATTAGGGTTTGAAACAAAATGCACGTAAAGCTGTATTGTGCGTGATGCGATTAATTATACATACGTACAAAAATAAAATATGAAAATGGTATTAATTAAAAACAATCTTATATTTTAGTCTTTCAATTTCAATAATCTTTATTTGCTTTATTTTTAAAATCAATAGTTTCAAGGCGGGTGGCATGTTAGGTTTAATATAATATAGTTATCTGTTAATAATTTTATATAATGCAATTTAAAGATGTACATAACAACCTTTCATATTTTTAACTTTTTCGCTTCTTTTACTTTTAAATGAAATATTTTTAAGGAAGTTAAAAACATTAAAAGTTAATATGTAGTATTGATTTCATAATGATCTCAAGCAACAAGGCTAATATAATGCTATTTAATTTATTTCTTTTAGTGTAAACGTGTTAGCATAAAATAATAAAAAATAGCCTTGCTGTCCTAGATCATTATGAAAACAATAGTACATCTTTAAATAATTGTATTGTATAAAATTATTAACAGATAACTAACATATATCATATTAAACCTAACATGCAGAATAACATGAATAATAATTTTATACTTTCAAACAAAACTTGTCCTTTTTCTATTGTATGAAATTCCAGGTCAAGTCATTTTAACAGTCCCTTTTACAACATCTGGTTGTCATAATGACCCTCGTTTGTGAATTTTGTGGTAAATATCTGTCGAATACGGTGGCAACGCTGCAGGATCTCACGTTGGTATACATATTATGCTATATACAAAAATGGACCTCGACTTGTTGCGGATCTCGCTTCGTTATGGATTTATAAATAAAATTTTAATTGCAAAATCTGTGCCCCTCTGAGGGGGTAGTGGTTAAGTCGTAAATTATAAATCTATTAACAGAAAATATACATACGTAACTCTTTATCTTTTGGTGGATCTCGGGTTGTCCTAAATTTATTCGGATCTCAACTTGTTACGAAAATAGATATATATATATATATATATATATATATATATATATATATATATATATATATATATATATATATATATATATATATATATATATTTACGGCTTCATTATCTTGTTTTATATGAAACATTTCTTTTATTGTTGATTTTTTTAATATAAAACAAGATAACGAAGCCGTAAATGACAGACAAGATACAAAAAATCTAAGCCAAATATATCATAATCTCATTAAGTAAATAATCGTAATACACATTCCAATAACCCAGTCATATACGTACAAAAAAAAATCCTTAATATTAATATTATTATAAATTCTAACCGTTGCACACAATAAATTCTACACGTAATAATTTCAAGCTTCCAATAATAACCAAAAACACATCTTAAAACTATCAGTCGAAATGAAAAGTAATAAATACCCAAATTTATGTGACACATGCCTCGAAAAATAGCAAGAGATTGTTTGGTTTACTCGTGTGAAACCTAATACGATGCCGACCCAATTCTGTATATTAGTTTAAAAGAAGGGATGTTTCTTCGTTAATTAGTCTTTAGTTCCCAAAAGAATTTGTTCAAAACACATATTCCTAGTTAGTTCTATTCAATAATAACAAAAAAGAAAACAAAATAATCTAAATCTGTGTAATCAGCATACCCACCACTGTAATAGAAAACGATAATGGGAAAACCAAAATGTAAATTCAAACACTGTTCAAGGTACGTAACTGTCAAAATAAAATATTCAAAATGTGTAAAAATTTCATAATGATTTAATTATAAAAGGAAAAAAATGTTATAAATTTTTTTTGTACGCAATAAACAATAAAAGAAAGTGTTCTTGAAAATGCTCCCAATGTGTGAGCGAAACGTCGACATAACCATGTAAAACTGTGTTAATTAATTTAAATAACCTATACCCAAGAATCAAATATATTTTATATCTATATATAAGGTTAAAGAATAAGAAAATTTATATATATATATATATATATATATATATATATATATATATATATATATATATATATATATATATAAATTTTCTTATTCTTTAACCTTATATATAGATATAAAATATATTTGATTCTTGGGTATAGGTTATTTAAATTAATTAACACAGTTTTACATGGTTATGTCGACGTTTCGCTCACACATTGGGAGCATTTTCAAGAACACTTTCTTTTATTGTTTATTGCGTACAAAAAAAATTTATAACATTTTTTTCCTTTTATAATTAAATCATTATGAAATTTTTACACATTTTGAATATTTTATTTTGACAGTTACGTACCTTGAACAGTGTTTGAATTTACATTTTGGTTTTCCCATTATCGTTTTCTATTACAGTGGTGGGTATGCTGATTACACAGATTTAGATTATTTTGTTTTCTTTTTTGTTATTATTGAATAGAACTAACTAGGAATATGTGTTTTGAACAAATTCTTTTGGGAACTAAAGACTAATTAACGAAGAAACATCCCTTCTTTTAAACTAATATACAGAATTGGGTCGGCATCGTATTAGGTTTCACACGAGTAAACCAAACAATCTCTTGCTATTTTTCGAGGCATGTGTCACATAAATTTGGGTATTTATTACTTTTCATTTCGACTGATAGTTTTAAGATGTGTTTTTGGTTATTATTGGAAGCTTGAAATTATTACGTGTAGAATTTATTGTGTGCAACGGTTAGAATTTATAATAATATTAATATTAAGGATTTTTTTTTGTACGTATATGACTGGGTTATTGGAATGTGTATTACGATTATTTACTTAATGAGATTATGATATATTTGGCTTAGATTTTTTGTATCTTGTCTGTCATTTACGGCTTCGTTATCTTGTTTTATATTAAAAAAATCAACAATAAAAGAAATGTTTCATATAAAACAAGATAATGAAGCCGTAAATATATATATATATAT